>PDGT01000037.1:1730978-1783253 GCA_003671415.1 Megathymus violae | reverse complement strand
ATATATATATATATATATATATGATGTGTGTTTTGTGTCAAAGCCTCGTGGGAATCAACGTGAGGCCACATAGTCTCTACCATAGAATGGAACAACATTTATTTGTAATGAAAAAAATACTTACAATTTCACACATAAGTATAAAATTTACAAAACCATACTAAATAATTTGCAATATTGTTTGTGACGGTTTGTCAATAAAGGTCGCACCTTATTAATGACGTTTTAATACCTATAAATTACTTTAGATTCAAGAAATGATTGATGATGAAAAGATTTTTGGCCGTATTGGGGCGGCTTAGAATTCTCCCCCCAATCCCATACTGGCAGAAGAGGGTGTCGTAAGAGGCGACAGAAGCCAGCTTTCTTGGTGATAGGGCTTCGCGAATGGATTATATTATCATTATTATTATTAAATCATTAATATTATTGCTCGTATTATTATCTTTCCGTGAAGCCTGCCTGGCTAGCTACCATCTTCCTGCTTGAGTCAGCCGCCAAACGATTCGCCGTATTCCGGCTAGGGGCTTGAGAGCCAGTACTTGATTTCCAACCTTCTTCTTATTTCACGGCCGACAACGCATCAGTGATACCTTTGATCTTGCTGATGTCCATGGGCGACGGTGACCACTTACCATCAAGGTGGCTCGTCTGCTCGTTTGTCAGCTATGAACATTCAAAAAAAAAAGAAATTTAATTGTTACCTTAAAACAAATGATATATACAATATCTATCATATAATAGTTACACGATTAAAACGCAATCTGTACCTTTCCATCAACTTGCGATTTTAGAAATTACCATCAAAAGATATATGGTATGATATTTATAATATTAATTAAAGTTTAATAAAAAAACACTTCAAACTTTCAAATTCTAACCATTCTATTCTTGGAAATCTAATAAATTCAGCAGTTTGAATCGCTTTATCATTAACAAGATGGTTTCATAAATCGAACCTAAGATGTCAGATGAATTGAAAGATGGAGATCAAGTTTAAGTAGGCTGATAATGTTGATATAATAAATATTTAACACAAATTAAAATTAGAATTATAAATTTCAAATTCTAATTTTAATTCTCGACCATTTTCTAAATATGATTCAGGGTAGAGTTTACACTCGGTAAACAAACATGGAAAATTTAAAAACCATCCATCATACTAAAAGATAAAATTTAAACAGCCACCTTTATCCTGTGACATTGTAGCAACTAAATCCAACAGTAAAATATTGAACACTAATAATTGTGACACACAATAACAAATTTAAAAAACAATTCCACAACGTTAACACACACAACCTTCGTAAGCGACTGGCAACTTCGAAAGAGCGTTTCATTTTACATTTCAGCCGTATCTCTTTCTATGGATTCTAGATTTTTACGTAGGTTCTGGAGCCTTCGTACTGTGTATCAACTTAAAGCCCAAAACGGCTTGCCAAGCCAGTGCGCCACACATGCGCACTAAAGTAACACTGCTTGGATCGTCAAGTTTCAATTATTTTTTCACTATAAATTCGTATCATAATTCAGAGGCTGTGCGATCTTATGTTACCGTCTACTGACACGTGATACATGCATGCATGAGATAGGAACAACGCGATGACGTAATAAGTATTAATTATATTACAGATGGATCTCGGTCACTGTCCGTTTTTTGGTTACGTTTGACATTCCACCCGACACTCGATAGTTTGCTCGCCCACAGAGTATTAAACAAAACCGATTAAAGAACCCAACAATTGATAATGTCAATGTACATTGTTTTATCAAAACATATAGTTTCTAACGACGTACTCGGAGGAGGTTTGCAACACACTTTCTATTATCGGTGATTACTTTAAACAATTGTTTTTAATACTTAAAACAGGGTGAGGTTCGACACCATAGCGCCAGGTTATCTCTCAGGTCGATGGGTTCGATACCACCTGGCTCTATCACGACGGTGCTTGTGTAGTTAGCTACAAAACCTTGGTATAAGACTGCCGTGAAATATTTTAACATGTTAGAGGTGCATTTGAAAATTGCCAAGCGATAACCTCCGAGTTGTTGTGCCGGTTATTAGATATTAAGATAAAAGTCTTTAAGCAACAGAACTTAACTGAGCCAGAGTTCATCTTCCCTAAACCATTGAGCTTAACCACACATCTATTAGACCGACAGGAAGTCTTCTGTTAATTAATTAATGTTCCAAATATTGCTGTTAAATTGCAACATTTACATGTCCTCAATACTGGCTATTTTTAAAGAACTTTGATATATTAATTAATTTAAAAACAGTTTATTTGTGATCGGCGCACAAGAGTGTACACCGGTTCCGTACCCTTTTAAGGGGTAGTTAACTAATATGTTTCTCTGAAGAGTAAAAATATGAATGCTCTGGACTAGAATTAACAGAAAAAGAACAGAATTAGTAATGACCATTTTTATGTACCGTACTATAGGACACGACATCGTCAAAAGATAACAGACTTATTTGTGGGAAGCAACCGAGCTTAATGATTTACCTATGAAATGATGCCACCAAATCATTCAGGGCATATAAGGAAGCTTTAAGCTCTGAAGTAAATACATAATTCTCACTTCTGCAGTGAGTTTATCTGGATGTGACAAATTCGGTTTACCCATGTCACAAAGTGCGATATTTAACTTCCACCGCAAATCTTCCCAGCGGTATAGACGATTAAGAATAGAATACAGATTTCTTGTAAAATAAGTTATTATTATTTTAATAGCTGACCAGAACGATATAATGGCATGGAGGACCCTTTGGTTGATGTTGGTGATATATCAAATTTATACATATATAAAAATTTTAACTGATCACTTTCTGTACATGAAGGATATATGACAAGATTTATTATTAGGAGCTTTAAATAACGCAATAGAACCCAAAACAATAGTTGTTAGAATTTTTGTGTTTGTCGGTGTGTTTGTGCGCGTAATCTCAGACACGGCTTAAGCGATTTCGTTATGGTTTTTATATTGCAGTAAGCATTACTTAATATTTCTTGTTAGTAATCATTTCAATCCGGTCATAAAGTAGTAAGTTATAAATATTAATCTAAAACACCGCAGGTGCCAACTCTAACCTTAAGGCGTAGTTTATCTGAAACGAAGCATTGGCAGTTTACAATTCGAAATATATATTGGTTGATGAACGGAATCCGATAAGAGTGACGCATATTTTCAGTACGGACGTCCGCAAGGACATTGAGGAATCGATATTCATTGGCAACCGTACATGTCTTCGGTTAATTCACAATGTTCGTAAAGCATATTATTTTTAAACGATTTTCATCATTTCTTTTAAGGAATCCTTTAGTTAGACTCCATAGAAATAGAGCTCAAAAAAAAAATTATAAAAACTCACTCATACCCATGCGTTAAGCGGCTTGTATTGACATAAACCTATAGAGACATATACAAACATGTAACATCACAAGTAACTAAGCTCCAAGAAACATTTATATTCACACAAATAGCCGGCAATCTACTTCAGTTCCTTCGCGTCACAAGCAAAATCACTATTAACTGAACTACAAAGCCGTCAAGAAAATGAACTATGTATAATGTAGTTTTAATGCGATGCGATACAAACGAAGTGCATTTTGCGTGTCAAGGAAATGATATTACCGTATTTAATTTAAAGACTAGAGCGTAGGTGGGATCGTGATTCATTATGGAGCGCAGTGACGTAACAGCGTTGGTACGTTGCAGCCTTGTGCTAACTACGTGGGAATCATCTCCCTAACAGACAGTATTTAGTTTGGTGGATTACTGGATAGATGGCTACTGGAAAACATTCTTATGTTCGCTCAAGAGCAAGGTTTGAAGTCTGTAAGTAACTGCACACCGATGATCCAAACCGATGTAGACCATAGGTAATGCTCTAACGTGAGTTTAAAATCCAACGATTCGATTCCCTGAGAACATTCATTCCAGTTATACTCAAATGTTATCTACAGGTATATAGTTCATTTAGGAACAGTCCTACCTTACATTGTAACCCGTTACATAAAATGGAATATGATGTAAGATTTAAATGTGGCAACGACCAATTTTCATTTCTAGTCATCATCACTGCCAATTACTAAGCACGGGTCAATTCTTATGAAGGAAGATGTCAAACCATGCTAGTCAAGAGTCGTTTACCAGACCAGTGTGTCAGTTCTGAAAACTGAGAGCCATGGATATCTATGGAACTGTGTTTGTTTACTTTACTTTACATTTCATGGAACACAATATGAATTTACATTTTTGTTCATAAGATCAATGATAACATATTTACATACATATGTAAATGTTGAACAAGAAACAGACAATTGTACACAGTTTATATTAAAGTGAACACACACAAAAATTAACTTTTGTTTTCAATAATTATGCTTCATACACATATTGCACAATATTTTATGTAGTTTGGAAATTTTTCCTTTGAGCCAGAGCTCTCCATAATGTTTTACATGGGTGTGGAGTTTTGCATAGTATAATATGAGTATACAAAACCCTGTCAATAGTGAATCAAGCCCAACACTGGAATGGTTATGAATATGAATGCCATTTGAATGTATATTAGATTAATCTCCATGGACTCAACTTGGCAGACGATGGTCTAAAACTGTCTTAGTGTAAGCAGAAACTCGAGCCCAGCTGTAATTATGGGTTGTAATGATGATGAACTATAGAAACCAATAATCCAACAATCTATGCAATAAGTGCACTCCGTCTACATTGTATCACACTAATTAAGTTTACAATTTTACATGTCTATAAAATTACGCAATATTCCCCTCTACATACGATGGTTTAATGTGCACAACAATGAGCATTATTTGTTGAACTATAATTTTTTTCAAGGTTTAATGAATTTATTACGTGCAAAAGTTAATGAATCCATCGCTCCTAACTCGCTAAAAACAATATGTTGACATGAAGACAGAGCAACTTCAATGTTTACCACATTGTCACATTGAATTCATTATTAATTACAAAATTTTTAAAATTTACTGTATCGACACTTTCACGTTATTCGCGAATTTGATAAATGTTAAATAATTTTATGCAATTCTAAATTTTTACTTGCAATAAGAGCATTCATTTTTCGCTTCGCTTCGGAAAAACTACCTTAAATATAGCATCTGCATTTATATGGGTTTTTCTCGTTCTGTGAATTTGAAATACATGTATCAATTCATAACTTTTTTATTTATGAAGGGATTGCAATGAAACAGACTTTAAGTATTAAGTGATGCTTACTGCAATACATTAGTGAAAACCAGAACAAAATCGGTTAAGCCGTTACTGAGATTAGCGGGAACAAACGCACAGACAAAAATTCTAACAACTATTGTTTTGGGTTCTATTGCGTTAATAAAGGCCCCCTAATAATGTTTTTTTCTCATATATCGTTCATGTACAGAAAGCGATCAGTTAGAATTTTATTATTAGTACAGATATATGTACTCTGCTATAAAATTATTTTTAAGTTCCATAACTGATATTTAGCTAATGATTAATGCTTTTCTTAAGACAAGGCTTCGGCCGTATTGGGATGGCCTAGAATACTAACCATCCCATCCCATGATGACAGAACAGTGTGTCATAAGAGGCGACAGAAGCCAGCCTGTTTGGTGGTAGGGTTTCACGTAAGGATTGTATTATCAGTATTGTTATTAAGTCATTAATATTGTTACTGCTATTATTATCTTTCTGTGAAGCTTGCCTGGCTAGCTACCATCCTCCTGCTTGAGTCAGCCGCCCAATGACTCGTCGTGTTCCGGCTGGGGGCTTGGAAGCCAAT
Organism: Megathymus violae; assembly: GCA_003671415.1. Lineage (NCBI taxonomy): Eukaryota > Metazoa > Arthropoda > Insecta > Lepidoptera > Hesperiidae > Megathymus > Megathymus violae. The sequence goes on along the minus strand of PDGT01000037.1, from coordinate 1,777,450 downwards.
AGTTTCTTTCTTCTCTATTATTTGGCCGACAACTAATCAACGATACCTTAAAAGTTACCAATGTCCACAGGCAACGGTGACCACTAATCATTAAATAGCTCGTCTGCTTGTTTGTCAGTTATTTACATAAAATATAAATGTTTTATATATCTCACACAGTTGTAGGTAATAACTAAGGCTTAATATTGACTTTATCTAGATAGAAAACAATTCACTCTACCATATCACAACAATATTTGAAGATCATATCAAATTGTGTAATGTTTGCTACAATATTAATTTATTATTCACTTAGAAAGTTGAGTTTGTAAAAATTCATTTACCAAAGTAGCTTTCTTCAAGGTTATTATTTATAGAAACTTCCAATGTTATATATAGTCAGAAATGGCATTCAAGATTAACAATTATACAAAAAAAAATCTGTTGTAAAACTGATGTTTCAGGAGTACTAAACATTTTCTTAGATACCCAGTAGATATTTGTTTGTTAAAAAGACTACCAAGTTAACCTAGTAAGTATTTGTAGAGTCATGTTAGCAACTTCCAGAATATCTAACTAAACTAATGATTGTCACCACTATCTTTATCCACTTACTTAGGATATGATGGTGTAGATAATGCAAGTGTTCACATCAATAAATGTTATAGTCATATTCAAGGCAAAGTGTCCATGGTCCATGTGACAGAACTTCAGCATTGTTTTTACAAAAGCTTTTATTTGTATTTGTAAATGTGTATGTGTATACATGCATTTATAGAGATAATTCTTGTTTTCACCCAATGTGCTGTGAGTTGATTAAATGAAGCAATAATATTGACACAATAATTAAGGATGAGACAGAGCATAGGTTACAACATGATCAAAATATATTAAACAGAGACCTCCCGGATAAACTCCTGTATTCTGCCACATCCTCCCAAATTACAGGCTGCGGTAAAGAAAAAAAAAATGTTTTAGAATAGAGAAACAGATAATACATACACATTGTGTTGTAATAGGTTTGTTCTGTTGCTTTCAACTTGTCAGTCGCCGTTGTGAATATATTTGACAACACTTACACAGCTCTTTACAGATTAGCTGGAACAAAAGAGACAACACATATACTGATGTCGTTTTATTTTATTGCACAATTGAACATACACAAACACCAGTGAAATTCAAAATTGTGCTAAAATGTTTAGTTAAATAAAAATCACACTTTTGTAGCTGTATGCAAAGTCAAACTTTTGTCAAAAATAAATTAATATTTGTGTGTGATGTGATAGTCTATAGTTTACTGGTGTTTAAATGTCAGTTTCTTCAGATTCAGATCAGTTCTTTCAGAACTCTAATTTGGTTTTAACAATAGCCTCAATTTTGCTCTAGACAAAAAGAGAAGAAACCCATAAAGAGTATTATGAGAAGAAACCTATATCTCCCACTGGGCTAATTGATTGAGCATTAGGTTACAATCTACTCAAGTGTATGAAAAAATTGTTGGAATGCATCAAATAGTATTAATTTGGGATCAATTTTATTGGCTGATCCACTGGACTACAACTATATCTTGAAATTTAAACTTAAGTTTAATTTTAAGGTGTTTGGACTGGGAAACATTGACTTCTTAGTTCACATCTAATATAGGATATTATCTAATATCATATTTATAATTATTACATACAGACAAAAATTTAAACTTAAACATAACAGGCAATGACAAAAAAGAAAGTAAAAACTACAATTTGACGATAGGTATGTTATTATTACAATAAAAATTGTTCTTATTACAATTTTTTGAAAATTTTCATAATGAGAGTAGTGACACAATAATATTGCACCTTCAGATATGCAAACACGTCATAGCGTATAGGATGACAAATAATTCACATGTTGTAATGCGAAAGTTTGTTTTGAACTGAAAATCGGAATTTACGGCTCAGAATTTGCGGAATTAAATTTGCCGTTGGTCAAATTTACAGAACCAAAGTTACGACAACATAACAAATATTTCAAAACGTCAATGGAAAACAAGAGTGGTGAAAGTGAAAATAATAATAGAATGTCGTAGAAAGTACCAAACCACGAAATGGATGGCGCAAGAATTAATCAATCTGTAAAATGAGTCGAAACTATTGTTTGTAGTGATCTTACCTTGATTATAATCGTGTAGATTGATTTCTGTTGAAAATACTGCAACAACTTTATTAGTGTCTCCACAATCAGAAAAATAATTTTTTCTCACAATTAAAAATGAGTTTTATTACACTTCACCAATGGCTTTCTCGAACTTTTCGATCACTACTATATTTCGTTTCGCTTTAATTCGATAACAGAGAAAAAATTGCCAGAAAATGTTACCAATTCTGAAATTTATGTGATCGTAAAGAGATAAATACTCAGAGTTTTTCGTAATCATTTGTGATTTCTATTTAAAGTAAGGTAAACCGAACTTTTTTTAAACGAAAATAAGTTCAAAAAAAGAAAAAAAAAGAACATTGTTAATCTGAATAAGATCATATAATTATTAAATCGTACTTTTTTACATAATATCAATATTTTATATTTATGTAATTTTTAGTACCCATTTATTTAAAATTCTTAGTGTTATTTTAGTTTTTTTTTATGTGTCAAATATTCCTGTATTCTTTTTTTATACCATTCCATGTTTTTGCAAAACCGTTTTTGTCTTTTTAATTAATTTTAACGTATTATAATTCTATTTTTTTTTTAATTATAAGAACTGTATTAATTATAGCATAATAGTTATTAAAGAATAAAGAATGTCCAAATTTTATATTTTACATTGAACAGATGCAGGATTAAATTAATACCCTTGTAAATCGTATATTCCGCTGTCATGACCTGCTAGAGACAAAAGATTTTCTTAAATAGACGTCGTTAAAAATTCACAGATTTTTACAGAAAAACATACATTTATAATAAATAAAAGTATATACCAACATACATCCTCATCCTAAGGATGCTCCGTTTCGGAGCGAAACACGTGTTGGTGACGGTATGCATGTATAGAAGTATATATTATCATACATTGTGCTTGTGGATTGTTGCAAAGTAATTTAATAACAATGAATTTCCGCAAAGTAATGCCTGATACTATCCACTACAACATGTAGTATGTTTATAAATACGATCAACAATGATACCATATAATACGATTTGTTACTGCGAATATAATTGGCTAGACTGGAGCCAGATTTGACGTGACGACACATCCATAGTCTTATTAAGAATACTTACATAGAAAACATTTTAAATCTATGGCAGTGGCATATCAGGCAAAGCAACCAACAAATACGGGTACCATTGTTGTTGTTTCCACATTTGAAACGTTATAATATGTATTTTCGAAAGATCTGATAATAATTAAGAATCAATAATCAGTGTCTTTTCTTAAAGGCAAATAAATTTAAATGTATATTTTAAGGGAGGTAATGGGTATTTCACTCCATACCAATGTTATATTGATAATATAAGGCTGTATTTATAGTTTTATCTAATCGAGTGACAATCTAAGAGAGCTTACTATTTATTATTATTATGGAGTTTATTCGTTCATAATATTTTGTACGCCGTTACTAAATGATATCAGTGTTGATTGCCAAATGTACGGTAATAGTTATATTTTTTTTTTACTGTAACCATAGACACAGCATAGTTCATCACTGTTGGCAGTAAGTTTGATTTCTGTTTCACTCACATTTTGCTTGGTATATACTAAAAAAGTAATCCACCACAATCCAAAAATACTTTTGGTTGGGACCAACCACCTGACAAACGTGATCAAAAAACAAACATTGTTGTATTGCAACAAGTTCTGATTACAAAGTCGTAATTACGTTGACTACGAATCATAATAAAATGATAAAATGCCTTGTAATTCCTATAGAATATTTAATTTTTAAGTGTAGGCACAAATTGTATGAAGTACAAAATTCTTTTATCAAGGTTTATAAGGGCTGGGAATGTAACACAAACCATTTCATATCTGTATTTCTACAGGTGGAAAACAGAAACAAAAAAAAACAAAATTAATTTATTGAGTACTTCTAAAATTTATTTTTTGATTGTAATCAAATATACACGCACATGCGATTACAAAAATTCTTAACATTAAAACTACTTGATATTTTTAAATTCATAAAATTGAAACTACTCTTTAAGGTTAATTAAATTGAAGAGATGTCTCATAATCCCAAAATTGTTTAAATAACATTTTAAGGTGGACAATTTTTGTTTTATATGTATATATTATATTAAGGTCAATAATTTCACAATATTGTCAATTCTACGATCGGAGCACGACCAAATAATATCTACATATAACAAAATTTTTCATAGTGTTACAATAAGATACAATTTTTTTTGTTAATTCGAGACTATTATCACTGAATTATATTATGATACTCAATCAAAACTTATGAGTCAATCTTAATAAGATTCTCCACCCCTCCAGTAACTATTGCTTTACTAAAAAATTTTGGTCATTTAATTTGACTCAAAACTAAAAACTTATGCAATAAACTTATTGTATACATCTGTTTAATTTTCATACAAATATAATTTATAAAATGTATACTTAAGTGAATGTAAAAATTACATGAAAAATCCAGATGAGTCTCCAAGTCACGTCCATATACAACTTACTTAAAAATAGGGCAACACAAAACAAGTTTTAACAGGTGATAATAAAAGCAACTGAGTGTGAAGACATGACTTAAATTATGGTGGACACTTCAAGACGGTTTAAGGCCATATTAGCTAAATAACTCATGACAGTATGTTGAAAGTCGAATACACTAATTGATGATTGAGATTAATGTTCTTATCGCTTTACAATCGGTTAATATTTTCCCGTATTATGAAGATTTTTGAGGTAGAGTAAATTTACTTGGTGAGTTCGGAAACCTCTCTTATTGATAATAAATAATTGCTAGAATTTGTAAAAATGCATGTACGATTTTTGGGGATTTCAAATCGACATATAAAGTATATAGAAATTAAATAAACAGCTGAGGAACAAAACAAAAATAGTTTATAATACAAACTGTGCAAAGTCAACAGTGCAATTTTAATGTAATGTCAATGTTCACGACATGTTCATTTCATACAATATATGCCCAATATGGGCATGGTATGTAAATTACATTGATTGAACTAAGACTTAGCAAATTCAGTCTTTGAAAAACAATAAGATTTTATGACATAATTCATACTTGTATATCGTGCAATATATCTGATAATGTTAATTTAATTTGAGCCCTCGGAAATTTTGGCACATATTTAATTTAAACGCTAATCGAAGGTCATGGTCTTAACTGGCAGTTTCCTTTCTTTTCTCAAAGATTAGACATACAAGTTCAATTAAAGAAATTTACAGTAGAAAAGTTATAATAAATATGTAAATAATGCATTATGACATACACACAGAAAATTGCCTTAACAACCAACGACAAAACGGAGTCCAGAGTTCCTATACAGGCGGTTCATTTGGATAACAACTACAAAATTAAAAAGTCACAAGAGTTTCTTTCAATTAAAAACAGGACCACACATTGTTGAACATAACGAGATAGGATATGTGGTATATGAACTGTCACTTTATTTTTGACGTTTGTAACGGTTGAAACTAAATAATTTGAACACATCAGATTTTTGAAATACGGCAACTTTACTATTAAATACGGCAAATCTCCAACAACAATTATTCCATATTTCAAATTCGTACGTGGTCGGTTTAAAGATCAGTGTAATATATACTCTTAGCACCGAATAAACAGTTCATTTTAGTAAATGCATATTTTTTTCCGAGATTAGCACCTAAAAGGCAAAAATTATGTTGATGGAAACAAAAACATAAACCATGAACACTATACAACATCGAGACTGATATTTAGTAGGGTTTAGAACCGGGAATACCCGGAACCGAATATACCGGGATTTCCGGTACTGGGAATTTTTTTCAGAACCGGGATCGAGGCTTCTAGTCCCGGTTTCTTCGGTACTTTTCGTTTCGCGTATTTTTAGTTACAAATTTATAGATAATACAAGTTAATAGATAAAATAATATCAAGAGCGTCAACGGCATCGTCGTAGGTACTAAAAATTGCGTATAACATTACATCGCATCGTTCGAATTCGGCCAAGCTCGCCCCACTTCACGTCGCAATGTATCGCTCGCACGGACCTCATCTTTTTTCATTCGTTTACATTACTCTGTGTTGTCTTGTAGTGTGGTGGTCGCTGGCTAGTTCAGACACATTATAATTAATAATTAAGGATTATTAAAATATTAAATTACAAATAAAGCTGCCTATCTGTCTGTATAAGTAATCCCTTATTCGACTGTCGTTTTTGCACGAATTTTAGTGAATTTTAAAGATTTTACTTCGGTATCGAAAGTTCCGAAAATTCCCGGTTCCAGTTGAGGCCAGTACCGAAATTCCCGGTTCCACTAACATCCCCCCCCCTTCTGGTAACCTTAACATTTAGTACATTCATCACTAAAGGATATGGGCACGTTTGTATGAGATTCGAATCCCAGATGTAAACAATAGAAAATAAGTTGAATAGAACTATATACTACACAAACATGCGACAATTTATTAACAATGTTCAACCCCTCGCGAATCCAATAATTCTGAGTAAATATATGAAAATGTTGATGATATCCAAGTATATGTTGAGGGCGGCGAAGATGTACTCCTCGGGTGAGATGGTATACTTGTGCTTACCGCCCATCATTAGCTGTGTGTCGTAGATGAGGTACAGGGAGAACAGCAAGGCGCCGACACAAGCATACACCAGGGACAGTATGGCGTTCTTGGGGATGAAGATCATGATGAGACCTTGTGGTAAAATAAAAGAAAACAGGTTATTTTGTCTCAGTCCTGTCATCAAATTCAAATTCATTAATCATATAGGTATCCAGTAAATACACTTATGAACGTCATTTTTTGCTTCTACCACCGTTTCGAAAAGGTGCTATAACAATGAGGAGAAGAAACGGCGAAAGAAACTCCTCAGCGCATCTTTTAAACAACATATGGTAATTACAAAAGTTTAAACCTGTGCGGAACTGGTTTCGACACTAAGTTTTCCATTTTTAGCTTCAGAATAAATAACAACAGTACGAACAAAAGTGCTTAAATTGTATTCGGCCAACAAAGGTATATCAAGGATACTGCTATATTATATTTGCTGGTTTTTTTACCAATATTTTTAAACATTCATAAAAAAAAACGATAAAATCGTGAGTACCAGTTACAGTATGCTTCGACGCATTTACGCTACGAATAAACATTTTTTCATTTCATTTTCATTTTTTCACACAAACACACATTTAAGTTTCCTCTTATTTTACTGATATAAAAATACAATCGGGGCATCGGGACTACATACCAAATTGCCAGGATTAAACTGTGAACTTCTTAACGTGTTTAGGTAGGTTTCAGTGTTTGGAGAACCGGCAACGCGTTGTCGATGACTGTTGTGTTACAGATGTCTGACCATTGACCATTTCACATACGGTACCTGCTCGTTTATTGGCTATTAATATAAAAGCGTAATCCACACTACGTCCATGTGATTACTGGAATTGTTTGCCAAAAACCTGAACGGATGACCCATGAAATTTTGCCTCTGGCCATTCGCGTCATTCGGTCACAAGTCATCGCCGTTAGTTTTATTACGTCAGACCAAATTATTTGATGTCAGTTTGTCAATTATTATTTCATGTAAGGACTGTCGCTGCCTGCGTTCGTGTGAGTGAGTGCGTGCGTGCGTACGTACGTGTGCGGGTGCTCGCGCGCACGTGCGAGTGTTATTTACGAACTCACCGAACAGCATTAGTATGACGAGCGCGCAGAACAGCCCCCCGCCCATCACGGTGAAATCGAACTTTGTCTGCATCGCGAATAACGTTATTGCGAAACATATAGCCGCCGTTATACCCACCGCCATAATCACCTGCAAACATCGACATACCGATATACAATCGTGGGTACATACATGCACTATCGGTACTTCAAAAATGGCGCCTTTAAATGACCAGCCAGAAAGACGTTCGATCATTAGCTTCGGTTGCATTGTCTTCGTGGAAATTGTACGATACGACAGTGATAATCAACTTCGTCTTCTAACCAGAAGGAATATGTAACTGAACATAAAGACGGTGTAATTTTTTTTGTTTGAATTTTTGTTGTATAATATTATATTGATGTCTGTAAATGTCAGTACTACCTCGAATATAAATTGCGTACTAATAAACCGCCGTCGTTTCGCTTCAGGAAAACTACGCTTTACGATTAGAAATAGCACCTGTCTTGCTCTACAACTGGGATTTCTCGTTCTGTTAATTAAAAATTAAAATATTTTTTTTTCTTTATTTATGGATGGATTGCAATGAAACGAACTGCAATACATTAGTGTAAACCATAACGAAATCGAATTGTTTTCAACTCCATTCCATACCGAAATCGGTTTAGCCGTTTCTGACAATAGTCCCCAAACATTTTGTATTAAGCATTTTCACATTACCAATGTTGTGTGTTGTTCTCTTTATTACATTCACATGCGAAAAACATATTTCCATGATCTTTTGCACCGATAAATTTGGAGATCTAAGCTGAAAGAGTTGATGCAGGCTACGATTTACTGCGGACACAATCTATATGTGTACACTATTATTAAATTAATATAATTTTAATTTACTTTGCAACAATCCGCAAACACAATGTATGATGAAGGGTAGTAGACTCCACGAGTGACCCTGACGATGGTCTGTTTCGGAGCGAAACGCGTGTTGGTGACGGTATGTGCGTTGGTATATACTTTTATCATAATTGCATGTTTTCCTTTGTGGGAGGGAGGGAGGTTTCATGCATGTATAGAAGTATATACCATCATACATTGTGCTTGCGGATTGTTGCAAAGTAACGCCTGATACTATCAACTATGTGTACACTATGTTTACGAATGTGTATGTGTGTACACCTGAGTGTGTGAATGTGTGCGCGCGCGTGTCTGTCTGTACACGTGAGCGTGTGAATGTGTACGTTCCACTCACCGTCTCGCTGTCGTAATTGACGCAGACGACGCCGACCAGGAAGCTCTCGGCGAGTGTAAATATTCCGAGGCAGACGAAGTTCATGGGCGCCTTCCGTCGCATGTTCTCACAACACGCCATCACCATCAAGCAGACAAACAACGCCACCAGCGCGACCACGCTGGCGAAGACGAGATTTTACAGTGTATTTATTAATTACACTTTAATGAAGAGAAGTGGTGGAGCTCGGGTTGCCGGGTGGTCGAGACACCCACGGAGTCTTACGTTATAGTGTCCCAAGGAACATCTTCTTTGCTCGTGTAACCGTAATAAAAATTTGATACATTTTTCGTTCATTCACTTCACAGATGAAAATAAAATACACGTTGACAATGCAAAAGTTTAGTGGTTATGAATTAATAACGGAAATTGTAACCTATAGGCTGTTGATTAAAATATGCAATTTGCGCAAATCAAGCAACCATAAACTTCATATATTTCGGTCTTCCGATCCATCAATCGTACATGGTATGTAACAAAATAATAAGGGAGATACAAAACATTGCTTATATCCCAATTTTTAATAGCCGATCTAGTAGCCCAATCGGTTGAGACCCTAACCGCCAAGCGAGGGGTTACGGGTTCGATTCCCGGCCAAACTTTTATGTGGAAGATGAACGTGTATGTGATCGACTCATGTTGTCCCCGGGTGTCGGTGACATCGTGTGATGGTATTCATGTCCATGTCTCCATGTCGCCCGCAACAAGGGGAATCTAACGAAGGTGTGTGTGTGTCAACGTTTATCATTGAATCTGTAGTAAGGCAATCGGGTCCTAGTAAACTTGTAATTAATTCACGTTATAAAAGCGGTATACGTGCCGCGCCCGCGCTTCACAACTCGGTCGATCGTGGTACGATTGACAACCGGCAGGGTACCTGCACATCTGCCTAACTTACTAGTGCTACTAGATACCGAGTAAAGTTTCTAACACTAGCGATTCCCTGAGCCGCGAGTGGAATGATCACACAAATCAAATACAACACATAAATGTCTTCCGTCTGGGAATCGAAGAATCTCCGTCGTCGTAGGCGCCGGTCTATTGTGTTATATCATAAACTCACGTTACTATACTGTTCCTCATCACCCAGAGCTTGGTGGGCTCGTGGAAGGTGAACAGCGAGACGGAACCCAGGGTCACCAACAGCTGACACATCAGTATGGCATACACCTGCAACCGAGTCGGTGCATCAATACAGGCAGTGCGAACCCCACCAACACTGTTTCCGGATAGCTCGGTATGGCCTGAACGTGATATGGGTGTTCTTAAACAATTTCAAACGTTCTAAAATTTATCTAATAACTTAAATTTCAATAAAACACACAATATTTACGGAACGCTTATGTTTCCAAAATATGAACCTCATAAGTTTTCAGATTAAAGTTAAAATAAAGAGACACATAAATTTTATTGTAGTGTATTGGGTATCTATAGTTGTATTTAGAATTAAGGATGTTATTGAGCTCCGTAACCGTAACCGAAACTAACGGGTATTCGAAATAACAATATATCCGAAACCGTAACCCAGTCCAATAAAAAAGTTTCGAATAATTTCGGATGGGGGTAAAGTCCAAATGAAACACGTTATGTCAAGCTTTCGCCGACCGAGCGGATACACTAGCCGCGTCACTCAAATTTTTAGACAGTTATTTTTATTAAATTTTAAGGCCATTGCTATTTTCGATGATTGTAATACTAGATAATACCTTGAAATAAAGTCAATGTGTTACTTTGTACATTATACAGTACATTATATATTTTTTTCAGATTTCTAAATCATCTTATATCTGAGGTCTCCTCAATCAAAGATGCATTAGATATAGATGTGTTTAACGAATTTAAAGATACTGTCTCTTCGTAACAAGGGATTTATATTGAGGTGTTTCATACACTATATATCCGTAACCGAAATTATCCGAAACAATCGGATAATACAAAATTTTCATATCCGTATCCGAGGCCGAAACCGGTAAAATATTATTCATATATCCATATCCGTATCCAGATCCGAAATTTCATATCCATGCACCCCTAATTTAGACATAAGTTTCATTAAACTGTATGTAAAGTGATCATCAATAAATTGTTTCAATGTTATACGAGTCTGGCAGTTTCAGTCATCTCCCTAGCACCAACCGGTAATAGTATACATAGATGTATGAACAGGTTGTCAAGAAAGAATTACGTCAGTATGTAGGTTTTTGTCTAAGGATTATGATTTGCTTAAACGAGGTGCACTGTCGTTGAGCCCGTTTACAGCACATAGACAATTTTTTTTTTCGCTGACAATTCATTTGTATTAGTCCTTAGAAGACGCTAAAGAGCGACAGAGGCTTTGTTTTATACTGTGTACTGATATCCGAGTAAATTTACATTCACACTCTTGATAATATTAGAAAATAATAAGAAACAAATCACTTTTTTTAGTAGTAAAACTTCAAAGAATATTGATTATTGTCGAAATGACAATCAAATGTTTTTGTAATCTGTGAAAATTCAATTTAAATTAATAACATGGATCGTACCTTGCGAACGAAGCCTCTCTGGATGCTCTTCTTATTAAAATCGAAGTTTTTGACATAACCATCTTCGCCAAGATCGGCCGGGCCTACATATGCACCTGTCGGCTGGAAATTAGTATTACCATCATCAATGAACGGATCCCTAAAACTGCTGTTCATCACAAAATATGAGTTTACATAACCATGATCTATAGTGAAGAAAGCATTTATTAACAGAAATTTTTTCTTTAAGATAAACCTTATTTTTCTGTACTGGAAAGAACAAAGAAAAAAAAAAGGAATATTAAGACGCCGTTCAATATAACATACATAATGTTACATAAAACGATTCTAGTTAATTAGCATAAGCTCGACTTTATTATTTGTGCTGTAACGTCATTGAGATGTCTTGGGCTGGCCATTATTCGCAGCTGTCAACCACGATACCGGTTCTATATTTTTAAAATATGTTTTTAAGTTTATTTTAACCCGATATTTTCATGGTTATCTACGAATATCCGCTGTTAGTCTGATTTTGTGATTCCTACAGTCAGGACGTCTCTAAAATGGGAAAAGTTTGCGAAATTAGTAGCGAAACGCGATCTGCCATCGTTGTTCTCCATAATGAAGGCAAATCTGAACGTGAGATTGCATCTCAACTCAAGTTATCAAAGACTTGTGTTCATCGCACTATTGTGCGGTACAAACAAACTGGCAGTAATCAAGATGGTCCGCGCTCCGGGAGACCAAGAGCTACGACTTCTAGTGAAGACAAATTTATTGTGGTAACCAGCAAGCGAAACAGACGCCTAACAGACCCAGAAATCCGCGTTGAAGTCAACAAATCTCGGGAAAAACCTGTGTCAGTGTCTACAGGGAAAAGACGATTGCGAGACGCCAAGTTGTATGGTCGCGTTGCTGTTCGAAAACCTCTTCTAAAACCGCAGAATAAGAAAAAACGGTTGCAGTGGGCCCTAGCCCATCGAGACTGGACCGAAGAAGATTTCAAAAAAGTACTTTGGAGTGACGAATTTAAATTTGAAATATTTGGTTTAAAAAGGATAATTTTCGTTCGACGTTCCGCCGAAGAAAAGATGATGCCACAGTGTGTAGTCCCGACTGTCAAGCATGGTGGCGGATCTGTTATGGTCTGGGGTTGTTTCTCAGGCTATGGGACTGGAAATCTGGTCCAAATTAAAGGAATTATGAAAAAGGAGGAGTATAAAGTAATTTTGGAGAAAAATGCTATTCCCTCCGGACTAAAGTTAATCGGCAAAGGATTTATTTTCCAACAAGATAATGATCCAAAGCATAGTTCAAAATTATGTAGGGGCTATTTAGACGAGAAACAGTCAGAAAAAGTGTTGGAAAACATGACATGGCCACCGCAAAGTCCCGATCTTAACCCCATAGAGCTTTTGTGGGAAGAACTTGACCGAAACGTTCGGGAACAATGTCCTTCTTCACAGCAGGCCATGTGGAATGCCTTAGAAGACAGCTGGAAGAATATCTCGCAAGAGACAATAAATAAGTTAATTGCTCGCATGCCAAGATTGGTAAAACAAATAATAAAATGCAAAGGAGGATATTTTGATGAAAAGTCTGTGTAAACTCTCTTGTTTGTATTTTCTTTAGTAATTTAGTATTATCTTTTGTATTCGTAATTTTTTAATTTTAAATATTGTGTATAACATGGAAATAAAAACTGTATTTCATAATGATTTAAATATTTTGACTTTTATTTGTTTTCTTAATTTTTTTATAGTGGTCTCAAACTTTTGACCGGTAGTGTATATATACCGTCAGTAAGCAGGCTTATTTGTGACTTGCATGCGGGGGTTTAGCCGGTAGTCACCACGCTTGGCTAGTGCGTGTTGGTGACCGCAAGTGACCTGACCGGTATTCGTCACACACATGAAGATGCTGCTGCCCATCTTCTGGATTTGTCCTATTAGTCGCCTTTTACGACATCCCAGGAAGAACGGGAGTGGTGCTATTCTACAAAGTGAACCCGGACACCACACGGGCAAGTTTGGCATGTTTTAAAAGCTACTAAACAAAATGCTCAAAGACAATCTTATTTTCTCCGTCTACTCTTATTATCGAAACTGTTAGCGCAATGTTTAAAAAATAAAAATAAAGTAAACGTAAGAAAAAAAAATTAAGTAAGTCAATCCCTAAGTTACGTTAATCGTTCACACACTCACACCCCGATCTAGGATTCCCCGTGTTGCTGGTGGCATGGACATACACAAATCTAACATTACAAATACCCATGACCCGAGAACAAATATTTTATGTATCACATAAATGACTACCCCGGCCGGGAATAGAAATCGGGACTTAAGATTAATTTTCGAACCTTGGTGGTTTGTGATGTTTCTATTGCGAAATTCATACTCAAATCGGCACAAGGAACCTTAGCTACTGTTTACTATTATTGATATTATATTTCCTACGTGGAATCGCCATTATTTGACCTTGTGAGACCGAGCCATGACATACACACAAAACATGCGAAAAGAGACGCTGTCAAATTTGTAAATGTCAAACGATATACTTACTATATTGTAATCTCCACTGGGGTACTCTGGCTGGAAGTCTGATTTAGGAGATGGATAAACCCCCGGTGAACAATCAGCAGATTTCACAGGAGCTTCTTTTGGGGGGTTACCTCCCTGAGGTGTTGCTCCTTGTTGAGGGTAACCTTCTTGGGAGAAAGCCCCTGTTGGATAATTGCCAGTTTTCAGCAAGCTTGCTTGTGGCATGTAACCTCCCTCGAGATTACTCTGTTGTGGGAGGTAACCCCCTTCGAAATTGGCCCCGTGTGGGAAGTAACCTCCCTTAAGATTGCCTCCTTGTGGGAGATAACCTCCTTGGGGCAAAGTCTCTGGTGGTAGATACCCTCCTTGGGGGAAAGTTCCTTGTGGTAGATATCCTCCCTGGGACAAAGTTTTTTGAGGTAGATAACCTCCCTGGTTAAATGCTCCTTGTGGGGGAAAACCTCCATGAGGGAAGGCCCCTGGAATGGGGTTAACAGCCTGAGGGCAGCCCTCTTGTGGATATCCACTTTGAGGATAGTCTCCTTTCATAGGTAGATCTGCATTTTAAAAATATTAATTATTTAATAAATATAGTTATGCCATTTAATCACTCATAAGAAACATTGTAAAGCCTAGTAGATAGTGACCATGTTTGTTAAGCAGTAGATATTATTAGAAACAGTCCCTAAAAATTGTGGAAAATCATTTCATAGACATTTCAGTTACTTGACCCTGTCTGAAAAAAGAAAATTATATTATTTTGATGGATGATTGTTGATATATGGACATGGACTGACACTAGAATCATCTATTTTCTACATATTTGAGATTTATTTACCCATTGACTGCCAGCTACGAGATATCTCGCATTAAGCGTGTGTATCAAAACTGCCAGCTATGAGATATCTCGTAGTGTTTTTTTTTTTTAATAAAAATTACTGTAAATGCTATTACAATATTATATCAGGAACTTAATATAATTATATTTTGTAAACTTTCATGTATTCTTCAAAATAAAACCTTAGCACCCAGGGCATGACGCTTTAAATGTCTGGCAGTCAATGGGTTAAACAATTTAACATAGGGTGTATTGTAGATGTTACATAATAGGAAATGGACTGTGCGCCCATTGCTGTCACTATGGTCCACTTGGGTGTTATTTTCTCTATTGACTCTCCGCCAAAGTAAGTTATTCCTTATAGCACATATTCAGTTCAGCATGAATACATATGTATAATTGTGAACAATATATATTAATTATATTGCACCTTCAGTGCATAAAAGTCACAACAGCTTATTTTTTAATTTTACAGGAGAGAACTTTTAAGAATTCTTCACATGATTTAAGTAGGTTTGAAATCTTCATAAAATCAAGTATTTATTGGTTTTTAGTTTCATATAAAAAGTTTATTTTCAACTATTAAAAAAATCATACCAGAAGTCAGTAAAATAGTGTCCTGAATTGTGACTTTGTTGCACCAAAGGTATTGTTGATTTAACAATGTCCCAAATTATTAAATACATATTGAATATTGTTTTAACAGGCTGGATTACAGGTTCATTTCATTTTGGTGGACATAAAAGTTATTGGATCTGTTAACAGTTTTGTCAAAACAATTGTATTGTGTACATTTTGCCTTGATTGGTCATAATGGCTTTTAGAAGAAATACTTATTTCTTTAAATTTAATATACATAAATCAAGTAATGTAATCTGCAGACACTAACCATAGATCACATTCTATTAAAGTAGCATAAACACCACTAACTCAAATTGGCACATGTAACCAAGCAAGTTAAGCAAATCTAACAGACAGCAAGGGCTACATTTGCTATGTAATTTTTGCTTTGAACAACATCTGGAGTTGTCAATTCTAATTGGTGTTGTTTTTGGCAGTCTTTAAGGGCTGTCTTAAAGCAGGCTTGATATATTTTGAGTGAAGCATTTGAAACACTTGTTTGAATTTGCAATTGACCCTCTAACAAATTGCAAGAGCAGCCTAATGGAGTACACAACATAACTTCCCCAATAACATGCAAAGAGTCATATGCTGTAGTCTGCTAGTAAAATGTAAAAATCACTTTAATAATAGACTAATCACAATATCAGAAATATATATAATAAAGTCGCTACAGATATATATTTTTTGTAATGTACCATCTTACAAGACTATGAGTTAAAATCAAAGATTACTTACACATTGTGTGAATTGCTTATGTTCTGTTTAAGATATCTATTACCAGTAATCAGTTGAGGACAGATCTAACAGAAGTTGCAAGCACACCACAAATGAGCTAAAACAACAGGAAACTTGATTATATTTTATAATAATTATTGATTGCACAAAAATAGCCAGGGCATCATAACAAAATATATACAAAATAAAGAATGACTTTGAAAGAACTAAATATATAGTAGTATAGTTTGTGAAGTTGCAACTGTAAGTGTGAAGGGAAAAGTTAATTCAGCATGTGATTAAGCGAGTGGTCTTTAGCTGTCAATTTTTACCGCTAAGTACTGTGCCCCACCCATGCAAAATTTCCTAAAGGCACAAACAGCTTTACCATTCTATCTGATGCCCCATCCATCTGTAAGTTAAATTTTAAATATTTCTATTACTTATTTTCCTGGTAAAATTTTGTATACAGATATGTAAGGAAAATCACAAAGAAGTATTCAGTATACTGAATTGTTGGAACCTTCCATTAAGATTTATTATTAAATATAATAATTAGTATCTGGAATGCAGTTATTATAAATCAATTAATAACTTATTATCATAATACATTAATGTTATAAGAAATTATTAAGAAATCGACTTCACACATTAACGTTTGATAGGAAGGGTGCATTGGAATAATTGTGATAGAAATTTATATGAGATGAGCAGAGATTTATGTTTCGGTTAATTATTCAAAGTTATTTTATATTAGTTCCCATAATTATTTTACCTCTATTGACTCAATAAAACGATTTATTATTAATATTAATTAGAATCTTAAACACCTTATTGGGTTCTATAAATTAAAATTTTTAAATGCAAAGTAATATATTTTGGGTGTAGGGGATATTACCAACTACATTGGGGCAATTCCGAAACTATTTTCTCTATGCTCTTTTTGAACTTTGAGCGAAGGTTTAAATTTGTTTTTCATTCGTAATTACTCCTCGCATAAAATATTATCAATTTTGTTAATGGTATTGTTGATCTTATTTTTTGCAACATTCTTACTTCAGGATTACCCCCAAAAAGGCCTAAGGTTCTCAACATTTTAGTTAAGTATGAATAAATATGAATGATACAAAACTAGGTGAAGATTTGCATGCAAGGAAGCTGAGTGAAATGAAGAGAACTAATAAGGAATAGCAATGTGGCGTTCCCATATTCCCTTGTTTTCAGTATTTTCCCCTGGGGAATATACCCAGTAAATTTCCAATATTCCCGGAAACGTTACCGGGAATATTGCTGCTTTTCCAGGCATGGCACACTGCTAACAAGGAGTACCTAGAGCGGTGACATCCATTCCACTCGACGAAAAACGTCCACTGCTGGACAAAAGTCATACGTATACCTAGGTACACAATATACGGAAAAATGAAAATATAATGAGTAATATGCAACGAATTTACTATAAAGTCGCGTAAAAACTTCCATTTAGGACGACGCTATGAAATACGTGTACATCTAATTGAGACAGCCATGGTTTTCTCAGTTTGAGCTCCAGTGCTAATTAGTAGAAAAAGCTATGCGGGGATATTACGAAATTTGTTTACCCCTCTGGGATAATTCCGAAAAATAAATAAATCCACAGCTATAACGTTTTGTTCCTGTCAAACAGTCACAAAAAACGATAATCTATCATAAAAACGAACAAAACTTTAAATAACCTACCAGATATTCGAGAAAAGTATTTTGGGGATATTACGAAACAACAAAAATGGGACGAAAAACACTTGTTTGAGGAAACCTGACACTATGCAAGTATTGTTGACACTACTGGCTCACGACAAATGACGCGGGCAGGATAATTAAGATCGCAACTAGACCAATGTTTCCAATAAAATAATACTGTTAACGATTGCTAGACATTTTGAATTATCGGAATATACCCATTTTCGGAATTACCCCAATGCTCCCTATATGAGAATGGTATCGAGGTTTTCCGCAGTGCAAGTTTAATATCGATTTCCGTTACCCTACATTACACATTTATTGACCATACTATTTGAGCACCGCTGATCTGGACTCAAAAAATCCGCAGGAATGTCGGAGGAGTTGATTACCTACTGTTTAATAATGATTTTGTTTTTCGAATGTCCGTGTATATCCTTTATACATAATACAACACGGCACTTTATGGATGATTTTCTTTCAATTTATTTTGTGTATATTTATAGCAGTTTTACATAAATTTCCTGTGACGTATATTCCATAATTTCAATTACATGTAACATAAAATTGGTAGGATTTTAGCAAAAAAAAAGTCCTGTTTATTTCACTAAATATTTGGGAACAATTTCTGAAAATATAAATTACTAAAATAACATCAATTAAAAAGAGTTTACCTGTGTCTCAATTTAGATGAATGCCTCAAAATAGTCAAAAAATAAATTTTGTCATAAGGAAATGGAACCAACAACAAAGACCGTAAATTTTATGAAGAAATCAATACTTGCCGGCTATACCATAGATACATAGGTACCTACAATAAACAACACTACCAGTGTTGCCAACTCCAAGAAACTAAAAAACAACAGCTTACCAATAAAAAACCGAAGAAAACAGTAGATGAAGTAAAAAAGGCAGATTACATACTTTCGTCATATAATTAAAACAATTACTTACTTTTATTAGTTGCCAGGACCCAAATACATTGTTAAATTATAATATTGATCACAACATAATAAAAAACGGCGGGATTACATACATTTCACTAATTCAAAGCTTGTGAAAGCTTTAGCCACAACACAATACTCAATACAATAGGGCTTTAGCCTATAGTTGTCATGCTTACACTAGAATTTCCTCGTCTTTAAAAATATGACTGTCAATCACATAGACTATGGTCGAGAAATTCCCTCAAATCCCGACAAGAGTAGATACTGCCCTCTAGTGTCATTGAGTTTTATTACATAGTGGTTATCAAATATTTGCATAGTGTAGAAGGTGGTGCTGAACGCTAATTGAAAAATAGTAAAAATTAGGAATGAAACAGCAAACAGGGGCATCATGTGAAATAGCAAATCTACTGTTAAAACCGTAGGGTTGGTAACAATGATTACACTACACAAATTTTATCAGACTCCACACTACGATTGTAGTTTATTTTTATTTCTTTCAATAAGGCGTTGGCATCGGTACGCCCAGAAAAAGCATAGAGTATATAATATAAATTCACTCCTTAGTGAGTAAGCACACAAATTAAGAGATACAGTGGTCGAGTCATGGTTGAAGGCTATTGGCTCATTTAGGCTATTGACACACACCGATTACATACACCATACCACACAAACACGTGTTAGTAATGATGATGCAGGTCGCAAAACAAAAAGAAATTGGTAATATTTTTTTTTTCAAGTTTATTGATTGTTACTAATTGAATTAAATAGTTATAAAAGGATTCCGAATGCTACAGGAGAATAAAAAAACATCAATAATACAGTATTACTTAAAATATAATATCTATAATCATTACATTATAGCACCCATCGTGGTCGAGTCGTCTCATCGTACCCCAAGGGTACGTCATGTCCCCGCTCGCGTACTCGATTAGCGCAATACTAAAGTGACAGCACATCCCTAATCGTAGGTAGTTGAACGTTTTTTTGTGTGACGTACGCGACGTGAATACGAGTTGGGCGTGTTTTCGTATTTGTCTTAAATTCCGGGACTCCTGCGCGACCCGAGCAAATTTCTGTTATTAATTATTTGTTTTGTGACCTAAATACACCAATTATTTTGAAATGTGAAATGGCCTTTTAAATCAGCCATCCTTGGTCCAAGACTGTAACATATATAATTATTTATAAATACATATATAAAGATATGAATGTAAATCCATATTCCTGGGCTATGAATGTAAGTCCTGGACTAGTTTTTTAAATTTTCACAGAGTTTGAGCTTTTCGAATATTTACAGGGAGGATGTTCCAGAGAAGTATGGTCTGAATAGCAAATGTGTAGTGGTAAAAAACCAATAGTAACTAGTAGAATGTAAAGCTTTAAGTTCGATGAAGAGCGAAGTACTTTGTCATGAGTGTCACGAACGTGGCCGTATTGGGGCGGCCTAGAATATTCCTCCCAATCCCATACTGGTAGAAAAGTGTATCGTAAGAGGCGACAGAAGCCAGTCTGCTTGCTGCGTAAGGATAGGGTAGGTATAGGTAGGTAGGATAGGGTAGGGCTTTGCGTAAGGATAATATTATCAATATTATTATTAAATCATTGACATTAATAGTGGTATTCTTATCTTTCCGTGAATTGGCTAGCTACCAACCTCCTGCTTGAGTGAGCCGCCAAATGACTCGTCATGTTCCGGCTGGGGGCTTGAGAGCCATTACATTTTTTCTTACCTACTTCTAATTTCCTGGCTGACAACGCATAAGTGATACCTTTGGTCTTGTTGATGTCTATGGGCGACGGTGACCACTTACCATCAGGTGGCTCGTTTGCTCGTTTGTCGGCTATTAACGTAAAAAAACGATTTTTAGATTAATTTCGTCACCAATAACGTCGCATTTTTTTATGAGCTATTAATATTCTTGTCTGCATATCATAGAATAGAAATGCTATAATAGTGTAACTTCTGTTATAATATTAGCGACTGTAAACTTTGATTCCTGTTTATTCCACAGGATTTGGAGTTAAATAGAATTAGTTCTTTTTTTAACTTTTTTTCTTTGTAACTCTCTAACTAACTAAGTGTAACTGTTATGTCATTAGGCTTTTTCTTTAAAATTTGGTCACTTGGTAGCGCCACCCTAATTTAATACCTTTTAATGGACACTTCTTCAAAATCGTGAATTTTGAAAGGTATTATAAATTAATTATCATGAATATATTTATACAAAATATTTATAACAATTGTCGTTATCTTAATAATCGTGATTATCATCTTACCAATTTAAAGTTACCATAGATACCATATCTTACATCTAATATAGATTCGTATATATATTTCATTATTTTTGGGTAAATATTTCTCTTTTCAATCATTTCTCGATGGCTGAAATAAGCCTAATTTCTATAAACGGTATGAACCACATAGTGTCGGTGTCATCCTTGTTATTGTAGACGTGCATGTTAATATGACCGTACATCAGCATCGACTGTAACAATAAAAAACTAAAGTTTTATTAAGGAAACAAAAATGTCCAGTCGAAGAAAAAAACTCACTTGCCATAATTTATATTGAATATATACTACGCAGGGTACTTATATATACTGATATACTAGTTGGACCTGGCAATACTAATCATTTGTCTATGTGATAGCTAGCTACCTATCCTTACCCAGTGATACCCTATATATAAGTTACTCTATGCCCAGTGAGTACTGACTATTAAGTATCTATTTATCTTTTATTCGATGTTAAATGGTTTTAAATTTAACACTATAAATTAGTTTATTTAATAGTAAGTATTAAACAAAAACCTGGCCATGAATATAATATTGAGAGGTGTACATAACTTTGAATCTAAATGTAAGTTAGAATTGTTTGAATTCAAATTGTAATTTATATTTGTATTTTAATTATTTAGTTTTTTATAAATTTCAGTATTGAAATGTTCGTTCAGCAGCACCCCTGTGTTAAATATACAAAAGTGGCGGGAAGAGCGTGGCTTGCCTGTCAATAAAAACGCCGAAGGAATTCTCACGGATGGGCCTGACTATACTTTCCTTGATGGCCGCCCAACACCATTGTTGGTATGTATTGTAGCGTTTGTGAAATAGACTATTTATGTGAACCACATTGAAGTTGTAGGGTTTGGTAATAATGGTCACCCTTACTTTGACCTGTTTTCATGTTTGGAATTAACTAACCTCTAAATATTACATGTATAAAAATAAAATATACAACTAGGTAAATTATGGTAATGTAGACAGAATAATCTAATTAAAGAAAAGAATTACCTGAAAACCACACTGATTAATTGTATATCAGTTTGTGACTAACTTGAGGATCGCGCAAAGACACTTAGTATACAATGTTCTTTATGGTTTCAGCAAAAACAGAAGAAGAGAATGTTGCAGAACCAAGGATATGCTCAACGAATAATTCAGCTGAGTTCAGAGCTGGAGTTTGCTAAACAGAGACAGCAGGATATTTTGCAAGCTCGGGAGCAGGAAAGAGAAAACATTAGGAAGAACTGGCTTAAGCCTAAAGGCAGAGCACTTAATAACAAGTAAATGTTATTGTACACATTTTTCTTTAATTAACTGTAAATGAAAAGGACTAAAATATATTTGTCATATTTTGTGCTTAAGTGGCATACCTTTGCTTTTGTCAAATCTGTTGTATTTTTTCTGTACTTCAGTGCTAAGTAGTGTTATTTGTTCTGTGTTTAAGTGGCCATCATAGCCCTTGTGCATTTTATGGTTTTTAAATTGTCATACATTAAACATATTTAGATCCAAATTTATCAAAGTTTATGGTCATTATTGATATTCCTAAGTACTGCAATCAAGAGTTTTATTTAAAAGTAAGTTACAAAAAACACAAAGTGGTTTTATAATAGAATTATTTTTGGCATTGATAGATCTTTAATTCATGATATAAAAGATTTTCTCATCATCATAACCAAACCTGGTTGAGTATACTTGCAGATCAGAGGCTTGTAGGTAGTATTTCATATGTTCAAACAGCATTCAAACTACCAATCTAAAGCATGCCATTTGTATCTACATTTATGTACATGTATCTATCTGGGTTATGTATTAACTTTTCTTTTAAGCTCACAAACATTGATTTGCTATAGTTTGTGTTTATATTAATATGCCAAATTGCTGGCTTTTCCAAAGTTTAGGACCATTGTTATGATGCTGTGTAGGATAGTTTTTTTTTAGATAAAATTAGGAAGCTGAATTTTGTAATGATTTAGAATAATAAACTATGAGATTGTTAAATTGTACAGTTTTTATTTCAAAATATTGTCAGGTTATATATGACTAACAATTATTTGTATTAACAATTTTGGGGTGCATGGTTGGAGACTCCCTGCGGCGCACCCTGCAAGCAGCTAGGTTTGGTAACGCAGAACCTAGGCTGACCAAACCTATCACAATGGCAACACACGGTTACAACAATTATTTCCACCTTGGTTGCCGGCCAATGATGATTTAGTGTTACATAATTATGTCCATGGGTTGCAGTGATCACTTACTGTCAGGTGGGTAGATTGTTCATTAGTTTGCTATTTATAAAAAAAAATCTTGTAGGTATTTGTAATAGTGTTACACTGATAATAAGAATCGCTATTATTGGTCTGTTTTTTCCATAACCTACCCTCGCTCCAGAAACCTTACGCCATACATTTATAAATAACACCTACACCCAAAACCACCTCAACAAGCCTGAGATAAACAGAGAATTGTAGATTTGTTATGTAGTTTGCTCAATGAAATGAATACTCAAATTTTGTCTATGCCCTTGGGGCAGCTCACCACTTACAAACGTACACCCGAGCTGTCTACCTCAGAAACCTTTTGTGCATATCAAATGATACATTGACACGGGTCGGCGGAATGTTATAATTTTTAGACAGAGTTAAAAATGTTACCTCGGGTAAAGTTGAACGCTGCTGCTATCGGTTGAGTTGTATGTTATTTAAAACTTTTTTGAGAAACTAACGTAAAAATAATATAGTGTTTAAACTGATTCCTTCGATATAGCTTGCATATTTACGTAGCAAAGATTTTAGTGTTGAAGAACCAGTAATGATGTTCATGGGCAGCAGTAACAGCTTACCATCAGACGGCACGAACGTTTATCAACTAGTTAGATAAAGAAAATTATATGATATAATAAAAAGCTTAAAATACGTACTTCGTTTTGTCTGCAGGATATTAAGCGAGGCTTGTGGGCAATGATTAAAGTCATATTTGAATTTGGTTTTAAGGTTCTGAAGTTTGTTATAAGTGACCAAGTAGCGATTTAAAAACAGATGGATTGCACGATTTTTGGAGGTACAATTTGTTATTCAACAAAATACAAAACCCTGCAAGGAAGGTCAACTGTTAATAGTTGATAAAGGAGTAGTCTGGCTGTTTGGTGGTAGTGGCTTCTACAATCCATGACGGTCTGCCGGCTCAGAGGCAAGCGGTGAACTCAATTAAATTATTATTTGGCTTTCCAAAATTACAATTGAAACACATTAACAATGTTTCATAGTTCATTTTACGGACAGTGATTACATGCAGTACGACCCTACGACAATCAAATATACACACAAATGTACACTGTTCCTTACTTTGCAATTAGATAATTGTTGGACGAGATTCCTTCTGAGGCATTCCGGGAGCGCAATGAGTTATTAAAAAAAGGTGTAAAAAGTAGGGTTGCATTGGAGCTCCGTAACCGTAACCAAAACTATCGGATATCCGAAATAAAATAAATCCGAAACCGTAACCGAATCCGAATCCGATAAAAGTATCGAATAATTTCAGATAGGGGCTGAGTCTAACTTTTATTGTGTATATATGTATTTTTTCCAATTCCTAAATCATCTAATATCCGTAACGAAAATTATCTGAAACAATCGAATAATCCGAAATAATTTCATATCCGTTACCATAACCGAAACCGGTAAAATATTATTCATATATCCGTATCCATATCCACATTCGAAATTTCATATCCATAACATCCCTAGTAAAATGAGCTCTTCTCCAGGGCCGGTGCACTATGGAATATGGTAGTACAAGACCTGATCATAAATGCTTTTTTGAAATGTTGCGAATCCCACATTATTATAGTTTCATTTTATACTTGAAGTCTTGTATATTACAGATGAGTATATGAATGACAAGGATGCCTGGAAAAATTAGTGTCGAAACTAGTTCCACACAGGTTTAAACGTTTGTAATTACCATATGTTCTTTAAAAGATGTGCTGAGGAGTTTCTTTCGCCGTTTCTTTTCCTCATTGTTTAAGCACCTTTTCGAAACGGTGGTAGAAACAAAAAATGACGTGCATAAGTGTATTTACAGAATGATTAAATGAATGATTAATTACCTATATGATTAAATCATTTTGAATTTGAATTTACTTAATACAGATTACATAAATTTAGTAATAACACGGTGAGTAAATCAAGCTGGCTATTGAGGTAACGGAAATTCTGTAAAATTCGACTTGAAAATTGAGAATTTTTGAAGTGTAATCAAGCTTATTTGTTCCAAAAAAGATATATAGTGTAATACATATTAAAAAAGCCTATTTCTTGTAGATTTAGAATCTGCTAATATTTTAATATTATAAAAAAAATATGGTCATGAGCAATTTTTTTATAACTATGCGATGAAATACTTAATTCTTGAACTTTTACCAGACTTTTAGTAGTTACCCAAGGTTACCTAAGTTTCGAATTTGGTGTTATTTTATGTAGAAGGTACCTCTCTAGTGTATATATATATATCTCCAATATATATATATATATATATCAGCTGAGGATATTTACGGATCTAGATGTGATAATGTGATGCAGCGTTACAAAACGCGATATCATGTAAACTTTCAAGAATTTAATTAAGAGCATTAATTCCAAAGAAAGATATATGTGATGCATATTAAGAAAGAATATTTATTGTAGGCTTAGAATCTGCCAATATTATTATATAACGATAAAAATATTGTCACGCGCGATTTTTATATGCAAGTATGTCATAAAATACTTAATTTTTCATCTTCGACAAGACTTAATTGCAGTAACCTAAGCATTCCTAAGTTTTGAATTTGGTTTAACTGTATGCACAAGGTACCTATCTAGTATACATATATGTGACAATGAGCTGCAGATACTTGCTGATTTAGATGTAGATAGCAGTGTTCGTAAACCATTCATAAAAAAATCTGTGCTAACGATAAGATATTTACTTTCTATTAGACATTAAATTAAGATGAAAAAATAATAACAAATTTGTACTGCAATCAATAGGTGGTAGGTACTAATAATAATATTTACATTATTCGGTTCGCAATGTTTCTTCTCAAACTTTTTCTCTATTTTTATTTGGTAATCAGGTAATTAGTAGTGTTTTTTAAATGCCTAACTTAAAAAATAAAGATACCATCTACTTCGTTTGTGCAAAATTTCAAGTCGATATGTGAAGAATCAAAAATATTATAGATTTTTGATTAGAAACAGGCCCATATTTTCCATAGTGCGGTGGTGCAATGACGACTCCTCTCGTGGTGCCTATCTCCGTAAGCGATAGGGACTTACCACCAGGTGGTTCGTCTGCCGTTGTGGCTATGACAAAAATAAATATAAAGTTATGTATGGATAGCGCCATATTACGAACGTACTGGTTTTGTGATGTGATTCATTGACATTGACAATTGATCATTCATGGGAACTAGGAGTTTTATAAGCTAATTACATATTACGCAAACTCTATTATTTAGTCGACTCTAGCCATCCACTTGTAAGAAAATGTTAACATAAAAGTTTAACTTAGTGGATTTATTTGCTTTTAGGACAACGTCATAGGTCTGTACCAGTGTAAGTAATCTGTGGTATCGACGGCGGGGAGCAGAATAATTAATGATGGCGGGAGGACACAAAGTTGTAAAGATTGTTGAAGCTATTAATTATTAATAAAAGTGTATCAAATTAAAGTTAATTTTATTAATCAAAAACATCACAAACAACCGTCAAAAGATATTAAACAAATTATACCTAGACATTATTTGCTGTGGCTATCAAGTATATTCGTAGCATGTAACTAACGTTTTAGTTCATCTGAAGCAACATGAAGTGCGCCACATGTTGAAACTGACGCAGGGTCAAGTACCATGAATTTGCCTTTTTAGTGTTGGACAGCACATTTAATGTAATGTTTTTTCTTAAATATATAGTTTTTCACAGTGTTTGAAATGACTAATTTGGCGGCCAATTGAATAATAATATTGGGGCGGCCTAGAATACTCCCCCTAATCCCGTGCTGACAGAACGTGTCGTAAGAGGCGACAGAAGCCAGCCTGCTTGGTGATAGGGCTTCGCGTATGATATGGATTATATTATCAGTATTATTATTAAGTCATGAATATTATTAATGTTATTATTATCTTTCCGTGAAGCCTGCCTGGCTGGCTACCACGCTCCTGCTTGAGTCAGTCGCCAAACGACTCGTCGGGTTCCGGCTGGGGGCTTGAGAGCTAGAAATATTTCTATCTTGCCTTCTCATTTCCTGGCCGAGAACGCACGAGTGATACCATCAGATGGCTTGTCTGTTAGTTTGGCGGCTATTAACATAAACACGAGTATATAGAAAATTTATAATTTACTTCAATCACAACTTAAAACACATTATTAAGATAATTATTGTTTAAGTGGGTGTAAGTATTCCTAGTGAGTCTGAGCCAGTTTCTATTATTCACGTTGCACCCTATTGAACAACTTACAAGGTTATGGCAAACGCGAAGAGTCCGTTTGTTAGAGGTCGCTGGGCGTTGTGGTAGGATGTTTTGGTTAGTGGTCAGTGCAGTAATAGCTTAATGGTTTCAACGTAGTCCTGTACGATAGACTCGAGTTCGAAACCTGCACGCACGTCTAATTTATCTAATTATCTGCGTATTACAAATTAATTGTTACCCGTTGATCTAAATCTACACACGTGAAAGTTTTTATAATGTTTTCAAAGGTGTGTGAAGTCCGTCAGCCCGCACTTGGACAGCATGTCGGACTATATGCCTTAACCCCTCTCATTGTGAGACGTAACACGAGCCCAGCAGTAGGACAACTATGGGTTGTAATCGTTGTTGTCCAAGAACCAGTATTAATCAGTCCGTCGTCTTCCGCCTTGTCTATTGACGCGTCGGGATGTCTTCGTTGTTACGCACGTGTAGGTGCTGCGCTCAGACGCTGACCGCTTACCATCTGGTGTCCTGTCTTCTCCTTTAACGATTATTGACATATACTTTTGTAACAAAGGTAGGTTTTTGGAAATTTTCGCATTTTTTCTATAATGGAATAGTCGTTATAGATAACTGTAAACAGAATTGAAATTTATAAAATAATACATATAATACGCATACGCAGTTATATTTTATAATTTATTTAATATACTAAATTTAAATGTACGGTTAATGTTCTATAAATCCTATTTGTAAATTGTAGATCTACGATCAGTGAACAAAATAGATGGATAATTATTGCCGAAGAATGCCTCCTGTGAGGTTTGAACTCACGACCCCTGGTTTACGAGACCAGTGCTCTACCACTGAGCTAAAGAGGCTATTGGAATGTGGATTGAAAAATAGTAACCCAGCATTAAAGTCGATTTTAAACTGAAGCCTGTTCTATGTTGTTCTTTATTGAAGCGTTCGTAACGTGAGGGCTTTCTTATTATTTTTAATCATTGAGATCGATTAAGTGAAGCTACTTAAGGCGCTCGGGAGGTGGTTGCATAGCTCGGTGCCTGCTCCGGAAGGCTATTAATTTGTCAGTTGTGATTGCTATTACTAGCTTCGGGTGGCGTACGACCTTCTCACACTTTAATTAGTCTCCGATTCCACCACTAATCCGTAACGAGGCAATGCAGTGGAATGTGTTCCAGGCCTCAATTACTATGAAATGCTGATGCCTTGCTGTGGACCGCTTAATAAAAATAGAAAACATGGAAAAATGTACTTACATTTGAACTGTGACGGGTACTCAGGATTTTGTGTATTTTCCCGATATTGTTTTTACAAAGTTGATTGCAGGTGAGTTAGGTCTTATATTATTTAAATAAAACCGGCTATTTCTCAAGGAATAAAAGAACACATCAGCACTGTTCAAAAGAAAGAACGACCAAAGAAATCCGCCGCAACAGAACATCTGATTGAAGCCGGTTCAAATCAGTACAACCCCGTTCAGTAAGAGAGGTCATTGAGATCGAGAAACATCCCCAAAACTTTTAGTAAAGAAGATGGGTTCATCGCTCAAGCGTGGAATGTAATGGTTAGTTTGTGTGTCAGTTGTCAAGTTTCTTTCCGCCACCCGGTCTCAACTTTACTCAGTAACAATAACTCAACAAACTTTTAATAAAGAAGATGAGTTTAACGCTCAAGCGTGGAATCTAGTGGTTCGCTTGTATGAGGTGAAAACAGTGTATTATGTCGTGGTACGGTACCTAAGAACTCAAAACAAAGTAGACGTAAAGTTAACAGCTCATTAGTGTCCGTCAAGTGTCAGTTGTCAAGAGTTTCTCCCCGCCACCGCGGTTTCAACGTGACCACGATTCGTGTAATTGGATTGAAATG
Organism: Megathymus violae; assembly: GCA_003671415.1. Classification (NCBI taxonomy): domain Eukaryota; kingdom Metazoa; phylum Arthropoda; class Insecta; order Lepidoptera; family Hesperiidae; genus Megathymus; species Megathymus violae. Next base: position 1,747,837 of record PDGT01000037.1, on the reverse strand, counting down.
TCGATAAAAAATACAAAAACCGTGAGTACCCGTTACAGTTAAAAATTACAGTGTCCGCGATGACATAAGTTTAAAATCATAAAAATATAGCTATATTTAAGCAAATTGAGCTCCAGAATAGCCTGATGGTCAGTAGCCTTCCCTGCATCTGTGTCACCCAAGGCATTACCGTCGCGATGGCGGCCGAAAAGTTTACTACAACAAACAACATATGTACCCTACGGCTATCCTTCTGTTATTTAATTAACGTAAAGTTTTATTAATAATTACAATAATTAATGATATTAATACATTTCGGTACACTTATTTATATTCATTATGTAATTTATTAATTGTTTTTTTAACCATACGACTAACGCAATTCTTCCTATATTCTGTGTGCTTCAGTTATAACATTTGTCTATTATGGGGTTATAAACAAGCAGTGGATGATTTAAGCGATTCGCTTATATTGAGATAAGATTAAGTATAACAGCAGAATGAGTATAAATCATAGGTTCATACCGGGGACGTAGGTAAGTCCCATTCAGGTAGAACGTATGAGCACAGAATAGATAATACTCAATTTAGTAGGTGAAGTTTCTTAGTAACCTTCACATTTTTTCTGTTCCGTGATCTTTGGCCGTCGTAGACATGTTTGGAATGATAGCCAATGTTTGAATGTCTGTTTACCGCACGAGATTATACACGCAAATCCGGAATGAATCTATAATTTTTCTTACGTGGATATAAGAAATGAATAGTCACTTTTTAAAACTTACAAAATCCAGCGTATCTAAATAATAATGTTCTTCGTAATATTGTAAAAGGTGAGTGAAGTCTGCTAATTTGCTTTTGACCTGCGTGGTGGACTTTTACCTCTTCCGTTGTGAGATGAGACCCTGATATAAGCAGGGAGATTTTACAAATGGGCCATATATCGTTTACTCGTTTTGCGTTGCTTCGAATAATACTGAATGAAGTTTCTGATATTTTCGCAATTTTCTTAGTTCAAAGCGTAATAGTTGCTCAAGTTTTAAATAAATTTCTTAACTTCTCTAACAATGCATTGTTTTGCAGTGTGAAAGATCCCGATGAGATATGTTATATGAGATCCCAAAACTTTCCCATAGTGTGCTAACTGTATAAGTTGCATACCGAAGGTGCTTTCATTATCATCACAACCAATAAATGTCACATTGCTGAGACAAAAGTCGCTTCTCGCAAATTATGAGGGATAAAAGCAATAGACTACCATGTTAACTAAGCAATTTCACAAACTTTTAACACTTTTGAGAATTTATGGAGAACTCCCTATGGTCTTCTATCCTCATTATGTTTTATGATAATATGATAATATTCATCAAGTGATAATATGCGAAACGCACATAATTGGAAAAAAATAGAGGCTCGAGCAGAATTATGTTAATAATTCCCGACGGGAGAAAGAGAATGATGTTCAAACCGCTAAGCTATTAGTGGTGCTGCTACCAGCACGTGAATATTTGATGCCATTAGACAATTAATCTCATTGTTTTGACACCTTAACGTTATATTATTGTATACTAGCAAACTGCCCTCCTCCTACTACTAAAATCTACGCTTTATGCTTATAAATACCACTTGCATTGTTTTAGGAGTGGGTTTTTCTCTTTATAACTGTTTCATTTATGGACGGATGGCAATTATACGAATTTTAAGTCATGCTTATTGAAATACTTAAGTGAAAACCATAACGAAATCGGTTAAGTCGTTTCTTAGATTAGCGCGCACAAACGCACAGTCAAACAGCTATTGTTTTGGATTCTGTTGCGTCAGTAACGACCCCTAATAATAGTTTTTCTCATATATCCTTCATGTACAGAAAACGATCAGTTAAAAATTTTTAAAAGTATAGATTATTATTATTTTATATTGCGTCTAAGTATATTTTGTAGTTATTGCCACACACATTGTCACTTTGGTAACGGCTGCATAAAGTTTTTTTTTTATTTTTCTTTGTTTATAAGAAATAATACGTTTTGTATAACTTCCTTAGTGACCAATAGTTCAATTCCAATTAAACTGCGGCATTCTACTGAACGAGTCCTCCTTAATTTGCGGCAAATTAAATACATTGCTCATTTCGTAACGCGTTTGAACGGAGATCCACAAATCAGAAACATTTAATTTTGAATTCATCAGTTCGTAGCCTGCGATCAATCAGCAGGGATACTAACGTAATCAAATAACCAGAGTCTATATAACGAACACAGGTATCATATCTACTGACTTTTTGTAATAAAAAAGAAGTAAATTAAAAAAAAATACATTCTGTACGCTGTACACTAATACGTAAGTAAGGATACGTGGATATAATGCGCCGCATTCGTTTAAATCGTAGTTAGGAATTGATTTTGTAATCGTTATATTTATGTTTTAAAATATGTCCTGAAGAGATTCTATCGCCGTTTCTTCTTCGAAATTGTAATGCAAGCAAAAATTACTTGCACAATTAAATTTTTTTGAATGAAATAAAGAATAAATATTAACTAAAGTGCGTATACTTCAGTAACAAATAATGAATTTTTTATAATATGATAACCTATATTAAAAGTTAAATATATTTTATTTAAAGTTAACTTTTCATTAATATTTAAAGGTCTTTTTAACTGTGACCGATACTTATAATTTTTGTGGTTTTACCGATATTTCGACTAAATTATATGGATCATGATTATGGCGACATAGCGGTCGACGGGAGAAATTCTTGACAGTTGACAGATGCTAATGATAGATAAGCCTGTAAATTTACGTGTAGGTCATGAGTGCTTGTTACTGCCTGTATAATGTCCGCGATGATGTAAGTTTAATACCATATTGAAAGGAAAAGACGGTCACATCACCATAGAACTAAGCTCGTCTGACAGGGTTGCGGTTAACGAAAATTTATTTCAGTATCTAAATATTATTATGTTAAGACCTTCCTACGAAATTGCCTATCACATTGAATTAAAATATCTGACATGTGTTCTGAAATTGCTAATTCAAATTAAAGCTACAGAAGGTACATCGAGTTTGAAAATTGATTGCGTCATTTGATTATGCTTTTGGGTGAATATTTCATTTCGTGCATATTACGCGTCAGACGATTAATAATATATAAAATATTGATAGAATTAAAACCTAATATTATTTTCGTATAGTTTACTTGAGTCTTTACTAGGTGCAATAGTTAAAAAATAATTTTTTTAATTAAAACAACATTAAATTTTAAAACAAAAAATTAAATTCTAATTACCAGCAATGTCCCATTTCCCAGATTTTACTTTATTGTTACATCTTGTTAGAAACTGTGCATGAAGAACAGATGTTTTATCACTTTTTAAAATAATACAATAGGCAGTCTATTCATAGTACATTTTTTATGAATAGAAGAACATACTAAAGTGGTATCTTACCACTTTGAAAAATGTCCTTACAGTTCCCTATAATTACCATCTAACGATACTTTCGCTCTGATATTTTAATATTTTCGCGTAGCTGTGTATCTTGCCTAACATAATATATTCGGCGACAGTCACCCCTTTGCCACCGAGCCAAACACACGCCTGAAAAAGAGTTTATGGCTACAGAAATTAAAATTATCCTATGAAATTCTAACGTTGTTCAAAATATTTCTACAAACCATTCATTTTATATAAAGTATGTATGTTCAATATTTTATCAATAATTAATATGGGATTAATATGGATGAGTGCTTTTTTATTTCTATAATTTTTACAAGTCTGTATACGTACGGAATACCGTTAATATATTAAAAATACTAGAAAATCTCATTACCAATCTACTAATTACCATTATTTACCATTCTCTTTTACTCGAATGGTAATTAGAAGAAATGAATGGTAATTATTTATATTATTATTTAGTATTACAATTTCCATCGGTATTAGAGTATTGGCCCTAATTCCATGCTAGCAGACGAAGGTGTCGTAACAGGCGCCAGAGGCCGGCAGCCCTGTCAAGTGCCAATCGTGATTCAGCTGGAAGCTTGAGAATCATTACTATATTCCTTTTCTTTTAATTCTAAGCGATGCCTTTAATGTTGCTTATGTTCATGAAAGACGGTTCATGAAAGATATTAGATGGCTTGTCTGTTAGTTTGTCAGCTATAATAATAATAATAATAGAATATTTATTCATTACTAGTTATACTTTTCCTTCGAAACGGCTTGACCGATTTTGAGGAAATTTTATATGTATATCCAGTAGGTCTGAGAATAGGTTGTTATCTATTTTTTATACTCTTAAGTGATAAGGGTGGTCTACCCCAATTTTTTTTATTTTATTTTTTTGGATCAAAATTTTTATTTTCATGTTTTTAGGTGGTGGCATTAAAAATACATACAACCCTACATTTTCACCCTTCTACCATAAACCCCTATTTTTTAGTAGCGAAATCAGTAATTAATAATTTTCAACCCAGGTACTGATTAATTATCACTTGATCAGTTATCCCCGCCGGGCGTCTACCGGTGTCACTTCTGAGACCCAGTAAACATCACGGAGTAGGGATGAGATCTCTTTTCTCACTACCTACAGTTTTCGGCCATTATTATTATTATTGTTTGTGCATCAATCGTAATAGTGACATTTACAATTATCATTTTACTATTTCAGTGTTATCTATATTTATTCTATTAAATAAAATTGGAATGTTTGTTTGTAATATTTAAATAACCGCTTTTTACAACATGCATATGAATGTATATACGATACATATACCAAAATAACATTTTTTACTATTTTTGTCTGTCTGTCTGTCTGTTTGTTCCGGCTAATCTCGGAAACGGCTGTACCGATTTTGACGGGACTTTCACTGGCAGGTAGCTGATGTAATAAGGAGTACTTTTATTTCTACCATATAACTTTTTTGTTAAATTCCATGCGGACGATGTCGCGGGCACAGCTATTTTTTAAATAAATTTATCGTTAATTCATATCACACCATGTTTTTCACACGGACAATTGTACGTGGCATGCTCTCGAGTGGGCAAACCATCCAATTTGTTTGTGTTAGCTAAAGATGGGATAACAAAAAATATTGTGCACTCTATTGCGTTAAGATATTGTTTTTAGTATACTTATTATAAGTAGCGATATATGTAATTTATAATTTATATGGCAAAACAACGTTTACCGGATCAGCTAGTAACTATACATATAATTTTTAATAAGTCTACTAAATTATTAAGGATTAATGAGCAATTTAAGTAATCCCATTATTGATTTAATTAGTTTTTCTGAAATACAGAAAAACTAATTTCTTTTCCTTTTTATTCCATTTTTATTTATTGTAACTATTAAGATTTGGGATCATAATTATGTTATTAATTAAAACTACAGTTTCTATGTAAATTTAAAGTAATTATAATAAGTAAAAGGCTGATTCACTATTTTAGTTCTAATTCCCATTTTCACCTTTTTCTCATTACCATAAATTGTATCTAATCCCCATAAGTAATAAATCTCATTACTGTTTAGTAAAAAAATAAAAAGCTGTGTAATTCCATAACCGTAAGTCTGATTGCTGTCCCTTTCTAAAATTTTTTTTACTATTATTATTCACTTCTTAAAAATCGTATAAAGAACATAATAACGTTTCATTATTTATCTTTCTTCAAAAACATCAGAATATGCACGAAATTAAATATTCACCCTTTTATATTGTTCGATTGAGGAGTATTGAAAAGGTATAATAGCACGTTCATTTCGATATAAATTCCGCAGTGGCACGAGTAACCAAGGATGTCTTTGAACTAGCCACCGCCTATGAAGGACGGCGGATTTTTGGTTAAGGTGTATTGTTCCGGTTTTTTTTTTCATCCCGTGATCTGCCGGAAACAGTCGGCAACAAGGAATCGAAAACGTTATGGAATCAGACCATCACGATTCATGTAAGAATTAGCAACACCCTTCGGTGTAAGTGAAAAATGAAGGTAATTGATTGACGCCAAATTGGTAAAGTGAAAAGTATAAAAAAGTGGGTACGGCGTGGAATGTATAAGACGCAGTATTTAATATTTGTTGCACAAAATGCTTTTTATACAAGGCAGAACTGCATTTTTATATTTTAGAGTCTCATATTGTTTATAGATATCTGTACTACATACTATAATACAGATATATCTATATAAAGAGAGAGATCAAATTTTGTGTCTTTGTGTATGCGGAGAGCAATCTCCAGAACCACGGCGCCTATTTGAAAAATTCTTTTATCATTTGAAATGTACACTATTCAGGATAGATATAGGCTGTATATTATGTATAGGTAATTAAAATTTAATCTGTAACGAAGTCGGGAATCTTTATATTATGAAATATAAAGAGCTAGATATCTACCGCTAGCGTTTGCTTTGTTCAGAACAAGACTGAAAGTGCTTTGAAGCAGCAGCTTTTTTATACAATCATCAGAATTTATGAAAAATGCATACAATAATAACTTTCCGTATATAGAACAATTATAGGTGCGTCATATAATGATAAAGTCGATTTCTTCTAGATGTGTGTACAGCAGGGTAGAATGGAATGTAACGTAGGTGATTTTTTTTGTAATTTTTTCACACACGACTAGCAGCTACATTGGTGAACATCAGCAAAAAAAAGGCGAAAAGTCGCAACCCGACCGGCGGGAATAGACCGTCGCACAAAAAAAAATAAGCAAAATACAGTAAAACAGCGAAAAGTAGCAACCCGACGCGCGGGAACATATCGTCTCACAAGAAAAATAAGCAAAAAACAGTCATACAGCGAAAAGTCGCAACCCGACGCGCGGGAACATACCGTCGCACAAGAAAAATAAGCAAAAAACAGTCATACAGCGAAAAGTCGCAACCCGACGCGCGGGAACATACCGTCGCACAAGAAAAATAAGCAAAAAACAGTCATATAGCGAAAAGTCGTAACCCGACGCGTGGGAACATACCGTCGCACAAGAAAAATAAGCAAAAAACAGTCATACAGCGAAAAGTCGCAACCCGACGCGCGGGAACATACCGTCGCACAAGAAAAATAAGCAAAAAACAGTCATATAGCGAAAAGTCGTAACTCGACGCGTGGGAACATACCGTCGCACAAGAAAAATAAGCAAAAAACAGTCATATAGGGAAAAGTCGTAACCCGACGCGTGGGAACATACCGTCGCACAAGAAAAATAAGCAAAAAAAAAACAGTTATACAGCGAAAACGGAATAGTCGCAATACGACCCGGGAACATAGTGTTGAACAGAAAAATGCGAGCGGATCCCGAATGTTCTCGAACCAACAGAGTAATTAATATAGAGTCGGCGTCCATGTACCAACAACCCTTTTGGCCAGAAAACCCGAAAATATTATTTGTGTTAATCGAGGCGCAATTTAGCCTGGCAAGAATAACGGATCACGACACAGTTGTATTTTGTGCTCTTCATCTTCAATTTTGATGGGCAATATTCTACCATTGTAGAAGACAACAAGAATTCCGCCCGTACCGGAAAAATTGAAAATAGAACTGATTAAGCGACTTTCCATTTTGCGTTAGAAAAGCGGAGCGTTCACCTAACCGCATGCCTTTCTAGATCTTACGGAACCTTCAAGCAATTGCTAGCACGAACATGATCGATGTTTATTTCAGACGTGTGGAAAAAATACACTTTACGCGTTCTATTTTATTTCTTTTATATTATGTCCGTGGTGGGCGGAATATTGAATGTGTAATAGGTGAAAACAGTTGAGGTTCAGAAATTCATGACTGAATAAGGCTAAAACGATTTCTAACTCTTGCTGTTAAGATTTTTTGTATAATACGTCAATAAGAAGTAAGCACGGATAGTCATACTAAGGCAGAACAGCCACGCCTAGCAAAACAGGCATATTATTGTTCCATTGCGGTTCCTTGCGGCAGTAAGGCTGTTAATGTAGAGAATAATTAAAAAGCCATTTCGATATTATAGAACCTTAATATAACAACGTTCAATCATGTGATAATAATTAAAATCGCGTCCATCCGAGTCATTCGACTGTTCCAATCTCCCGTTGTAATTAAACGACCAGCCGTTATTCTGTGGAATACGAAATACTGCGTTGAATACGGTAAATCATCGTTTATATAATAGTCGTTTTATTTTTGTCTTTACTCATATAATATTGTTACGAAGGTTCTCGAAGGGCCAGTCGAAAAGAAGGGACGGCAGTGTTACGAAGGTTCTCGAAGGGTCGGCCGAAAATAGTAGCCATAAAAAACACCCCAGGTAGTGATAAAATCTACCTCGGGCACTGTAGGCGACTCTCGCCATTATCTTTTGGGGAAAGGGGCGAATATTGCGTACACGGTTGTTTTTACCCGCTATTGTTCTATCGATCTCGGGATAATATTATTCAGTATTAATACTCAGTATATATCTATGACTATTTATCTGGAAGGCCCGGAAATCGATACGAATAGCGGGCAGGGTCGCCCAAAAAGATAAAAAATGTATTACTATAAAAACAATCATGGAAAAGATTTAAAAAAAGACATTAAATTTTCTAAACTATTGGCTTCTCAGTATTAATATCATACATATATGAATAACTAAATTTGAATTTGCACTTTTAGTTTGTAGCAACTTTTAATGGTTCAAATATAAGTAAGCAAAGTAAAATGTTTGTGAATTGTATTTTAAAAGTGGCAAACCGTATAATGTTTATGGACTGTAGTGTTATAAGTAAAAGATCTATCGAAAATTAGAAGATCGAATGTATTTAAGAATTCCTGGCGGTTACAATAAATATAATACAGGAGTTACAAGATTAAGAAAGTAAAAAGGTCACTTGTAAGTAGGAAGGTAGGCCCGTCGCTTCTCTAACGTGTAGCGCGCAGAGGCTTCGCAGACAGGAGCGTGTGTTTAGGGCGCACGAGACGATCGGAGTCCCCGGCGTTCAGCGCACGGAGACCTCGGCGACTGGAGCGTGCGTTAATACGCACGAGACGTGTAGATTATCCGGTGATCAGCACACAAAGACCGCCTTGACCAGGCGTGCGTTAGGGCGCACGAAATAAATAGATCTCGGAGTCGGAGAGTAATAGAAGATTTCCGGCTAGTAGCGCGAGACTGTTACTGTTCCGATAGAGACTTTCAGCATGAGACTCCTAAGATTCCAGTGTTGTGACTCACACGCGAGACTATCAGTGTCGAGATCCAAGAGTTGCGACCCACACGCGAGAGACTGTCCAATCTTGTCGTAGCTCGCCTTTTATATCTCAAACTTTCTCAAATGATTCTCTTCATGTGTTCTATTTAGGAATTTAAAATTTCTATTCACCCTAATAAATAACATTACCAAAAAGGATAAAAATTATACAAATTAAAAATGAAAGTTATCATGATGACAATAATTTAGAACATTTGTCAAATAATCGACAACAATAACAAAACATTAAACCTAATAAAATATATAAAGAAATTACAGAATAAATGGATAAAAGATGTAGGAAATTATAAAAGAAGTTAACCAAAGGAATATTTTATAAGAGTTACAAACTGTGAGTACCAAAATACTAGATATAAAAACATGTAAGTATCTAAATACTACAGGAAAAAGAAAGAAAAGTGAAAATTTTAACATATTATAAGTTTGGTACTACGGATCATCAGATGCTCTTTAATATCTTATATTACAATTCTCAAATTAAAATTTAAAATCATTTAATCCTTTAGGTATGTTGTACTTATGTACGACATAATGTCACAGAAATGTTTGTTCTCGGGTCGTGAGTAGTTTTAATGTCCCAACTGTGTATGTCCATACCGCCTGTAACACAAGAAATCTTAGTTAATCTTAGCAGGGTGTGATTGAATGGAAGTGTATTATTTTTTAATTTTACGTCTAGTTATTTTCTGTCTAATGTATACTGGGTACGCATCGTTGTGTTACTTTAAATTCCGGAGCCTCTTTACAGTTATATTACAAGATTGCATAGAGAGGGATTTAATGGGGAAGAATCCATATAACCTGGAGCCTCTTCCAATGATATCGGATTATATCTTCAAAAAAAAATGTTTTTAATAAAAAGGTGCAGTTTTTATAGATAAATTATCTTTCATGTTCATCAAAGCGATAAAATGCAAACCGAGAGGGATCATGTCGGTTTAGGATCGTTCTATTGAAACCGCAAGCGGTGAATATTAATAAGAGACTTATGCCGTTCCGTTACTCATTTTAATACCCTTTTATTCGACTTATTATTATTAATTTGTTCTCTGCGTAGACTATCCACTTGCGGACTACATCTACATATTTATAATCATTATTAACAAAGTTGCCAACATAGTATACTGCACTATAAACTTATTTTCTTTTTTATTACTGTTATTATTGTTTTACTTTCTATTTATACATTTTTTATACTCTGTAAGCGCTGTCGATTATGTACATATATGTATCTATCTTTCTTTCTTTCTTCCTTTCTTAGTAACCAGTAACCTATACTACGCTATAAATATCATATCATAACATACTAAACAATACAGTAGTTATCTGTACTAATAAAAAAAACCGTTACAAGGTTGAAGTTATATATTAATGGCATTTTTTATTTGAATATTAATTTAGGTAGGTTATTACCGATTCCGGCGAGTACTGGTAAGCAAGCGTAAGGAGCAGGTTTTCCGAAGCGAATCATGGGTGGGTTATTTTAGTTAGTTATGAATATGCGTTTGTATATAAACGATATAATAATAGTTTATATATATACATAATATTTTGCTGATACGAACACTCGTCTCCTTGTGGGTTGTACATGCTTTATAGATCACTAAAAGTAATTTTGATAGTGTACTCGCTCTACTGGTGTCCGCCAGTATCCGAGGGCGTAGAGCTGCACATACCAAATCTTAGGTGCGATTCCATGAGAACGCTATGGGACTCATACTCATACATACGTACGTACGTATGTACATACGTCTAATACGTGGAAACATTATATTATTGTAAGATCATGCTGATATTGAAGGTAATTCTAGTCGCAATAGTCACTGTGGTGTATACACGTATATTCCATAGAGATGATATATTATCTCGTACATAACAGTCGAGAAGGTAAATGTCAACTGTTCAGTAAGTGGAGGGGATAATTATCAAGCGGGGAGTCTTACGATGAACAAAGTCAGTTTTATCACGGTGATTGTGCGGATCGGACGTGTGACGAACTCGTAGTTGTGTGCAGTAGTGCGTAATTGCGTGCGTACGTGATAATTTTGTGTACCAGAAAGTGGATAACGTAAGTAATATCGGATATTAAAATCACCTTGTTTATTTTATACTCATAATTTGATGTTTTACAATAAATCCATCTGATGGTAATTGACAATGTATTCCTGGATTGTAAGATGATAAGCGTATTTAGTTAGTTAAAGCCTATTCACTGTTTTCTTGTAGATTTATGATAACAAGTGATCGTCTACTAGTTGACGAAATGTGACCGTAATCATTAAAAATGCAGTTAAAAAACTAATATTAATCGATAGCTACGAAACAAAGAAAAAGGAAAATTTGTTACCGAACAGATGAAAAAGGTACTGTTCTGTGTAGTCTTAACCTAATTTATATATAAATGCGGATTTATGTATTCTAACTCGTAATTTTGCAGCGTTATTTTTATTCAAAGTTATAACTTCAGTTAATTCAGTTTTTATATCCTCATGTGTACGTAGACTTACCTACATATTACGTTCAAATTGAGTGCCTTTTTCAAGTTTTAGCTGTTTTGCTACTTTCACAGGAAATTGCGACGCGAAAATATCCTTTTGAACATGACGTAAATGACGAAAAGCGACCTGGAAATGTGATTCAACAGCCACTTGCGCTTACATTTTTCTTGTTGAGTGCACAGTTTGTGGTTTCGAAGCAAAAAAGATTGAAATTAATTTGAAACGAATTTTCCGTAAGTGGTTAGTTATTGGATTTTTTACTTCAAAGGCCTGTTAAGATTATATTTTTGATAAGATTTCGAGGTTGGCTATCGTTACAGCAATCCTGAATTAGTCCACCTCTACTCTGACTTGGTGTAGTCCTGAAATTTTTGGGCAACATATATTGCGTCTGCCTGATCAATATGACACACAGAACTTCTGGGTTTTTGTTCAATATTTGGACCATTATAACATTTCTTACCCTCTGTGTCTATAAACTTTCCTTAATTATATGAAATAGTATTCTTCTATAAATCCACGTAACATAATACATGTATTATTAAAGCATAAACAGGAGTTATTTTGAATATTACTTAACTCTTGTTCGATGTTATAAATACTGGCGTCCGCCATTTTGTAGGTAGCGCATTGATAAAATGGTCGTCGACCTGAGAACATGGTTACAATATTACATTTTGTCATTTTTCCGTCTACACTTAAAAGTGGCTTTTGTCTTAATTCTTCCTCGTTTTAACTTATGCAATTACCCTATTGATTTGATCTCTCTATTTTAGCCATAAAGTCATGTGGAATTATAAAAGCTTCTATAGACTTTTTAAGTTGCATTTGCCCCATGTCACGCTCACCATGCGGCTGGGAGACGAGTAAAAATTGTAATTAAAGTTAACGAAGGGGAAATTTATTAATAATATTTGTCGGATTAATATTGGAATTTTAAAAAGGGACGGCCATTGCCTCAGTAATTTAAAACTTGTTGATTATTAAATTACCTTAAAATTATTTCAATAACATACCAACGGAATATTGTTACATTACATATTGATGACAAAACTTGAATCAGGTTGTTGAAGTTTTCGATATTGCTTGCATATATACAAGTTTCGAACTTAAGCGATGAAAGCAAGGCGTGGTCACGTAGCCGGGCGGGAGATCCCCCTACTATATCTGCACGTTTCAACTGTATAAAGTTACACAATACTTTTTGGGTACATAAAGTGTAAATTCAGTTTTGTGCTAATGATATCAGGATATTAATTCACTGTTTCATCTCCTTCGGTACTCGAATCCTGCGTCATTGCTCAACGTATGTATTACAAACATTTCCCGTGAAATGTATCTGTAAAGTTAATGTGGACAATCTATTAAGAGGGTAGTTAACAAAATGTTGATGGTCTGGCTGCAGCTTTTATAAATTAATGTTTCTAATCTATTCATCTAAAAATAACCCATTGTTGTTTGAGAATCAAAGATTTTTTTTTTGTCGCAGGGGAATTCATTTACGGATGATATCCAGGACGCCCGGGTGGCAGTCCTAGACCTATGTCGGACTCGGCACTTTGGGAGTGCAATACCGTACTAAACCCCTGCGGGAGCCTTCAGCCGCTTTAATTGGAGGGTCCCGGATCTGCAGGCAACAGGATCCCTCCAGCGACAGGCTGGCCTCGGCGAAAAGGCCAGACTTCTCCTCCATGGGGAGTGTCCGGCTCACCTCTGAACAGTCCCTACGACGCCGTGTCTAGCAGGGCCGGGTTCTCATCCCGGCCCGACACGGGCACAGGGGCGTTACTGGAGGCGCATTAAGTAGCGCCTCCTACGCACCCCCATTCGTCGCCCACGGATAGAGGCCACGTCGGCGGCCTCCTCTCTCACCCGCTCGTCGGCCTCCTTCTGGGATATTACTGTCTAGCAGAAGGAGACCATCGCCTTCCAGGACTCGTCGTCGCCGAGCATGGCGGTGATGATGCTCGGAAGCGACAAGTCCCCTCCGAGGACTGACGTCAGACCCCGACGCAGCGCCGCCCATCTCGGGCACACCACGAGAGTGTGCTGGGCAGATGAAAGGTGTATACAGCTTCTTACTATCCAATTTATATTTTTACATTTATTAAAGGATTAAATATTATATTCTATATTGATAATAACATTGTAATGGGGCGGAATCTGTATATCACAAACTGTTTTGAAATTTTAATTTAGATAGACTTTGTTATCGATATGGGGGCCTAAACATATTATTTTTGGGGTTTTTTGTCTGGCGGTTTGTACTCGTACTACACTAAAACCACTGAACAAACTTCGATGATACTTGGCATATTTGAAATTAAAATATCATCATAATCTGGTGTAGTTTTCATCCCTGGAATTATATCTGCCCTCGTAGAATATTTCAAAGCGAAGCGAGAACCGATTATTAGTATATATATATGTATATATATTCTTCGAAGGTATTTCTGCTAAGGATGTTTTCCCCGGGCAATCGCCAAGAGATTTAAAGCCTAAGTCAGCAAATATGTAATATTTTGAAATACGGGCACACAAAGCGAGGTGCCCTAAGTTATTCAGGCTCGGGGAATATTTTATTAACGATTAATAGGTGTATTATACGTGCCTTGTTGGACTTTAATGAATAACTAATATTTAGGGTGAAAGGGATTTAAACTCGTATCTTTACTTGTAGTGTGCCCTGCCCAAAAGCGAACGCGCCAATGGCGACCGCGCTCTGTTGCTGGTGCGTGCACCACACAGTTTAATTGCAACGGTACCTGTACACTATGGTTTGGACTTGGTATACCTAACTTTGTTATATCCTCAAATTGTTAAAACGTGCTTCAGTTGAGAGATCCAGTCATACATCGCATCGATAACGTCTTTAAAGGATGTCCTTTAACCGAAGTCGCTACTTACCATCAGGTGCCTGGTCAGATATTGACATAATAAGTAGGTATCGTTTCATTGTAATAACCAATGGCCGAATCTCATGTTCATCTCCTCTTTCATAACAGACTTCAATCATTGTTATAAGTGAAGTTGATCTCGGAGATCTATTGGTAGCGACCCTGACTGGCGAGCGAGCTTTCCAAGATTCAATCCGGCCGAGATAGACATTTATTTGACAGGTAAATGTTTACTCTCAGGTTCTGGGTCTTGTGATGAGTATTTGCGAATCTCCGTGTCACACGCAATACAGGGAATCGTAGTGCGGGAGTGTGAGTGTGTGAATTTCATTTTTTCATTTAAGAAAATCAGACTAGGAAGTGGCGCCAAAGTATGGTATCGTCGCCGTACACTTTGTTTTACATTTTAGTCAGATAGTTGCAGTTTGCAAAACGATCGTTTATTACGAAATAAGGAATTAGCCAAATCAGCGCAAACGTGAGTCATATTTCAACAGCGTTCCGTTCGTTGTACATACTCTCGTGATGGGCATACTCCTCGGTTTTTATACAATCAAGTAAAGGTCAATTAAAACTGGTTTTAGTCAAAATAGATTTTATTTGTGTAATTTTCAGAACCACTACTACATTGCTTATGGACTAAGGGCGTTTTAAAACATTCATCAGGAGCAACCTGACGATTAACAAGCTTTGAACAGATTTGGTGTATTAAATTCTCAACTCGATATTAATAGCAGTTTCTATCAGTATACTTATTACTTATAGTTATAAAAGATTATGTAGTTCAGCTGGTCAATCTGCAACCGAGTGTGGATTCGTAGTGCAGGATGATTTTTTAAAACTATAATTTCGTCAACTCATAAATAAAAACTAAGTAAGGTTAAAACAATCAGTTGCCCTATAAGTTTCGTATACGTACACTATGCTGGTACCTACTTTAAATTTTTCCAAGCAAAGCGAAAATCCTTAAAAGTTCCAATGCACAAATATTTTGGCAAGATCAGTGCGAACGTTTCAAAATGCTATTCCAAATTTATGACGTCATCCTGCCGCCATATTGGCGGCTTTCAACGGCCATTTACATATCCGTTTCACATTTGAAGTTTTATTTTCGGTTATAAAATAGGCCAGCCAATAATGCGTCTATTTACAGTATGACTAGTTATGAAAGTTTTTCACGATGAGCTAGAACTAGTTCCTCGTAGATATTAAACAGGCCAGAAACATGTCATATTGGCTTCAATGTCGGAAAATTTTATGCCGTCCAAAGGCATCTGACGTGACTCAGTGGCTGCTGGAGTGTTGTTCCAGCATGCATACTGAACACTGAAAGTTGCTTAATTCAATCTAATATTTACAATAGATACAAAACATCGGGCGAAGAGTACTTCCAATGCGAGAGATAATGAAATGAAACGACATTTTCTTCAAAGGTTTACAACAAACACTTTTCGAAAGTCAAACTACGAAATTGCATCAGCAATTCCCCGTCATGAGCAGTTTTGGAATAAAAAGGGCGGCAACAAACTCCCAGGGGGCATAATTTCTAATCACAGTAACACTTATTACTACTTATGATTATGTATCATAATTACGTCCAAGCAGTCTTGTCTTTAATATAACTGTACGATAGCTAAGTTTTCTAAAAATGAAACCAGAAAGTTCTTGGGCTTAGAACTCACCACGCTGCAGGTATGTTGAAAATCCTTAAGGGCACTTCACTCGCAATCATTCGCGCGTGGGTCGATCACAGTTTTGTGATTTATTTGTACACTAGCGCCAGCAGATCGCGGTGGCACGTCATGGAAACCCTGCGGTCGTGATGGCGGGAATATTTAAGAGCCCAAGATCCTACAATAACCATAGCGCCCCCTTTCCCGCATCATCGCGTCGCATCAGATGACGGCTTAGAGGCCTCCAGGCCAAAGCCAACCTCGGGTGGTGTTTAGTGGGTAGGCCTCTAAGGTGCGAGGTAGGTTCAAATGAAACTACTGAGTGCTCGAATAATACTGACTTTTATTTGATGTTGTTTGTCCGATTTTATTAGATATCATATGCCAAAGATTATAAAATATGCAGTAGTAATACATTATACAATAACTCCTTCACATCACCGCTGTTATTGAGAAAAAAAAATTTCAAACAATGAAACATTTTTTTTTTTTATATTAAGTATTACGTAAAATAAAGTTTTGTACGATTTTTATGAATCGTATCTTTTTTACCGTACTTATTAATTATTTCTACGTTAGGTGGTGTATCTCTTACAACT
>PDGT01000037.1:1711676-1730209 GCA_003671415.1 Megathymus violae | reverse complement strand
GAGTGCTCGAATAATACTGACTTTTATTTGATGTTGTTTGTCCGATTTTATTAGATATCATATGCCAAAGATTATAAAATATGCAGTAGTAATACATTATACAATAACTCCTTCACAGGCCCCTAGGTTTTTTCGGGAGTCCCACATAACCAGCGCAGTCGGCTGCGCTGGTATGCTATGAGCATTCACCACCCCCCTCCCCCGCTTTCCGGAGGGTAGCCTTATCTCCTTGTCTGGGCGCAAAAAAAAAAAAACAAATAACCATACATAATTGATAGTATCAGGCGTTACTTTGTGGAAATTTATTGTTATTAAATTTGTGTGTGTGTTGGTATATACTTTTTTTTATCATAAATGCATGTTTTCCTTTGTGGAAGGGAGGGAGGTGCTATGCATGTATAGAAGTATATACCATCATATATTGTGCTTGCGAATTGTTGCAAAGTAAATTAATACTAATTTTAATAATAACCATACAGTCTGTAATAGCCTTACGTCACAAGAATGATTTTTATATTCGTTTTCAATTTATAATATAGTATTTCGGTCACATCTAGTGAGAAATTTTCCTAAAAATTTTTACCCAACCACACAAGAAATTTAGACATTAGTTTTGTCGTGTGAAACTTGGTACAGTTATTGTAATTTAATAGAATAATTATAGATTATACATCTAAGTTGTGTGGACGATTTGCTGCTTAGTCCATTAATAGGCGGACTGAGAGAGCTGATATCCTGATACTAGATATAATATGTACAACCAAGAAAGAGATACACGTATTTCAAGCACAGAAGTAAAAGTCACGTCACGTGCCACGACATGTGTGTTTTTCTTAACGTAACACCGCTGAACCTCGAGGATAGATTTAAATATCTGTGCCATATCGTGACGAGTATCTCAGGGACGAACATATAGAGAAAGATTGTAGGACGATGGTGTTGAGGAAAAATATGCTATATGCAAGACTTTGAAGTCACTGGACTAGGATTGCCCTTGTGTTGCGGAAATAGAACAAAGCCGGTCCTGCTTGAATCCTACGAAGAACTCACCCATCGTACGTTTTTTACCAACAAAACTAACTATTTCACTCGATTTCATTGTACTACTTATTCCATCTATTGGTTTGTAGTTTTAATTTTAAATTTACAATGATCTTGGTAGAGTGTAGCAATAGATTTATTTTGGGATTTCATAGATCCGATAAAAAAATGCAATCCTAATATAACCAATTCTTAACTCTCTGTATATTTGACTGTCTTTAATTACACGAGATTTCCCCCGAATCTACTAGATGTAAAAGTGCTGGATTTAGCTTCAGCATTATTATTGTCGATTAATGTATTATATTGTATTATAAATTTTCTCACTGGGATATTTTAATGTGACATAATAATGTGTAAAAAAATCTATACTAATAATAAAATTTTAACCGATCGCTATCTGTACATGAACGACATATAACAAAAAACATCATTACGGGTCTTTATTAATGGAATAGAACCCACAACAATAGCTATTAGAATTTTTGTCTGTTTGTTTGTGCGTTTGTTCCGGCTAATCTTAGAAACGGTATAACCGATTTCGTTTTGGTTTTCACTAATGTATTGCAGTAAGCGTCACTTAATACTTAAAGTTTGTTTCATTGCAATCTGTCCATAAATAAAAAAGTTATAAATTAATATTGTAATTTGTTATTCATAGGACGAGAAAAACCCCGAAAAATGCAGATGCTATTTTAAGCGTAAGGTAGTTTTTCCGAAGCGAAGCCAGGGCATTTGCTAGTATTATATAAAAATATTTGATTGTGACAAATAAAATGCTTCTGTATCTTGTCTTGTATTCGTAAATTAAATAACGCTTCTATTTTTCACAACGTCATAAAGTCACATTAAAATATGCCAGTAGGAACATTTACAATACAATATAATATACTAACCGAGCTCAATACCACAGAGGGCGGCATTCAAGTACCCAACACCCTCCTCTGGACGCATGCCCATTTCAGATACACAATACCTATGTTTTTCTAATAAGGTGCCCTTTGTTTTCTTACAATATATTCTTATCAGCAGCCATTAATAATAATTAATATATTATTTATTGACTCAATGAGGGTCAAATATCTTAAATAATCAAATTTAGATTTTTGAGATTTTTTTGCGGTGGGAGGGGGCAATTGAATTTGATTGTCGTGTTGTTGGTCTATCGACTTTCAATGTAAATGTATATTATTATTTGTATTTACTTTCGAGAACAATGATAGAATGCCTTATGATTACAATAAGGTTAATTGGTCAGTCACTAATTAAAATATAAAAATATACTGAAATTCTCTCAATCAGTGCGTTAGGAGTGTGTTAATCCTAAATCAGGTAACTCGTACCCCGCTGTACCCATAATGGGTTGAAGTCAAAATAAATTATTTTGGCTCACACGACGCGACCTATGCTTCGCTAACGTAACTAGTGACTTTGTTTCATCGTACTTGAGGACTGATATTGTCTTATCACCTACGAACACCCACGCCTAGCTAATATGACGGTGACGGGGAACCAATAAAGCTCCCATTAAAGCTCTCTAGAGTATTTTAGAGAAACGGATTACAACGTTCACAATCTTTATGTATATTTTAATTGTGAACTCAACCTTATTCTCAAGGTGTAAAGATTAAATTAGAAACTATTGTATCCAGTCGTTTCAACTTTTAAAATTAATCAATGGAATTGCAACTTTATTATTAGGTGTTAAAAGTTCAATATTACTTATACAGTACTCATGAAGTATAGCATTTACACTTTATTGTAGTTCGTTCAGTTTAAACTTTATTAAAGTGCAATAAAGTCTCTTTTTCCTTGGTAAGCAAAGGTAATATATTTTGTTGAAGCATATGAGGATATATCTCAGTGTAATGCGAAATTGAGGGAAATGAAATGGCTCATATGTTATAAAGCTACGGAAGTGTTGTATGAAAATTCTCAATTCGAGTATGTGATTTTGTTTTATTTTAAAAAAATTGGTTGAGAATTATTGTATACTTATTTTTTATATATTTAACACCGCTCCTTCAAGTTTGTTTAATAAAGTAATACCTGACCCTTACCGGTCAGTTTATATATTTTTTGAACTTGCTATTGCTTTCCTATTTTTATTAAGCGCTGGGGCTCTTCGAGGTTACATGTCAATCTCAATTATTAAAACACTAGCAAAAATGCAGTCACAGCTTCTATAGTATATTATTTTAAACAACACTGACGAAAAGGTAGGTAACAGGAACTGAGCGTACATTAAAAATAAGTACCTTATTGAAAAGACGAAATTTTGTTTTACCTGGAGATTGGGTTCAAAAATCTTTCAAGTGTGTATAATTTTTCAAAAGTTACGCGTTGAGGAAAATATCATGGGGAAATGTAAATAGAGTCTCCTTAATGTGTTCACTACATACATATGTCAGTTACGTGAAGTTGTCCAACCCTTACTTGGGAAAAGTTGTAGACTTACATCGCATCTATGTATATCTATATTCTATACTGATAAATAACGAGCATTCGCAACACGTTTATTTATCTGTCGTATTAACTTTTCTCAGAAAGAGTTTTTCCAACTAAGCAACGAAGCCATAATGAACGCAGGAACGATCGTTTGTTCATATTTCGCAGAGACTTTTTTTTAAAATTTTATCAATGTTTTGAAAATTTAAATTGTACTGTACAATTGGAATTGCAAAATGGGGTCGGAACTGAAAACAGCATTTGGCAGCCGCTAAAATGGGTGCGGTGGATGCAAGCGCGCACTATCAGGCTTAAACGATTACCACTTTATTATCCTACGTCTGACTGCACGAAAGATTCGATAATGTTTTTTGTATGTTATATTTTATATAACATATAATTACTCCAGGGACTCCACTTTCAAATGCTGCAAGTCCTCGTAAATTTCAATAATGCAAAAACTCGGTTGTTTCTTTTATTTATTCATTTAAATTTTGGACATGGTCGAATATTTCCTAAAATTGGATTATACATGTCCAGTAAATTGTAATACGGAGATTTTGTTTTTATCGTTAACGTCGTAAGAGAAAAGCCTAAAATGTATATATAATTAGATCGCAAACTAACACGATAGTGTTATTCGTGGGTTCAAATTGCAGGAATTATTTAAATGAAAAAAAAAGGGTTTATATAATTATATAATCATAATAAATGGTGTTTTTTATTGATTACTAGCGAGCCGTCCCGAGTTCGTTCGGTTTCAACAATTCATTATCATATATATACACTTTATATACAATCTATGTCCATCTGGAATAATCTATTTATTTATTTATTTATGTACACACATATTTGGCACAGAGTAACATTAATCTTAATAAATGTACAAAGGTGCTGCTTATTTCGTAAGAAATTTCTTCTAGCAGACCTGCGACTGGAGACATCAAATGAGAGGTAGATGCAGCGTGCACACATACACATATATCAATAAATATACATAAAATAGTAAATAATACATAAATATAATAATATATATATAACAAAACATATATCAATTTATAACTTGTATACATACAAATATATAATATATATGATCTACACATCTATCTTTAAAATGGTAAAATATTTTTTAAACAGACGCCGTAGCGACGGCGATTACTTTACGCATATCCACAAACCCACAAAATACGCACTCTCTCTTTATAATATTAGTATAGATATAGATTAGCGACCCGTCTCGACTTCGGGTTGGATAATAACAGGGATATGTGTAATGTTTCTATCGAATGCTAAAGGAATTTTCCAAATGCGTACTGTGTGGTTCCGGAGATTACCCGCTGCATACGCACAAACTCATAAAATTCGCATTATCTCTGTAATGTTAGTATAGATATTATTTGCGGTTTATTTTAGAACACTAGTGTGGGAGCTAGAAACAAAAAAAAAATGTAAAAAAATAAGAAATAAGTTTATTTTTTCATTCTGAAGCTCACTTGAATCACTCGTATTACGACTGTACGACCGTTAGTGAAGCCTTAGTGAAGCGTTAGTGAAGTATTGTCACGTTTATATATGTTGATTCTGTTGCATTGTTCAAATATTTGATTTAATAAAATGTTTTAGAAAACTATGCCGAGTGTTGGTAGAATAGAAACTGGTCTGTAATTATTACGATTTGATTTAACGTTGGATTAAAAATGAGTAATGATTTTGCTATATTTCAATAGATCCAGGAAAGCACCTAATTCAACACATTATTAAAGATTACAGAGCTATAACATGGATGGGGGTTGTAACGTCAATTATATAGCATCAAATATTGATTATTTTCATTCATAATGAATACTTGATATTTTAATACGTAATAGTCTGTGGATAAACAATCTCACAGTACGAATTTCGAGGTGTGAATTGTTTAATTTAATTTTTTTAAATAATCTGTGGAGAGTATTTGTAGATAAAAATGTGTTTATTAAAGAAAATCGGTGAATTTTGACCACTGGGCGCCAACTACTAAAGTTTAATGATAATTTTTACTTCCTATCGTTTATTCAAGTTTAAAATTATTCAGTCTCAAACAGGGTTGTTTAATTCATTTAATATTTACAACTCAAATGATGACCTTTTTAATAGAATAAGTCTAATTAACAAACTATTCAGTTTCAGGACATAAACTGTAGACTGCAGTTACAAAGGCTATTCATAACCCACGATGCGAAAGAATTAATTAAGCGAGAATTCTTGGCCTTCAATGGGTTCTGAAATTACGAATAATTGTATTGTTATTAAATTTAATAATACTAATTCGTATTAATTTAATTTACAACGTTTTACTTACTTTTCAATTTGTAATCTTCTTTGCTGTGCTGTTTTTAGAAGTTATCTGGAAGTAATCGCTGCTTACAAATATTACCGTCTTTTGTACATGAACATTCTTAGTGCTGTATTTTTAAGCTTGTATGTTTAATTCTGGTGTACAATAAAGTGTGTTATCATAATCATCTCAGCCGGACAAAGGTAGGGTGTAAAATAAAACAAACGAATGAATATTAAATATAATAATCTCATAGCGGATTCGGATGCCAGTGTCGTGTGTCATATTACAAAATTACGGTGCTGTGTTGAGAATGTGTACTATGGAATAATATTAGGTGTTAATTAAGTAAGGAAAATCCATCACACGCCGTTATGGAAAAGATTGCTCACGTCCGCTGGGATGGATACGTATCTCTTGAAGATAATTATGTTACGGAACGATATATTCTCTGCTAAATGTTATTTCGTGTCAACCATAATATGTAACTTTTTAATATTACACACCAAATTATCGGTTAATTAGCGGGAATGCCATAATGACGCCGTAAGTGTGATAGTTAATTTAAACATAATAAATAATTGAAAATAATTTAAACATTATGCACGATGTAATACGAATCCTTATACAGCATTTAAATGAATTGAATTGAATCTCGCCAAAGAAATAACATGAAGCTCACCTAACGATGTGGGATTTTGAGTTTAAATTTATTAAAATAACAATGTAACGAATTTCGAATTATTGAAAAATATCTTCTACTTACATACAATTTCACATACGTTCAATTATTCACACCTGTGTAAAAATCAATACAGTAATTTTAGTTATAAGTAAATTTTTAATTTGATTTTGTCGAATTACTGAGAACAATAATACGTTTAGTTAATTGTCCTAGGTACTTAGTAAAACATAGATCTTATGATAAGCCGTTATTATTTTCATTGAATGCAGCTGATGTATACACTATATTACAAAACTATCTAAATAATACATTACTTACGTGTTAAATTTAGATACAGCGACACAGGCAGCAATTTTTTTTTTTACATATAATAAGTTAATGCTAGACAACAATCCCACCTGATGGTAAGCGGTGATGAAGTCTAAGATGTTGGATGCACTAACTTGTAATTATTCATTCTCCTCTTGAAGACTCCCACATCGTAAGTAGCCGGGAACACCGACGCGGGCAAGTTATTCCAGTCCTTAGCAGTGCGCATAATGAATGAAGACGCAAACCGCGTCGTCCGAGCAGGTGGTACGTTTACTACGTAAGGGTACGTACGTCGAATTGTCCACTGAAGGAACGGCGATGGGGGAATGAACTCGAATAATTCCTGTGCACACTCTCCAAAATGTACCGCGCCTGTGTTCGAGGCTTTGCAGATTGGTTTCAATTAGGTTTGGGTCACCAATGAGCCTGTTTGCACGTTTCTCTATCGAGTCCAACGCAGATAGATGACATTTGGCAACACCAGTCCAAATGTGACACCAGTACTCCACACATGGTCGAACCTGATAAAAGCTGATTCGGTGTGAAGTACCGCCTCACCTTTGCAAGGACCCCCAGTTTCCTTGCAGCCGCTTTAGCCTTAGACTCGATGAACCGACCAAAGTTAAGGTTCGACGAAACTTTTTTACATAAAAATTCCCAACAATTGGAGACGTTCAGTGCATTACAAGATATTATATTAGATACGTGTATCAATACCATTTTTATTTTATTTTCCCATATGTTTCAAGCTCCAAAAACTCGCATATAATTTGATAAGATATCGGAAACCTGATCGGGTTTTAAAATTCCATGCATTTTAAGCGCCCCAAGAATTGAGAATGTAGAGTTGTAGGAAATTGGAGATTTGCGTTGAGCCCTGTACCGGGCAGTAATGGGTGTAGCTGGCTTTATAATGATCCTACTATTTACTCTTAAGTAATATTAAGTTCAAGTTTTATGGTTGTGATAAATAAATTAAAAATATTTATTCCATCCTCAGATTGAAACATACTTAACCATTAACATTTTTGTCTTTGATATGACTATACAATAAAAGTTAGTATTTCAATCGGAATATTGACATTGTAATCTGAATTTGATCCCTGTTTCGTAGTTGAGTGTTAACTATAATGTGTGCAAAGTTTGCTAAGTAATTTCTAACCATACTTTAGGTCTCTTTAATAGAAGTTACAATTAATGTTCGTGCTAGGAACTCACTCTTATCGGTCCCAGAACTTGGAGATTCAGACAATGTACATTTGATTAGTGATCGCAAAATTTGACAACTTTAAAATACGTAATAGCAGTTTTTGTATAGTTAACAAACGTTACAAAGTCTACAATATAAGTTATATTATATACTAACTGTGCCCGCGACTTCGTCGGCGTGGAATTTAACAAAAAAGTTATTTAGTAGAAATAAAAGTATCCTAAGTTACTCCTTATTACATCACCTACCTGCCAGTGAAAATCCCTTCAAAATCGGTCCTGCCGTTTCAGAGATGAGCCGGATCAAACAGACAGACAGACAGACAAATATTGTAAAAAATGTTATTTTGTTATATGTACCGTATATCATATGCATGTAGTAAAAAGCGGTTATGTTAATATTACAAACAGACACTCCAATTTTATTTATTAGTATAGATGTGATAAAGCTCGTATTTTTAAATGAAATATCACATATGAGTTGGCTACAAACATGCATACATATGAAACGCAAATTAAATATCACTGAATATTAAATATTAAGTTAGGTACATCCAGCAAAATGTGCGCGTAACATGAATTATAAATTTGTCATCAAGTATTAACATTGATGTCCAAGGGCGCCAATAGCGTTGTTACTCGGAGACACTAGTCCTCAAGAAAGGTATCTAATTAGGGGGTTCCTTATATGATTTAAAGTTTTTTTTTTCTCTTTACTACATCATTAGACTGATGTTATCTTCCGCGATAGGGGAAGGTAGGGCGATAAAGATATAAGACGATGGTCGTTTTTAAATTTCGTAAAAATAATTTTGGTTGGTTCTGGTAATAGTAAATCTTGGATAACACTAAAATATTGTCTATGGTGCTCGATCCATCGCTGAGTTGAAGCCAACGTTCCCTGCTTAATAACGTTCAAGGTAAATGGTCAGGTCTTTTTTGCTGGGCTGTATACAACCCAGGTTAATTATAGTGGCACCGTTCCGCATATAGGCCTATTGCCTATACAAGGCAGCGTTGATGAGTTATTCAAATTCAAAATGATTTAAAAATGTAGGTATTTTGTAGTGGTATATTCTGTAAATACTCTTATGGACGTAATTTTTTCTTCTCCTACTGTTTCGAAAAGGTCCGGTATGTACCCGTAGTTTGTTCATTTGTCGTCTGTAAAATCTCTCTGTCTTTGTTCCATCACAAATACTAATGAAATTTTTAAGTCCCTCAGTATTACTACTAAGTCCCCTATCGCGGAAGATAACATCAGTCTAATGATGTAGTAAAGAGAAAGAAATACCTTAAATCATATAAGGAACCCCCTAACTAGATATCTTTCTTAAGGACTAGTGTCTCCGAGTAACAACGCTATTGGCGCCCTTGGACATCAATGTTAATACTTGATGACAAATTTATAATTCATGTTACGCGCACATTTTGCTGGATGTACCTAACTTAATATTTAATATTCAGTACAGTAAAATGTGAACACTTAAAACCATAATTAGTCTCATTGACCAAAAACAGGTTGACATGTTTCTTGAACCATAAAGAACATTACGGAAAACTTTTAAAAAACGCAAATTTTTGAACGGCTGTTAGGTTTATGTACTATACAAACGTCGACCTGACCAGAGAGCTGTGTAATTACTACGAACTATCGGTCCGTAGTCCTCAAAAGAGTGCACTGCTCGTGACACTTTGAAAGTGTTTGTGGCTCAATTCGTACGAGAACTGTTGACATTTGTTTACCGGCGAATCTAACTTCTGTTTACGTCACTTGTTTATTTGCTGACTGATGTTTCAATAATGTTATGGTTAACTCATATTGTTACTTTATACGTGAACAGCCTAATCTAATCTGATATATTAATGTTTACTATCGCGTTGTTGTTTTTTAACAATTTGTTTAAACGAAATAGGTACCACAATGTCATCGTAGTCGCCAAGTCAGATTCTTTTCGGTACTTTGCTGAAAAGTTTAAATTTTTGTTTCAGGTTTTGAAATATTTGTGTTATGTCAAAGTAAATTTCAAACTCTGTTAATATGTTATAGGATTATGAGCGATTTAATGTATTGATATTCATCTCGTATTTAATTGTTAGTGAGTAGTAAATCAACATACAGAACAAACTCAGCACATAATATAATGAACTCAGCATTTGATAATGAACCATTCTTGCCAACGGTACAAGCATAATATAATGAAATATTTATTTGGGAAAATGTCATTTCTGAAACTGATTATTATCTTCAGAAGTTCGCCTGTGATCTCGGCTCGATTGTCGGAAGCTGTTATCGCCTCACAATGGCGCTCGGAAAGGAACAACGCGGTATATACACGAGATGTATAAACATCTGTCAGGGAGCACGAGACAATTGAATGTGGGCCTCTATTATTTCCACCGAGAATTGTATTTGAGTTTTTTGTCTCTTGCTCATAAATTTTGGTATCACATAAATGTGTCGTCTTCATTTTTGATCTTATTAATTGAAAATCTTTTTAAGATTCATAATATCATACTTATGTTATCCACATATTTGAAAGTCGCCTCATTTTAAAGATGATGAAATTTGCTATCATTTAAAAACAAATTTGATAAAAATTTACAAAAAATAATAATTTAAAACCTTCAGTTTAAATCAAAAACTTGGTAATTTTTTTTTCCTTTTTTTTAGTTCCGGGCCTTTAACTTATCGTTTTTTTTCTTCTAATTTGTTTGCAGTAAGCTGTGCTAACAAATAAACTTCATATTATAACTGGTATTCACGCTAATAATTTAAAAACGGGGTCTAACAACAAGAGTAAAAATTGACAAATAATGACTCATTCATACAGCATTCCTTGTGTGTGAGTGAGTGTGAGCAAAAAACTACACATTATGTGAAATAAAAACATTTAATTTAAAAAGTTACTTTTATTTACCAAAAAAAACAAGTTTTACAAAAATTGTTCAAGATGGCCGCCATTATTTTGAAGGCATGCGATTGCTCTCAATCCAACCTGTTGTTGCTCGCATTGTTCTCATTAACATTTCTCGTCCGTTTTTTATGTCATCAGCTGTGGCCATAATCCTTTGAAGGAGCTCCTCCCTGCTGTTTGAAACTTTCTTATAAATTCTGTTTCCTTGTTCCCCATAAAAAGAAGTCCAGTGAACGAGGCGGCCAGGCGATCGTTCTGCCTCGTCCAATCCAACGTCCAATCCTACTTTTATAATATAATAATGATAAAAAATTTGTAATTTTTAATTTATTCCCATTTTAAATTTAATTAATAATTATTAACTGAAAAAATAATTATTTTATTTCATTATGTCATTGTTAATTTGTTCTCATTTTAAGTTCATGTTTCAAGTTCACGTGTGAGAGTGTTGGTTGTAATTCTTCCCCACCACCGTAATTCCACCCATTGTTAGCTGTTGGTTATCCTTGATTTATTTATAGATTCGTTTTGTTATGAAATTGATGACTTTGGTTGTTGATATTTGAAGTATATTTGTATGGCAGCACGCCTATTAATTGTTATGATCAATTCATAAATTTAATGAAGTTACGGAATGTTAATTTGTTTTCAAACTAAATGCATCAGAATTTACTCTGTGTTACAAAGTTTGAGAAAATCTTTTTTGCGCTTATTTTCAGTGCTTGGTTAAGTGTTCGATTTTTAAAAACTAAACACTTGTAACGGCTAAAACTGCATGTGATAAGTACATATGTAGATCATACTAAACTATAAGTTAATAATCTAAGCCACTTGACTCACAGTGTTCTTGGAATTGACGTCGAAACTTACCCGTTCTCTTGTCTTGGCGTTCGGGTCGCCCGGATGAGAGTTTTTGTAAATCTTATGTTGCGAAAAAAAATTATAGCGATATGTGTTGTATTTTATCGATTAATGTACTGTTACGTGTTAGGATCCGTAGGCTCGAGTAAATGCCACAATAGTTCCGCAGAGACTTTATTTTACTTCACACACACTTCACAATCACAGTTACACTCGTAGATCGCAGGTATTCGCTTCGTAGGGAGAGAACCCTTCACTTCGTATCCGGAAACCGAATGCCTTGTGGCCGACCCTGCCCGCTATTTATATCGATTTCCGGGCTTCCAGATTCTTCCACGCCTTTCGTTGAAGTAAACAAGAACAACAGGAATTCCCGGAAATCGACATAACAATAGCGGGTCAGGTAAACAACCCCATTTCGGCCCTCTATGCTATTTTGTTCTTCGGTGTCGGCCATTCTTGAACAGCTTTTATCTTATCCGGATCAGTTCGAACACCTTCATCCGATATGACGTGTCCCAAGAATGCTACTTATTTCTTGAAAAACTCACATTTCTTCGGATTAAGTTTCAGGTTCGCCTCTCGGAATCTTTTGAATACCTTCTCCAGATTTCGTTGGTGTTCCTTGAAGTTGCGTCCCATAACTATCACGTCATCGAGATACACTAGACATGCATCTCCTAGAAGTCCTACCAATACTCGCTCCATGAGGCGCTCGAAAGTGGCAGGAGCGTTGCACAGTCCGAAAGGCATAACGCAGAACTGCCATAGACCATGTCCATTGCCAGTGGTAAAAGCGGTCTTCTCCTTGTCTTCTGGCCGAAGTTCCACCTGCCAGTAACCACTCTTCAGGTCTATCGTCGAAAACCATTTCATGCCTCCAAGCATGTCCAGTGTGTCGTCAATCCGGGGCAAAGGGTAGCTATCCTTTTTGGTCACATCATTGAGCATTCTGTAGTCCACACAGAATCTGGTGCTGCCGTCTTTTTTTTTCACGAGTACCACAGGTGAACACCATGGACTAGTCGATGGTTCTATAACCTTGCTGCGCACCATATCCTGGATCATCTCAGACACTTCCTTTTCCTTTGCCAATGGTACACGTCTTGGTCTCTGCTTGATCGGTACGGTAGCACCAGTATCAATTGGGTGAGTGACAAGATTCGTTCTTCCTAGATTGCTATCTCCTGCGGTGAAGATGTCCTTATAATTTTTCAACAGTCTTGTTGCTTCTGTGTATTCCTCAGTAGTCAAATTTTGTTTCCAGCAACGGGGTGATATGGTCCGTTGATCGGTTTTACCAGTGCCCTCTTGTATCCTCCGAGTGCTGTCGACAGGTTCACAACGTCCGATAATCGTGTTTCTTGAGAGATGTATCGGTGTGCTACTGAGGTTGATTATCTTCACTTTGACGTCTGGCTTGGTCATCAGCAATGTCCTTGCCGTGATCCAACTGGTGCGATCTCCACAGTCTTCCACTATAACACATCGATTTGGTGTCATCTTCTTTGAAAACTTAACGCTGACTAGCGTTTCTGATCTGGGTGCTAGCTTCACTGTTCTTAAGCAGTGCACTGCCATTGCAGACGCACCCTCCAGAAAGACTTCTTGATCCGGGAAGCTTAAAACTCCTCGCGCAACATCAACCAAGCATCGATGTGTCCGTAGAAAATCCAGTCCGATGATGCAGTCGTCGGTTATATTGGCTACCAAAACGGGCTGCATGTAGATGTTATCTCCTAGTTTCAGTGTGACTTCTGTAACTCCCAGGACGGTCACTAGCTGGCCTGTTGCTGTCTGTAGGTTGTAGAACGGACGTGCATTTTCCCACATGATGGTTCGCTTCAGCAGTTCTGGTCGCACAATGGATTTCGATGCCCCTGTGTCGATAGTAAAGCGACAGGGTTTACCATTTATCTCTCCTGATGTTACAAGACTGTTTCCATCACAAGCCTGTGATACTTGTAAGGTGGGGGCTCGACGAAGTCCAGCCAGTGCCCGCCCCGCGGCCCTT
The DNA here is from genome assembly GCA_003671415.1 of Megathymus violae. Lineage (NCBI taxonomy): Eukaryota > Metazoa > Arthropoda > Insecta > Lepidoptera > Hesperiidae > Megathymus > Megathymus violae. Next base: position 1,716,407 of record PDGT01000037.1, on the reverse strand, counting down.
TTTTAATTTTAGTTTAACGACTTTTTTTTAGTTTAACGACTCCTGGATGTCGGCCTGAGTAGCCGTCGACACCGTTCTCGTTCGTCTTTGTGTCCGACAGTTGATTCTAATATGGCCCCGTTCGCCACATCCGTAGCAGATAGGTCCAGTACGAGGTTGGATCGTTGCCACCACTTCGCGCACTTTATAATTTTTGTAGTCGCCACGGACTGCCTCCACCTCCAGGGCATGTGCTAAAGCGGCCTCTGTGGTTGTATGATGGCCCAGGCGCACCGTTGCTCTCACTTCCAGGTCCCTTATGCCACTAACAAATGCCTCCAGCACTTTGTCTTCTACTGGTGTAGAACTTGACGCGTAGGCTCGGCGTACTAGGCGTTCAATTTCCGTAGCCAATTGCTGTAAGCTTTCGCTTGACTTCTGGACTCGGTCTTTGAGCTGCGCACGATATACGTGCTCAAGATGTTTGTCTCCATAGCGAGCTTCCAGTGCTTTAAACAGTGATTCCAAAGTGCGTCGATCGGCTGGTACATTCTCGAGGACCAGTAAGGCTTCTCCTCGAAGAGCTAGCGTTAGCGCCGCGAGGGACTGCTCGTCCTCCCAAACATTCCCTTTAGCTACAACTTCAAACTGGTGCCTGAACGCCGTCCATGAGGTAGTGCCGTCGAAACTTGGGACCTTAAACTTCGGTGCTCCAACACTTAAGGGAGTAACTGTGCCCAAAGCCTTGACTTTTTGAAGCTTGTTTTCCAAGTCCTCAAATTTCTTTTCGTGGGCGTTTATCGATGCGTCGTGGGCTTTAAGAGTTAAATCATGCTCAGTCGTGCGAATCTTAACCCATTCCACGTCTTCTTTTACGATATTTAAGGCTCCCTGAAAGCCATCCATCTTCGTATCGGTCGCTCCCAAGCCCACCTGTATAGATTCTATCGCTTCCCGCTGGCTCTCCATCGCTTCCCGCTGGCTCTCCATCGCTTCCTGCTGGCTCTCTATCGCTTCCCGCTGGCTCTCCATCGCTTCCCGCTGGCTTGCCATTATCGCTTCCCGCTGACTCTCCATTTTATTATCCAGCTTCCTCTCTAGCATGGCTTCCATTGCTGTTAATAAAGTTGCCATATCGAATCCACTCGAAGTAGCCGGTACTGATGCAGCGAGCGTCGGCGTAGGTGTGCTGGTTTCAGCCCACTGAAACCGCCGGTCCAACGGTGACCTCTCTTCCGGCGCGGTCACGTCCAGACGACTCCATACGCGTAGCATCCACTGCTGTCTGCCGTCGTGTACGTACCCCGTCTTCACTCTGCGGTACAACAGGCATTCCGCTTCTGTCACCAATTGTTACGTGTCAGGATCCGTAGGCTCGAGAAAATGCCACAATAGTTCCGCAGAGACTTTATTTTACTTCACACACACTTCACAATCACAGTTACACTCGTAGATCGCAGGTATTCGCTTCGTAGGGAGAGAACTCTTTTATTGCCTCTATTTTTGCCTCTATTGTTTGCCTCTATTGTTTGCCTCACCGTAACGGTCGGCCACCCTTCTAGAAACTTCGTAGACCTGCCGACTTCGAGAATCTTCATAACAGTACAATTATGTATATTGATGTAAATAAAATAAACACTTTTTGAAAATATGGTTATTTTAAATATCATAAAGCGTATTTCAAATAATCCATAATAAATCCCTAATCCGTATTTCAAATTAGAATTAACAATACATTACAAGGTACAACTGGACTAATCCATTTTTTTGTCAGCTTGTTTCATAACTATTCCAAAGGCTTAAGTTTTATATACAGCTTCCATACAAAATTTTAGAGATATCGTCGTTTTTAATACACGCGCTGTTATCCCGCAGGGCCACCCAGATGTAGCTTTCACAATACAACGGTTATCATACGGTTATAATCATAGATACGAAATAAAAGTATACTTCATTACGTTACATTGCTTCAGTTAAAATTACGAAACAGAAGTTGTTTTTATCGTTTACTTAGCGATTGCTTTTAGAAGGTTTTTAGGTGGTGGAATTTGAAGGTACGATTTAATATTTTAACAAGTGAAAACATGGGAATAGTACTTTACCGAAACAGAAATCTGGTTCTAAAATAATATTTAATGAGCGCCGTGTTATATCTAGGTATCTCATTAGTGCCTGTGTCTGTCTGGTAGTGTTGTAATTATCACTTCGCGCGGTGGGTTTCAAGAGAAAGACGGGGAAATATTCCTCTGTCAAGGACCAAATTCATACATCAAACTGGATTTTTCAGTCACGGGAACATTAATGTTTAGACAATTTATAAAATCATACGTTACTCTACGGGAACTAGTTGTTTTTAATTAGTTTGACATTGTGCTTTGCTTCTGCTGTTTTTCGTGAAAAAAAAAAATTGTTAAAATTTTTAATTCATGAATCAAACTTTAAAATTAGCATGTTTCCTGTTAAGGAGACTTGAACTTGAAGCCTGAATGTACTTCTATGTGCGAATTTATGTGTGTATCTAAAATTAATTATCGATAGCTTTGGTCGATGTGTAAAGTCGACGGGTTGACATACTTGGCTAATGTGGCTGAACAGCCTTAACCTTAAAATGGAACGGTTATTCGTAGCTAACACTTTTCACAAATGGGATAGTTATGTTGATAATATGCGTTTTTATGTTTCATTTGTAGAAATTAATTCAAGTGAACTGTTTACTATCTAAATACTTAACATTAAGTTAATTCGTATATCTATGTTTGTTTGTATGTAATTTTTAATAATTCACGTCCAGACGGTTGGGTGGGACGGCGGTTTTGCATACATGAGCCCAAGTTTAGCATTCTTGCTCGTGAATGACGGACGAGGCGACGGCTTTCGATCTCTCCTGGTGGAAGTTCCAGGGTTCTCAACGAGCAGGATTAATACCGAATCCCGATGGCACATGTGTGTGCGCAACGTTCCTTGTAAATGTGTTAACACTGGTATTAATATTGCAGTTGTCCTCTGCATGGAACACGTAACAGAGTCGGGTTTACTGCTTGATAAGGTTTAACGGCACACTTGAATAAAAAACTACAATTTAAATAATGGGCACGTCTGAACCGTATCAAGGTGTTGTTGGAAGGGAATATATAAAGACTAAAAATGTTTGACCGGATTGACCGGATCGGTTGAGTGATAGAATTCAGAAATGTTCCGTTCATAGACATAATGTTGCCATATTAAGAGCCAACAATGTGTTTGGTTCCAATGTCAGCGAATAAAGAGCGTGTCCTTCTTTTTAAATCGCCGTCGACTTTGCTATGACAGATGTCCGTTGGCATTGTGACCATTTATTTGTAACAGTTACGGGGTCACCGTTACAGTTTTGTTAATAGTATAGATTTTCACAGAAGGGAGTTTTCCTCTGTTCTTAAATATAATTTAGTTAAAATATGATATAAATCAGGGACAGCAGGCATCTAATTATGTATAAAATCTGTTTGTTTACTTTAAATTTATTTATGTAAAACCTTATGCACCTAAGTTATAAGGACCAAATAGGTTAAAATGCTAAAAGCATTCTCCGTCAGTTAACTTTTGAATTTTGCTCTGCTGCAATGACCCTCTTTGTTTGGATTGCGGAAACATAATGACATGAATATTTACATTCAAAGGAGGCCTAATTAGAAAAACGAATTGTTAACTGACTTAACTTCAGTCTGTCGCTCACTGTATTTGCGTTTAATTTAATTAATATAATAACATTCTATTGTCGTGGTGCCTTTGATAATGACATTAGATGTTGATTCATCTCACCGCTGTCTGTGCTAGCTTTATGATATTAAAAAGAAAGTTAGAAAGAAAGAAATAAGAAACTATTTCATCACATTTGTACAGTGAAAAAAAATAGTACAGTATAGTATACGAAAAAATAAGTACGACAGGAGTTTAGATCATAATTATAACGACCGCGTAGCTCAGTGGGTAGTGCCTGTTTGCTGAGCGAGGGATTCAAGATTCGATTCCCGGCCAGGGCAGCCATTTATATTACATGTTATTGTTTCTTCACAGGATGATTGTGACGTCCAATTTGTGTGTGTCCTCACCACCCGCAACACGAAATCCTAGTACGGAGGTGTGATTGTGTCAGACTTTTTTTTATTCTTAATTTATTATTGTTTAGAGGTACGAACTAAAGCCACGGTCTAGCACGGATTTTTCCACATTTTTGAAGCATTGCATTGACCTGACGTGCTTTGAAACATTTTTAGTAATATCTAACAGAATAACTTTTAGTCTACGGATATTATCAGACGCTTAATAGATGAGACTCATAGCGTCCTGAATTTTGTACGTGCCGCGTGGTTTAGTGTGGTAAATGAGGTTCTGTTGCAGTGACCAAAAATTACCATGCTCATGCTAGGATTACTATTCATATTCATAGTAGGAGTACTATTCAAATCAAATCAAAATCATTTCATTATAAAGGTATTCTGTAAATACAGGTATGTACGTAATTTTTTGCTGCTACTATTATCAAGTTTTTCGAAGCTTGGGAGCTAACGCAACTTCTTTGTTCTAGGTCCACTTCTATGCAATAGAATACATAAATCATTTATCATTCACCACAACAAAATACTCACTGAACGAAATTTACAGTTAGATAACCCACGGACGCAAAACGTCATAAAATTAGATGAATAATTAATACAGTACAAAAAAAAATCAAAAGAGTTTTATGACAAAATACGCATTAACATAATTACAGAT
>PDGT01000037.1:1664257-1711588 GCA_003671415.1 Megathymus violae | reverse complement strand
ATTCTGTATAAATAAATAAGTTATATATATTGTATATATTTAGATATATAAAGACGTTCTCAAGGAATTTTATACAAATATAACTTATTAATTTCACCAGATTTTTTTAAAGGGTTATATATAGGTAATAATAGGTAAGGGTATATTTATTGGTGCTAATTTGGCTTCAAAATTTATATTCATGTATTTTTGATTATACTTTTTTAATATTGTTTTTTTTTTGTATTTTTTACGAACTTACTTACGAAGTTTCTGGAAGGTTGGCCGACCTTTCCAGTGAGAACAATGGAGGCAATAAAAGTGAAACCCACGTAGTAATAAAAACTACTTGGGACACTTCAGGCCAATCTCGCTTATGCTTTGGGCAAAAGGGGCGAAATTGGCATACATTGACGAAAGGAGGTTGTTTACCTGACCCGCTATTGTTATATCGATTTCCGGGAACTATTGTTGTTGTTGACTTCCACGAAGGCCGTGGAAAGATCTGGAAGCCCGGAAATCCATATAAATAGCGGGCAAGGTTGGCTACAAGGCATTCGGTTCTCGAATACGACAGCGAAGAGTTCTCCTCCTACGAAGCGAATACCTGCGATCTACAAGTGTAACTGTAATTGTGAAGTGCGTGTGAAGTAAAATAAAGTCTCTGCGGAACTATTGTGGCATTTTTACGATCTTACGGATCCTGACACGTAACAATATTTTGCTTTTTTCCACACCTGGAAGAGTGAAGCTACCTACAACACAGGGTGATGGATGTACCCACACTAGTGTTGTAACTACGATGATTAAATCTATAATATGTTGGTTTTCTAAAAAATAAATAAGAATAAAAACATAAATGATAAGACACTCATTCCCATTACTAGGATTCCATATGGTTGGCCAGTATATTAAAAATAATATAAAACTATATTGTATTTATTATTTGACTTTAAACTTATATATTTTTGTAAGATACAAGTACGTCATATATGTGTATTCTATGTTTATTTTTCGATCAGAAAAAAGAATTGCGTGACACCTAACACGGTTCATTGATTTTGTCTGCTTTTTTCAGAAGGAAGCAAAAGCGGTATCCATTACATACATATATATTTGATGTTTTTTAATATCTCAAAGTAATATGAACTTATGAATGATTGAATTGGATTAGGGTATATTGCTTGGCTTAAATCTAAAAACTGTAAATGGCTCCATCCATCGAGTTAAGCCAATCTCCTCTGGTCGTGTTGTACCCAGCCGAATAATAATGGTCCGGATTAAAGCGCAAGATAAGGAGGTGGCTGGGTTCTGAAACGTACAGTTTAATTTCGATAGTACTCGTGCAAGATGGTAGGTTTCTTATCCGGTCAGGGCAACATTTACTGTCTCTCTAGATTCTATAGTGATTATTATCAAAAGTGTTTCGGTTGTAGTAACAATCCTGGCTTCTTTCTTGATCGGCAACGCGTTGGTGATACCTTTGGCATTACAGATGTTGATGGCCAGTGGTGACCACGTACCATCAGGCTGTCGTTGTCGTACAGTCTGGACGTTTGTGAGCTATTGATATAAAAAGATTTCAGGACATACTGATATTGATAAGTATTAACATGGTTACTTACATTTTTGTATCATTTTACATTAAATATTCATTTCTTCCGTAAAATTAATTAGCCCAAAGATATTCGTTCAAAAATGCAAGAAGAGGAACGGCCAATTGTAAAGAAAAATATCTCAACCAGTATCATAAATATAAATATCCTGACACGAATCTTACCTCGTTATTTAAAAGAGGCATTCAAACGCAAAGAGTTTTTTAGGAAAGAGCCTTGTTAGGATCTTTCAAAGAAGAATAAAATATGAAAATACCGTAATTTGGAGTAAGTAGGATAGGAATATTGGAGAACAGATCAACTAAGAGTGGAAGGTGAACATAATTTAAAAGATGTAAACATTTTGAAATCTAACGATAATGTAGAATTTGTTTTCTAAAATCCGATCTTCACATTTCTATGCCAATTAATGTAAAGGATATCCGTTATGCTATGTTCGATTTTATAAAAAAAATTGATCATGTTTTTTGCACTAAAAATCTACAAAAGGAAGATTGACGCCTATAATTTTGATTATTAAAGTAGGCCTAGATAGGATTTCAAGTTGAAATCATGAAGTACTTTTTTATTATAACTATTATAATAAGATTTTTACACTATCGATAAAAATCCAACACACTACACGTGGCGTCATATCAGCAAGGTTACCAATTAATTCATAACAAAAGAATTACAATGCTGGTAGTCTTTACAATGCGCTAAACCCCAATTCTCTTCCCGAATCGCTTTTAGAGATTCGGGAATGCAACTCATCCCGCGCCCCGCACGGTGAACATGTCTAAACGACTCCGTTGGTCGACTATATAAAAGTTTTTAGGTTGTGACATAACAGTCAATTTGCTCGTAGCGGTATAATACAATAGTCCCAACCCTCATCTTCTTATTATAATTACGTTTTTACCACCTGTTCCTTGTAAGTTCGCATCCCTGTTAATAAATTATTAGGTTGTATGCTCTTATACATCTGAGTTAGGAAAATAAAAGATTATATTTTTTTAGATTAGATTTTAGTTCATAATTTTGGTAAAATTTTCTATGAAGACTACTCATCATTTCTTTTATGACTTTAAATTGAATATATTTACGGAACTCCATCACCACGCGAGTCTTATTCAGACTTCTAGGGTTTATTTTGGAGGCTCTCAAAATTAAAAGTTAGAACACAGGATACAGGATTACAGAACCAATGGTGTGTCTGTCTATTTATCCATCTGCCATATTGGATTTTCTGTACGATATAAGTTTTGAAACATAGCTTTAATTCGTCTCCTTTTACAGGTTGGTGGGCTCTGTACGGCACTACCATGAGTTGAAACCCGACGGTCTTCGTGGACAATGGTAGTATTTTTACAAGCATGGTTATTTCCCACCCTCCTTTAGAATCGAGTGTATACTGTTTTGTTTATGTAATACTCTTTCATTTGCAAAGTCAAACTCAAAAACTAGCATAATTTTCATCATGGTTGGCATTGTCTCGGTGATGCTTTTGGTGTTGTGGAGGAGCGTCGTGGTCGAAGACTACTTACAAGTACATATGTTCGTTTGTCGGCTATTCACAAAAAAGTAATATTTCAAAAAAGCAGTCAAAACACTTTCCATATGTGTATAATATTTAATGATATTTATTTACATGTATTATTTACGTAATTAGTATGATGTGAACATTTTATTGGAGCGTAATTACTGTTTTTATTTTTATTTATTAATTTTTTATTTTATTGTGTTAACCTAAACTAGGCTATTACATAAGGCGGACTAATTGCCTCAGGGCATTCTCTCCCAGTCAACCTTTTGGTTAGTGTGAGAAATTTTTGGCAGTTGGCAACGATAAAAATGATAAACAATAAATAACCCTACATATTTATACATAATTATAATAAAACAATAACGTAGTTACACATTATAATATTCAGAGACATAACTTATACATAGTATATATACTTTTACACACTATATATATCTTGTATGAAATAAGAACTGGAATAAATCTATAGAATACCCGTATTCAGATGATTAATCTTTTGAAGAAGCTCTTAGACGAAGATTTTCTGATATTTATAGGCAGGGCGTTCCATAGCAGTATTGCTTGAAAACTAAATGAATAGTAGTAGAAACAGGTATTAAGTGATGGAATATCCATTATAAGATTTTCAGAAGAACGTAATACTCTTTCATGGGAATCGCATTGATAGTGAAATTTGCTTTTAACGTAGGAAGAGGTGGTTAGGTCATTTAAAATAGAGTACAAAAGAAAAGGTTTATTGTTCCTTTATGGGACTTGAAGTTCGTTTTTAAAATAGGGTTAGAAAACGACTTCCGATTCTGCTCCCGTAGCAGACGGATACCCGACATACTCTCGAGTAAGTCATCTTCATTTTTCGACTGTCATTTCTGTGTCGTCGATACCCGCATCGACCGCGACTTAATTGTTGCCTTTTAGTGTCATTTTGTGTTGGCATCAACTAAGTACTCGTATTATCGCGTTTGAGTTGGTGGATACCTAACGGTGACAACGAAGCCAACTAGCGTTGACCCGGTGCGCTTCTCAGTCCTCTTGGACTGAGAGAAACCGGAGACCCGATCCTACTGCACTGGGCCTTCCCAGGGTGACGGTTAGTGGCTATTTCCGCTAGGGATAGTCACTGTTCTCGTAGTCTCGCTCGTTCGATTCCGTTTTCGTTTTTAGATTTCGTTTTTCGTTCCTTCGCTCCGCTCCCTGCTGCGGCAGGGAGGTATTGTTAGGAGGATGAATCCAGCCGAGTTAGGTCTCGTCCGTCGCCTCCTAGAAGTCCTGACCCCGTTCCTCAAAGCACCTCTCGATGAGAAGGCAGTCATCCAGGCCTTCGCGACACCACAGACAGACTCACCCGCGTCCCCTGACGCCTCAGCCCGTGACGTCGAATTCTCCGACGCGAACTCACTCTCGTCGCGTAAAAGACCAATCGAATCCGATGGCTCGTCTCACGAGGTGTCCGACGACGGTACCGTTACTCCGTCGCAGTCAGACGACCAGGCCTTCCAGCCGGTCGAGAGCAAGCGCACTAAGCGCCTCACCAAGCGCATCGCGAAGGCGTCCGCAGAAGGAAAACCTTCCCTTCCCTCCGCCTCCCAGCCCGTCCCGCTCATGTCCATTGACACCAGCGCCCCGTCCTCCTCGAGACAACTCCTTCCTATCAAACCGGCATCCCGCTGCTCACCCGTCCCTCCCCAAGTAAAGGCCCCGCCACCGGTATTTGTCCGGGATAAATCCAAGTGGCTATTAGTCACTCAGCTGTGCGCCGACAGCAAAGTCTATTACACCCACGCCAAGGTAACTGGCGAAACAGTCAAGGTGACCTCAGCTAACACAGATGTTTTCCGACCCCAACGAGGCTACTCACTCTAAACAAGATCCCATTTCACACATACGCTCTTCCGGAAGAGCGCAAAGTGCGTGCCGTCCTTCGTGGAGTCCCCTTTGAGCTTCCTAATGAAGCTATCCTCGCCGACTTAGTCGCCCAAGGACATCCCGTCGAAGCTGTACACAAGATGTACAGCAACACGGGTAGACAATACCCGCTGGCTCTAGCCATCCTCTCCAATACTCCCGAGTCCCGGAACATTTTCCGTGACGACATTACCATATGTGGTCTCTCCTTTATTAAAGTAGAACCCCCGCATAGACGCGGCTTCCCCGGTCAATGCCATCGCTGCCAGCTTTACGGCCACGCAGCAGCGAACTGTTCCGCTAACCCCAGGTGCGTTAAATGCCTGGAACCTCACAGCACGAAAGAGTGCTCGCATACACGTGACTCAGAGTCGCCTCCAGCCTGCGTTCTCTGCGGCCAAGCCGGCCACCCGGCCAACTACCGTGGCTGCCCCAGAGCTCCCCGCCCCGTCCCATCCAGGACTGCCGCAAGGAAGTCTTGGAGAAACATCCAACCTGGCCCACCGCCGAACACCGAAGCCAATTTCCCTCCTCTGAGGACGCTGAGGCGGCGCCACAAGCCGCGCAGGCGGTGGCACCGCTATCTACTATAGAAAGTCGCTCCACTGTTCCCCTATTGAGATTCCTACACTCACTAACTTAGAAGCCACTGTTTGCAAGCTAGGTATGACTGAGCATCCGTCCCTGATCATAGCCTCAGTCTATAATCCGTCGGGAACTCCACTTTTGAACTCAGACTTAGAGGCCCTACTCTCTCTAGGAGACTCAGTTATTTTATTCGGTGACCTTAACTCCAAACACACAGACTGGAAGTGCCGATCGACCAACGCGAATGGTATCAAACTTAATCAATTCATAGCGACACGTGACGTCGATGTCCTTTGTTCTTCCTCCCCTACTCATTACCCGGATCACGCACTCAACTCTCCTGACATTATCGATCTCGCGCTAGTTAAAGGAGTAGCTCTCAATCTAAGGGCGATCGAAACGCTCAACGACTTAGGCTCTGACCACCGGCCGGTCTCTCTCAAATTCGGGCCTTATGCCACCGATCCAACCACTTCTACTAAAACCTTCACCAACTGGGAAGGCTATAAAAAATCACTAGTAACAGGTCTCGATGCCGCCGGCTCACCACTGGCTATCAACTCAGACTACTTCGTCAACACGGAAAAGATAGACTCAGCGGTCAACTCCCTAACTCACTTAGTACAATCATCTCTCCGTGACAACGAGCGTGTAGTCGAGGTGCCAAACCGAAAACTACCACTCGATGTTAGGAATCTCATTCAAGCAAAGAATGCAGCCCTGAGAAGGGCCGCACTCTACCCCACCCCAACATATAGGAAGCGAGCCAACGCTCTCCAGCGACGTGTTCGCTCTCGTCTTGCCGAAGTGAGGAACTCCAACTGGGACTCCCTCATGAAGGGAATCACACCCTCCCATCAGGCGTTCTACAAGGTGGCGAAAGCCTTCCGAGTAGGCGCCCAGATGCGCCCGATGGCAGTATCGCCTTCGAAGACGCTGATAAAGCCGAATGCTTCGCTGACAGCATGGCATCCCAATGCTCACCCAGTTCGCAACCATGCGCTCCTTCCCACATAGAATCAGTAGAGGATGAGGTCCGTCAAAAGAACTCACTCCCTGTCACTGCTGAGCCCATCGTTGTTTCCGTTGACGAAGTCCAAGACATCATTCGGGGTTTAAAACCCCGCAAAGCGCCAGGAGCCGACGGCATCTCTAACGTCGCGCTTAAACATTTCCCCGAGCAGGTTCTTTCTCTTTTAGTTCTCATTTTTAATGCCTGCTTGCATCACTGCTTCTTTCCAACCGCTTGGAAGGAAGCAATCGTAATAGGAATTCCCAAACCCGGTAAACCTCTTAATATACCGTCAAACCACCGCCCCATCAGTCTCCTCAAGGCTATGGGGAAAGTATTCGAACGCGTCATTCAATCCAGACTTAGAAACCTTCTCTTAACAGTAGGCGGTCAACCACTGATCATTACACAGCAGTTCAGCTTTCGTGCCAAGCACTCGTGCCCTCAGCAAATCCATCGCATAGTGGAATATATCCTAAGCAGGTTTTATCCGAAACGTAAACGCACAGTCGCGGTTTTCTTCGACGTTGCCAAAGCTTTCGACAAAGTTTGGCACGGAGGACTCCTTAATAAACTCCATTACCTAGGTCTGCCAGATCGCGTTGTTCGATTAGTCGCTTCCTAACTCCAAAATCGCTCCTTTCGTTTCAGACGCGAAGGAGTACTTTCCTCCCCACGCCCGCTAGCGGCTGGGGTTCCACACGGCTCGGTACTCGCACCCCTGTTATTTTTAACGTATATGAACGACATACCTATCCCTAAAAACGGCGTACAACTCTCACTATTCGCAGATGACACCGCCCTCTATTATCAATCACAGAAATTAGATTCAGTCCTCTTCAGACTCCAACACTCAGTTAATGAGCTAGGAAAATGGTTCACCAAATGGCGAATCGAAGTCAACGCGGAGAAAAGCTCCGCGGTATGCTTTCACTACAAGACCAGACATAGACAAGACGCCCCAAACATCCGTTTGCTAGGCACCTCTGTTCCGTGGAAAACCACTACCAAATACCTAGGAGTAACTCTCGACTCCAGACTTACCTTCAGACCGCATGTTCGTAAAGTCACTAACTCCGCCAGATTTTATATGAGCCGACTCAACAGTCTGTTGGGGAGGCACAGTAAGATGTCCCTCAGAAGCAAGCGAACGCTCTACAAGGTTTGCATACAACCGGTGATGTCATACGCCGCCCCTGTCTTCGCACACGCCGATCCCCGAGTCCTCTATCCCATCCAGATAATTCAAAACCTTTTTTGCAGGATCGCAACCAACGCTCACTGGTGCGTGAGGAACGCCGACCTGCACTTCGATCTACAACTCCCGACAATCCAGAAATCTTTTAAAGAATATTGCACTGTATTTTTCAGATCCTCAGAGGAACACTCGAACCCACTAATCAGACAGGCAGCGGATTACACTGCCCCTAGTCTTACAGGCCATCAAATCCAGAGGCCAAGAAACGCTCTCACAGATCCCCCTGACAAGTTATCTTCGGACTTGGACTGCCGCCTGGCAGCCATAGTCTCAAATAATAACAGTTAGTAGCATCCTTAAGATGCCACATAGTCTCTCCATTCGACAACACCTTCAGTGTTAACAACAAGCGTATGCTCCCTCGGGAGTGCCGCTAGCACCCTTTCCTTCTCTAAGGATGGGTCGCTTCAGATAAAGGCTTAGAGGCCACAAGGCCAAAGCCAACTCGGGTGGTGTTTAGTGGGTAGGCCCCTAGGTTTCTCGGGAGTCCCACATAACCAGCGGAGCCGGCTGCGTTGGTATGCTATGAGCATTCACCACCCACCTCCCGCGCTTTTCCGGAGGGTAGCCCATTTTCCATCTTCTGGGCGCAAAAAAAAAAAATAGGGTTACAAAGAGTTGATTCGGAGTTACCTATTGGAATTTTTAAACGAAGCGATAAAGCACAGCTTATTGTTATAGGATATTATTGTGTAGTTGAATATATTAATTACAAGGACGCCTGGAAGTAACAGTGCAGAAACCAGTTCCGCACAGGTTGAAATTTACTTTGTAATTGCCATATGTTGTTTTAAAAGTTTCTTTAGCCGTTTCCTCTCTCTCCTCCCGTTCTCCTCGGTGTTAAATCACCTTTTCGAAATGGTAGTAGAAACAAAAAAATACTTGAAGCTTTTGAAGAACGTCAGCGGCAATTGTTAAAATTCTGTTTTTGGACATTCATACATATTTACTAGCTTGATTAGTTACACTCCCCCCAAAAATCTTCTGTCAAATATTTGCTTATATAAAAATAGTAATAAATCGAGATGAAACTGAAATATACTGTAATTTTATTCGGAGTTGGGTATAGAAATTTATGGGCTGCGTTGTCCTGTGTTGTTACCAAATATATCAACATTTATGCAGCTCCAGTTTAGCTTAAAGTATTATTTAATACAGTTTTTTTTAGTATTCGCGTCACGTCCATTGCTGTCATCCTTAAATTTTAACGTAATCTAACTAAGCAATATGAGACAACGTTGTTAAACAATTGTTTAATATTATTTGTCCCTAAAGTTTTCGCAAGAATTCCTACCTAAATATTTGTCATAAATATCCTCTATTATTTGGTTACGCGTTTACACATATTTACATCGATTTAAGTACATAAGTAAATAATATAGATCAATCAAGAGTAGATCAATAGTCATCGACTCCAGTGGACATCTGTTAAGCAGTGGGATAAAGAACCTTATTACTAGTTAAACTAGTTGAGAGCCCTGGGACATCCATATATATATATATATATATATACAACAGAGTATGGACTGTTTTATTCCCAAATATGTCTTGGTGAAAATCTACCCTGGAATAACGAATCTTACTTACCAGTCCTGAACATGAGTACAAATGTAAGGGACTGGCCGCCCCAGAATTTTAAACAAATTCAACGCCGCGATTTGGCCTGCAAAGAAGCAAATGACTAGGGCTAATTGGTATTCGGTGAAATTGGTTTTCACAGATAGATTTGTAATGCGAGTAGTTGACTACAAATTTATTAATTTCAAATGCTGGTTTGACGGAAATTTGTGTATCTCATCTATTCTAATACTAAGTAATCTGGATGAGTCCATGGTTCACACGGCAAGGGGAAAAAGCCAAAAGTCCTCTGTATACAACCGTTTGCCTCCAACTCGACTGTTGACGACAAGAAGGACCACATCGCCGAAGATCATTGAATGCCATAATTTTTCCTATAAAAAGCACCTTGTCGAAACGGTAGTAGCACAATAAAAATTGCCGGCGTAAACGCAATTAACACGAGCAGTGTCAACAATTGATGAAACCCAGTTGATATATACTTAGTAACCCAAGCTAACGCATTAAGGTACTATCCTGTAAGGGTGGTCATTCCTTATAATGTAAATAAATAATATATTTTTTTTCAAATTTATGAATTTTATTATTTCTGTCATATCTGTATTTATGTATCGGTCGCTGGGGAATTTCGTAATATTATAAAAATATATAAATGTAGATATAAAGAAAGACAAGAATGGTAATCAAATTTTATTGTCAATTGGTTTATGTACAATAAACATTAGCTACACAATTTATTACATACTTGTAATATTCCTTATCGTGCTGGCTGTGATTCAGTTATAGTATTGTATACTTAATTGCATACTGAATAGTGTTCAAATATTAATATTTACAGTGCATAATTAAAGAAAGAAGAAATAGTTACAAGCCAAAGCAGAGTCTAACAAAATCGTTCACTAGCTCTAATTTTGTGTAACAAGAGATAGATTTCCTAAAAGGTTGAGTATTTGATGTGTATAATATATAATTATCGTAAAAGATAAGGAGGAAAATGGAGGAGGAGCTTTTAACACTTAATAGAAATGACAAGAGGTTGAGTGTTGCATTAAAAATTTCAATTTTAATTATTTTTATGACCCTTTTAGATAATAAATTTCGCCCCGAAGCGTCGCCGTTGCTGACCTGTCATAAAAAGTTTCGCGGTGTGGGAACAACCGTTTATTCAATCGGTTCAAAATATTTATTGCATTGAAATTGTTCCTATCTCCTAAATTTTCTTTCTCCGTTTCTTGTGTACCACGATAAAGTATCTTTTGGAAATTATAGTAAAAACAAATAACAAATATTTTAACACAAAAAAAAACGACTTTTATTTGAAGAAGGTAAATTTCTTTGTTCATCTCCTATTTTTTAACTTTAGGGTGATATTTTTTATTGAAATTTAAAGTGAAACCCAACCGGAAGTGTACCTTCTCCAACCAAAATGGAATTTTCCAAATCGACTAATAAATGACGCAGTTCTGTCGTAATAAACATAAAATAAACGAATTGAGAACCTCCTCTTTTTTCGAAGTCTGTTAAAAGTGAACTGTGTTTTTGATATTTGCAATAGTAAATTAATTTGAAATTTTAAGTTGACCCTAATAAAGACTTTTCTATCTTACCTGTCAACTAGATTAGATATGATCGATATCAATTATCAAATGATTAAAATAATTTCAAATGGATTACCAGCTCTGGTTTTTTTGGGAATATACATATATATATTACATATATATTACATGGCAACTAAACGGACCTCTTGATGGTAAGTCACCGCCGTTAAGGGAATTTCCTATCAGCCACCACTAGTTAACTTAATTAGACATTAGTTAACATTCGTTAAGCACCAGTTACAAGTTAATGATATTGCTGCAGTGTTCATAAAATATAGGATACCTGGTACATCTTATTAATAGAAGTATAAGTATATATGCATTATCTATATAAGTCATACACTATTACTAAATCACAGCAAAACATGTCATAAATATTAATACTTAGATTTATAAAATTCAGCTCATATATTGCAAATGCAACGTTGAAATACTTTATTATACTAATAGGTACTTATTTACGGTTATATACTTATTTGCGAACAAGAACATTTATACATGGTTATTCAATTACAATAATGTTATTTATTTACTTCTATTATATAATTATGAGTCCTTTAATCATATGGTATACTTATAGGAAAATATGATTATTTGCAGTTTTGAGTGTTTCACAAGACAAAAAATGTTTTGAATATTTTGTGCTTCAGGTGAGATTATGCATTGTACATTCGTGGTAAGATTACTATTTTGAAACCGAGAAGAATCTTTACATGATAAAGTAATTAAATTAATAACAATCTAGTTTGTATATAGAATATAGTAAGTAACCTTTAAATATGTGACATCTCCCTCGCTTGCAAAGGAACCATGTATTGGTGATAGTATGTGTGTTGGTGTAACCTTTCACTTTGTAAGTTTGTAAAGCCTGAGATATTAAAAAGATAAAGTTTATACATCATACAATTACGACCCGAGAACAAATATTTCACTTAAATGTTTGCCCCAATCAAGATTCGACTGCTAAACCCTTCAGTCTATAGGCAGAGTCACTGACAACTAGGATACCGGGTCGTCAATTCGTCCAATCTTAAATCATTGTTGGAGGTATGCAATATATATATGTATATATGGAATTTTAACCCACTAAAACACTCTTGGGAAAATATTTGGCGTGTATGGGCAGGCATCGCGGTTTCGTGTGAACGGAATTTGTAACGAACGAGTATAAATAATGGATATCGAATACACTCGTATTCGGATAACTTTGACTTATTAGTACTAGAACGATCGAATTCAAAGTGCTTCGCCATCCGTAGCCTTCCGAATTGGGATGTACCCACTAATCAATCAATCAATATTTTATTTGTGAAGTAAAGTTACAATCAAGGTGGTTTTAGTAATATGTCCGCTTGCTCGGCCAATATTTAGCGTACGAATTAACAAAACAGAAGAAAAAAAAGCTACAATAACTTATTATAAAATTGTGAAATAAAATCTACAAATTACTAGGGATGTTTATGGATATGAAATTTCGGACCTGGATATGGCTACATGAATAATATTTTACCGCTTTCAGTTACGATTACGGATATGAAATTATTTCGGATTATCCGATACTAAACTTCTTTCTGCTAGTTACCGTAATGTTAGTGTGAAAAAGGAGTCTAAACCCAAATCATATAAAATGATGCTAAGTACATAGTACCCACCAAATGTAATTCCGTTTTTACGTCATACTTGTTGGAGTGTATAATTTAATAAAACCTTTTTCCGCCTTTTTGTTTACTCATTTTGTACTTGAATAGTTTATTGACGAGTTGTGAATTTTTGATGTTGAATAAAAGCTTTTGAAAGCATTCAAGCAGTTTATGAATATTTATTGAATACTGTTTAATATTTTCAGTTACAGAGTTACTTATCGCAAGGTATCAAAGAATAATGTTATTTTTTTATTAAACGTAACCAATGTGGGTTAAATATTGTATGTGCCCGGGGCCGGATTTTCCTATAGCTATAGCTAGCTAGGCTTCAGCCTGGGGCCTCAAGATCTGGGGCTTCAAATCGTTATTCGTTTGTATGTATTTAATTTCACCAAAGCATAATTTATACGTTCACTGATTGCTGTTGAAATCATTGACGTGCCTTGAAAACACAAAACCAATTGATATCTCGACAGTTGAAAGGGCCTCATAAGTTGAATAGCCGAGGGCCTTTTTTTCATCTAAATCCGGCACTGTTCTCATATGTGCTTATTTATTTCACAATGATACAAACATAGATTACTGTACGCTTTAGGTTTGCATACCTTACAAAGAAAAATACGAAATATGTATATTTTATAATACCGTTGTATTATTTTTTCTGCTCAGATATTGTATTATTTGAAAATATTTAGGTAATGGATAGAAGTTTATACCAAAATAATTGTCTCCTTTATGTATGTTACATTTAATTGTAAATTGATCGAGTTTTTTTTATGTTATGTAAAGTTTTTTAGTGTTTATTTTTATACTAATTGATTGGGAAAGTATAAGATTTACATTTTTTTTTATTTACAGTAATGACCGGTCCAGATGAAAGAACACTCTTATTAATAATTTTCCTAAAATAATATTATAATAATGATATAGTATTATAATTCGGGGTATTTACAAAAAAAATTGTACACATTAGTATTTAAATGCGTGACGCACTTCAGATTGCCCACACATAATGTATTGCGCTTGGTGAATTCGACCTCTGAAATGTAATGTACTGTATGATTTTCAATGATACTCTACTTCATAGACAGAGTTTAAGATATCGTTAGATTAAATTAAAAATAGAGTATAAATCAATTTAACTTAATCTAACTCAACTCTATATGTCTGCCGATTGAGACAGTTAGTCTGGTAAATGTAAGGGACGTGGTGTTGAAGCCGCGTCGAACAGTTTCAACAAGTGTTTTGAGTGTAAACGCATTAAAATTGAGTGTAAACGCAAAATTCTCCAAACGCTGCGTGGCTGTGTTACTCATAAACACATGTAAATTGTAATAATTTTTCATGAGCGTTTAGCACAACAATTTGCCTGAATCATTTCGTGAATATAAAATCATAAATGTCGAATAGCAAAAATAAATTCAAGATGAAATATTACCTTGTTTCCTGCCCACGTAAGAAACAATTTTGTTACCACATTTGTAGTTCTTGTCAAATTTTATGACCGCTGCGATCTTTGGACAGGTTGGTTACTGCACAGTACGCAATTACGACCGGTTTTAATAACCTATCCTTTAATGCTAGTTAAATGTATTTTACAAACTTACCTTTGTTAAGCTATATCTCTGCATACAAGTGACCTCTGTTATAGGATAACATTCAGGTAATCTCGTAGAGATTTTAATAACATTTTGAGTTGTAGTTGACTTAATCATTTATTATGGTTAAATTTATTATAATAATCACCGGTGATTATGTGTCAACCATAACAATGTAAGGGTCCAATCGCGGAATTATCTTTCAGATTGATCTGTGACATTACAGAATTACTTTGTTGGAAATACATGAGTTCAACTTGTAGAGTTATTGAGACTGGCTGAAAAGATTGTTAAGAACGGCATGGCACGCAGTTAACTTTATCTATTCCAGTAATGTGTAATTCCTTGACGCGTTTAATGGTACCTACTGAAGCATTGGCTCTATCACATTTAAATCTTAACATAATGTGTGCAATTTGTTTTGTTGTATCTTACAGTAGACACCTTAATTAATAATTCATAAACTCACTAAAGCTATATTAATATTCACCACAAGTATATATAGTATTATATTTTATAAACTTACAATACAATACAATATAAAACAAACAGTAACTTACAATAATAAACTAATATTTAATAATGCACTAATAATTAATAACTAATGTAACATTAACCAGCAGTACACATTAAATGAACTCATAAAACATACGATTAGGTATTTAATATATATTAACAATAAAAAGGCACTGCTTTGAGTCGCGATACAATTATTTAAAATAAATACAACACTGAATATACACATCTCACATCATACACAAGGAATAACTATAAACAGAGAATGGATAGAAACGAACAAACAAATAAAAGTCAATAAATAAATATACCAGGTACATTTTGATAAAGAAGGGTATCTCCACCTAATGTTAGAGAGGTAATCCTTGGCAATTAAGTTGACTCCCTTAATAAAATGTTATATTATATAGACTTATCAAAATCAATCCTTTAAATCTCAAACGAAAAAGGCAAGTCTTTTGTGTAATAAAGGTTTATTTTTCAATAAACCAAGCATTTTTCAGAATAATCTATTAATATTTAATATAATTTAAAGATATCCAATTTCAAATTACAACTATGTATTTATTATACAACGTCAAATCCTTCGGTGCGTGCGCATCATTATGTACATAACTTAATATTAATGCGGGAACAAATAAGAAATAAAAACTAAAAATTTACAAGTTTCATACGAAGGTTTTATGCTAACGAATAAATGGTGATCATACAATATTGGATTTTTACTTTTGGTATATACTTTTTTAATTCAATATTGTAATCGTTGGAGTTGTTACTGTGTTACGACTTCGATGCATTACCATAAACCATAGTTTGATCGTATATTTATGCCATTTCTATTTCTTATTTGTTCTAAGACTTTCTAAATCTTAATTACACAGGTATATTATATTATTCTATAGATAATAGAAAGGTAGGAATACTATTAGTTTAAATAGAATATAAGCGAAATATATTTATGGGATTGTTATATAGTTTTGTCGGAGATAAGCATGGTACATAGTTCCATACAAAAACATGACAAATGGTTTGCTTTTAATCTGAATGGAAGGATTTATATGGACCCTGGGTTAAAATGCAAAAAATGGGGTTTAACATATTATTTTATTACCTTAATCGATCTATTATTACACAACAAAATAAATATATAACACAGGCTAATACGAGTATATACGACTTGGAACAAAGTCAAAAGTTGAAAGTTATTTACAACGCAGCGTCTTACATGTTAAGTTATTTTATCAATTATTAATATAATAAACACTTGCAAGAACAATTTGTTTTATATGAAATGGTCCAGTAACATTGTAAAATATTCAATATGTGATACGTTAAGATGATACAATAATATAATTTGATATAGTACAATAAAACTACTAGATAAATTGTATCACTTAAATAAATATTGCTGATAAGTTGCCTTATTACCGAATTTACGATTATATAAACGGGGAAAATACTGTATCTCACTTAAATTAATTTTAATGATTATGTTATTTAAACTTTTACAAAATTGGCACATACTTCTACAATACACATCTATACACTTACTCATTGGCGTTATAAATACATTAAGTTCTTCACTTTAGTGATACTGTATCAAATTCTTCATCTCAAAAAGAGCGCAAGAGAAAATAAGGAAAGAAACATTTACTACTCTGATAATTATCACTTAATCTGATTAGATTAATAATCTTATAGATATTCATTGATAAATATAATATTCTGATTTGAATATGTTGCTATTTTAAAATGTAAAATAGATATATTTTAAATCAATAATTTCAGACAAAATCACTTAATAGATCACAAGACTTCGAACGCGTATCATATTATATATATTATTATCATAGGAAAGTATTAAATAATCCACTGGTTGCTATGAGTTACACATAACAAATATTATTAATTAAGTTTTTATATTTTTTTGCGCAATTCTCGCTTTGCTGATCGCGTGTTATCTCCACAACGTGCGGGATTAAACCCCTAAATGCCTCTCGCTGTACAAATGCGATTAGGACGACTTCTTATTTTGGAGGATATTATAGTAATCTCTTGGGTATTGAGATTTACTCATGACGTTTTCTTAGCTTTTAAATAATTTATATTATACGTTTATCTTCGAGATCTTGTTATCATTGTCCATTACCAAAATTAAAAATGGTTGTTCCAACTGATAAAGGTTAAAGGTAAAAGAAACTGATAAAGGTAAAAGACCTTTTCCGACGCATACCAACACACGTAACTATGCTGAACACAACGACAATAGTATTTATTGTACATGATGAAGATATTATCTAAGGAGATGTGTCTGGTAACATTTCTAAAAGGGAGAATTTATGACGATCGTCAGAATTACGCTCTTGCCATGAACACTCTAAAATCATTAATTAAAAGAACTTTCTCGTTCACAATCACAACATCAAAACTTAACTGTCAATAAAACAAGCCGCAGCGTGAATGTCCATTACACGAACACTGGGCCGTCATGTTCCACTCACAGGACGTTTAAGTTCTCACAGTTTTTGAACTTGGAGTCTTCCTTGCCGAAGATCCAGGTGAGCATCTGTCGGGCTTTCATGCTGGCGCGAACTACGCTTCGGCTCTTGTACCAGTGCGCCGGGGAGGACTCCCGGCCTCCGTCTGTGGAGTACTGCTGCTTCTTCAGCCGGATCTGAGTCAAGATCCCCACGAGCAACTCGTCCACGTTGTGATTGATACCAACCGATACTTCGATGAACTTTGATTTGTACGTGCACGCGAGGCATTTGCCGTCTGTGGAAGAGAATCACTGTTAGGTTTTTCATATTTTAGTAAAATTATAAATATATATTATTTGTCTTGTAATGTATTTAGTATTATGCTTATATTATTTTATTGTTGTTATATGTTTTAATGTCAATAATATATACAGTTTGAGTTAACCATCAATGATCGATTGATCGACGACTGGTGACAAAATTTCTTAGGTGCTTCCGTGGTTCGGAGATAGCTGTCCTAAGCTATGTCAGAGGTATTTGTGTAATATAGGAACACGAGTAAGCCCTCCACCAATCCTGTCTGACCTTAGTAGATTACGGTTCAGCGTCCCCGGCTAAGAGGAAAGAACCACACTCGTGCTGTTCCCGTGGATGTAAACATGTTTTTGACATTAAACAATATAACTAATCACCTTTGCTTCTTTTCCACTCAAGTTAAATTATTCTGATTTACTTAACAATTATTGTAATAGTTTGGTCGAATTGTACAAAAGTCTTATAAATTTTGCCTTTACATCTTCCTCGTGAATCACTCCATTTATTGGTAAAATGTCGAACTTCCGTGCAGCGGTGCACTGCACTCAATGGAGCACTTACGTATATGTAAATATCGCCGTTATTCGCGAGAAGCTGTACGATGCCACTCTATTAATCACGCCGGGAGTGTTCTATCAAGATAAACGTTACTATACAATTACAATCTAAGCATGTTTGTGAGGCAAATGTAGCATAATACAGTCAAACATTGCATTTATGCTGGAAACATGGAGATAATTACTGTCCCCGACCTGCCGTTTTTACCGCTTATGGATTTCGTTTGTTACGTTCTATTAAGCTACAAGTTTCTGTCTCTTTATATCTGTTACACCTTATTTAGTATTTCACCAATATTATATGGAGTTGCTCATGGATGTATAATGTAATTGAAAAAGCCTAACCAATTAAAAAAAACTGTAGCCTGTTATACCGTATGAAAAAGCTAATTAAGCCAAAATTTACCATTTCTCTCCTTTATATGTCATTAACTTACGTATCATTTAGGAAAAATAAACCTACTGTTTATTTTAACTAAAGTTAAACATGAGACGTATTGAAAGAGAATCAAATAAAAAAATATCATTTGACTAAGTAGGCGGCTACTAAATCATGCAATAAAAACAGGAATATCAAAAATAAAACATGGCAGTCTTGTACATGAATGAAGTCTTTAGGAAAAATATGAGTATCATAATCAAAATGAGAACCCCTAGCCCGCCTGGGAAATCAATTTGCCTCCATAATGGTGGATAATGAAGGCGGCAAAATTTCCCGCCATAGAATGCCGCCATGTTTTATGTAGTTCCTTTAGATTTTCGCTCGTTGAAGCAGTAATTAGGCTGTCAATGACAGGGTTTTAAACTGGTTTATGTTCATGCTACCGGCGTTCATTGGTGGGGAAAAAACGCAATCGTTTATAACTGAAATATATTTTTTGAAATCACTAACCTTAATCAATGTAATATTTAAGTATTTACTTTATATTTGAAAGAACATTTCATTATAATCCTTTGAATTCCGTCATTTTTACAACTTACATTTTATAGGAAATAAAACACAAAACACAACTGACTGATCAGTATATAAGAGAAGAGGAGGAAGGCAAAACAAAGAACCGAAGATTATACAAAAAACATAACTGTTTGGAATAGACAAGATAGATTCAGATCCATATATAACTGATGATAAATGGTATCACGACACTTGAAATGTCATTTAATTTTCATTAATAAATATTTTTCTTTCATGTACTTGTATCACATGGACTGAGGAGATGGAACTCAACGTTATTCAGTAATCGAGACTAAGTACCAGTAAATATTTTTTATATATTGTTTTATATATTTATATGTTTTATAGATTGTGTTTTTTATATATTATTTTATATATTTCTATACCTTGTGTAGAGACAGCACGGCTTCTGGCCAGGTCGATCTTGTTGGCGACGAGCACGGCGGGCCGAGAGCGCAGCATATCGCAGTCCAGCAGCCTGGCTAACTCCTGTTCCGCCTTCTGGAACGACGCCTTGTCCACCACCGAGTATATCACCACAAACGCATCTGGCGGCTCCGAACGGTCGATTTCTTCCTATAAATGTTTTAAGGTTTATTTATATTGCTTGTTAGTTCAGAGCTCAGATCTTTCGTCATAACACAAGAGGCTTGCAGCGTATTCCACCAAGCCGTGACCTTGCATATCGGCCCAATTTCTTATGCACCTCGAACATGGTTTATAAGTACTGTTAAATAATAACAACTGTGAATCGAGTGAGGGTACTTTGCTGGAAGTAGGTGGCTGGTTGATCGCTAATGGGAAAATTTAAAGTTTCAAATTTCGAAGGGCACGTTAACTTCCGACGAGTGTTTGCTAGATAGTAGTTCTTTGGTCATGTCTGTGGGCGACATAACAACTTTGGTCGCTTGGGTTGAACCATGTTCCACATGAATGCAGCCTAGAAAATTCTTTAGTTACGAGGTGATCTGTTCCTCGCAGTGGATCTGTACTGGGATAAAGCCATGCGTGTATGAAAGTCGATAATATCAATTTTAAATTAGTTATAATTCACAATAACATGGCTTAGTGATTTGATCCAAAGACGTATAAACGTAAAAACATTTCAAGGTTAGGTCAATAAATCAAAGTTTTTTTATCTTTTACGATATAATTACACTACCTGGAGCATGCATACACTATAATATTCTCGAAGGTACGCTAACCTTCCAAATAATAATTGGCCAGCATTGTGGCTGCAGCAACTGCTTATTAGAGAACACACGGGGATGTTGCCCGACCGTTAGGTAGATACAGATTGTGAATATAATAAAATAAAAAAGAAATAAAAAATATAAATAAATAATAAAATAAATAAACAATAAATAATAATAATAAATAAATAATAAATTTAATATATTTAAACTTACTTTCGTGCTTGTGCAGTTAACGAAATATAATTCGGATTCTTCGCCGTTCAGCATGATGGACACTTTTTGTTCTGAGCTGTCAACATCTGAAAATAATTTGTGATATTAGAAACAGTTATCCATTGGTGTGTGTATATGTATATATGAATGTGTGATATGTGTATATGAATGTGTGATATGTGTATATGATTGTGTGATATGTGTGAGTGCGTGAGTATGCAATCCAGTTGGGGTGTAGTAGATTTCAGAAAAGTTTTGTTGCAACAGTATTACTAATGTAGGAACTACACGCGTATAACTACGTACGTACGAGTACTTTTGGTATGCACGAATGGACCGCGACGTTACTCACGGGATTGTCAACTGCCTTTTACAATTTCCTGTAACTTTTACCAGGGTATTTTGAAACTTCTTTATTATTTTATTTTGATGAATGTTTTGTTATTGTTGTCAAGTATTTGGTAAAACATCTTAAATTATCTCATCATAGAGATATATTTAATTTTAATATTTATTTATTTTTATTCATTTATTACAAGTAGACAATGTACATTAAGTTGCTCATTGGTCCCACACTAGGATTCCCTGTGTTGTGGAATGACCAATGCTTCCCTCCTTCACAATATCATTTGGTCTGTGTTGTAGGAAAAAAAGTAACATAAGACAATTAACAAATACTACATCATAGTAATCGAAGATAAATAGTTGTTAAAGAATACATATTAAAAATATTAAAAAAAATAAAAAAAACCGGTTTGTTATCATTACAAAGCTGGTAGTGAATCATTGAATACACATAATTTGACCGTTACAGAAATTATGTATTTATTCATGTGGTAACAATTCGTGTAATAATAACTGGTGTGTGTGTGAAGTGCGAATATTGGTGTATATATGTTAGTCAGTATGTGCGTATGATAGTATATGTGCGAGTGAGTGTGTACATTCGTGTGGGTGTGTTTATGAGTGCGTGTGAGTGATTGTGTGTGTTCAATGTAATTTCCCCTTACGTGCTTGTGTGCAAATTAAACCAATGTGGCAAGAATCTGTTCTGTTTGGAGATAATTTAGTTTTTAAGCCATTCTTGTAGTATTAATTTACATTTTATTTTATTCAAGTTTTTTAAGTTTAGTATATTGTTTAATTTATTATACATTTAAGGTCCAAGATAATAATATGACTTACGTACAAATTTCGTTTTAATTTTTAGGATATCCCACTTGTCTTTGCGTGAACTTTTTGTAACTGTCAGTTTTGAGTTTTTATGAAATTTTACAGTTGTATGTACGATATACAATTGTCTAACCCGAAGAAATTTGCATGTATTCTATAATAAATGGGTACAAAAGCGATATGGTTTTTTTTAAACAGGTTTTTAGTATGGCACGCTGCGCACGTTCTAGTCTTGATAGGCGAGACTTATAGGCAGAACCCAAACAACAATTCTGTAGCTTATGACAGATTGACATAGAGCTTGATAAACTTGAAATTGGCCTATAGTTAAAAGGGATTAGAGGATCTCCAGCCTTTAAAATGGGGCAAACGTCGGCAATATGCATGATTTTGCCCTTCTTTGTAACAAAATTTATTAGGCCGACGGGAAATCCAAAATTGGACCACTGAAACAGAACGTTCTAGAAAAATCGTCGGTATTAAATGCGAGCTGTTTGACCAGAAGGGCACGTCACCAGGGGCCGTTGACCCCGTCGAGAAAAATGCCCGGGCAAGGAGGAATCCCTCGAGTCCCGAAGCCCTCACGCATGGGCCGCGTCCAACTGTAGGATGCACGCTGCGTAAGGTGCCTCTAACAAACAACAGATAGGGTAGTTTCTTAAAGTTTTTTAACGTAGTGCAGTCTTTGCGGTTTCTCAAAGAGAACAGTCTCTAGTACTTTCTCAACAACAAACAGCCTTTAGAAGGCTCTCAAAGCGAACAGTATCTAAAAGTCTCTTACCGTAAACAGTGTTTGGAAGTTTTCGGAAGTTTTACACTCTCGATGTCGAAATCTCCGCGCGCAGCACGCCGGAGAAGTGACGGACCTATCTAGAGGCTAAGACCGTCTTACCAAGTGGCTTCTACAACTATTGTTTTATACTATTGTTTGTTATAAGTTATTGCAATTTATGTTACTGTAATCGCTAAAAATAATTTAATATGGTATATTATAAAAGATATTATAGAATTAAGGCGATGGACCATATTAAATTATATATATATATATATATTTTATTTTATAAACTTTAAACATATGCGTGGCGTTATTGGTATGGAGAAAACGGTGTATGAAGGCCCGTTATACATAATATGTTACTTTTTAAATCTTAAAAACTGGCTTTACGAACTTTGACGATAAGATAATATTAGATAGCTCATTCACGGACACACTGTAAATATGTCTTATTGGAACTGACACATGGCAAATTTAAAGGTCATGTTAAAAGCATTCTCATCACAAAGAGTTGCCGTGAACTAGGTTCAAGACAAGGTGACAGGTTCAAAGACAAGAGTACTTGGAATGTTGGATATGAGATTGAAATTTAAAATAGTGAATGTTCCTTGTGACTGCGAGCACAAAATGTCATGCCCCTTTACCGGGGCTACTCATATAAGTTAGTTGCGGGAAACGCGCTACAAATGAATATTCTAATGTATTACAGAAACGTCGGGAATTTAAATAATAATAAATGCTTGTCTTCATTCAGCGAGGAGAACTCTGTATTCAAGGTATTCCTGAGACGACGTTACTTCGCCGAGCTTGGTAGACGTGACGTAAACAAAATCAGAACACAGTTCAAATAGATACCTACATTATACATGCTCACATGTTTATTCATTAAACCGTATTCACACCGCAAGTTAAATAAAATGGATAGGGTATTCATACATTCCAGTCCCCGGGAGGAAAGGTTACGTGTTGAACATTGTCCAAATTTGCCAGGTACCTCGTTCTTTATTATGTATGGGGCTCTACTCAGTATTCTGTACCGATGTGCATAAAAATTACGGGCATTTTTATTTGTTTATTTTATTGAAATTATACCTTATATAAAGATATACTACTGCATATAGATTATCGTAAATGTACATATATGGGCGTGTAAATATACAATTCAATAATTAATGCAAAGTTCTAATTAAATTTGAATTTGTATTCCAATAATCTATAAGTTATGTAAATAACCAATGAGATTATTATCATTATTATTTTAAATTTTTTGATTGAAACTAGTCCTTATTATCCTCGATATTTAGGACGCTAGCAGGGCCCTAGACCAAGTGACAAGATAATGCTATGTTGTCATGATATGTGGTGCTCTTGTGATGGGTGCTATGTATGTATCGTATTATATGTATGTACATATGTATGTTGTAAGATATGTATATTTTATGGCTCATGTATAATTGTATGAATCACCGGTAAGTATTGGGAGTGAAGATGGATTCATGAAACGACGTACAATGGAACAAGTGTCCAGAAATATGGCTTTCTGTTGTGGTATGCATGAAGTTTATTATTATTACTTTAACAGAATAGTACAACGGTTAGCTTTATATATACAACAATGATTCTCTAGACTAGACAAACATCGATTGAAATTGTTAAAGCTAAGAACTATACACTCATAATTTAAAAAAACGATTACGCAGATTTTCATTAGATTTTTACCAATACCGTAATTTAAAAATAGCGATCACGTTTTACGAGTCGAGGGACGGTTACTGTTACAATCTACACTAATATTATAAAGAGAGAGTGCGAATTTTATGAGTTTGTGGAGTATACCTTCGGAACCACGGCACCGATGATAAATTCTTTAACCATTTCATAGGCACATTATTCCGGATGGACATAGGGTATATCATGTACCCATAGTACCTATAGTAACATTCATAATATACCTTAAAACAGTGTTACGAAGGTTAGATGAAAGCAATAGCGGTCATAAAACCAGGCGTTGACACGAACTCTTCGAGCAACTTTAGCGACTCTCGCCCTTATGTCCTGTATAAACAAACGGGTCATTAAGGCGCACAGGTTTACTTCATTATCTGTTTCATGTATGTTCAATTGTTTTACAAGGATATCGATGCGAAAGGTGTAGAAAGAGTGCGACTGCGACACTTTATTAGTGTTGAAATGTTATAGTTCATCGTTTTCTTCTTAAGTTGTAACGGGTGTCCTTTTATGGTAAATATTGATAATCGTTTATCGAATCCGTGATACCAGCAGTGTTACGATATGTTGCCGACCAAGAAAAAAGCGGCTTAATAACTGTCTATAAGGCTGTTAAACATTATTATTAACGCAGTGTTTGGAGACCTCAGATATTACCAGTTGTAATGAAACTTACCTTGTCACAAAAAAGTAATTTTTTTTATTAATGCCTCAAAGTACAGACACAGGGTTGCTAATACAATCTTTCGTCTCATTCAATTCTTTGTGCAACGCTTGGGAGTACATCTAGTTAATATAAACCAAAACGGGTTCTTCAATTCTCGCTGTATTTTTCGATTAACCTGTAAATACTCGTATTATATTTACGAAAAGAATAGCGGTCTCAGCTAATAAAATATTTTACACTCATATTTACTTCATGTTTTTTAAATATTTTTTGCTGGAGTTGGTATTAATTGGCTGCTGAAATCTATGGGGTAGCAAATCTCAGTTTGTTAGAAATTGGTCATAATATATATAAGTAATATATCTCAACTGGCACTGTGAAATTCATTATAATATTCAATCTCCAAAAATAAAATGAAAAGCCTTTATAACAGAGCCTGTTATAAATGACAGTCACTGGTTCTGTTGATATTCACATAGGAACAAGAGATTTTTTGAAGACACAAGACGTAGATAGATAGATGTAGTAGACGTAGTACATATAGACATAGTAGACGTATTCGTTGTAGACGTAGACGAAGTCGTCGTATACGTAAAGGTATTAGACATGGACGTAGTAGACGTAGACGTATTCGTTGTAGACGTAGACGAAGACGTCATGGACGAAGGCGTCGTAGACGTAGACATAGATAGCAAATCGTACCTTTGAAAAATATTAATTAAATTTCCAAAATTTAAGAAGTTACCCTAAATAAAATTGCCTCATGTTACCAATCACTCTCAGTCACGCGTATTATACTAGTATGATAGCTTATCACTCATAAATCAAACAGCTATGGGAGTGTCAAAGCTGCGACATTAGTTAATTAATTATGCATAGATGAGCCATGTACGTTACTCTGACATCTCGGATAAGTTCATGTCAGCTGCAGCCTGAGGGACGCAAATTGCATGTCGGTGCGTTCTCCTATGTCATGTTATAAAGGACCTAAGACGACAAACACAAGACCAACGGTGGCGTGATTATTATGGTCCAGAGGGTTTAAATATAAAATTGATTGTTATTTACATTTATGTCATGTTGCTAATTATAAAGCACGAGTGAAACGCACGTTTATAAATACTTTAATGTTGTTTATTTCAGTTTAAGTTACATATTAATTTATATAAGTTGTTTTCTACTATAAATATTTTAAATCCGTTGAACGACAATTTGGCTATATCAGCTAATTATGTCATTGTCATTATCAATGGGCTGGTGATCGGTGAATCGAATGACGCAACTCTCACGTAACAGCTTAGGGCGAAGGGGGAACTGAAAACCAGCGCTACACGGGATCAAATCCCCGCGTTAGTACAAACTAAGTTTTTTACGTATATAAAAAATGTTTAAGAATGAATAGCAATAAGGTGCTATTATATTTATTACCACTCTATGTCAATATTTTTTTTTACATAAAACAAGTTAATGCTTGACAACAACCCCACCTGAATTTGATTTGACAAACTTCTAAAGTTATACATAATAATGAAGTTCCGATCTGAAATCATTGTGAATTGACTGCATTGAATTGACGTATTTGAGGCATTGAAAATAGAAATGTTCATACTGTTAACATTATTTATTTAAAACTGCAACATTTAAAATAATTCACTTCACCTTACATGCTTGATTAGAATTATATTTCAAATTTATTTTTGTGACAGTGCTAAATTATATATATTAAATTAAATATTATAAATATATAAATTATATATTATAGCGTTTTGAATAACTAAAAAGAAAAAAAAATCATTAACTACAAAATATGCAATTTTCTCGTCCCTTACAGCTGTAACTTGCGTGGCCCATCCATATTTTATCTCTGTTCAAAATCCTTAGCGGGGCTAAGTTGAGATGGACTATTTGCGAGCCGAGACAAACTTCCCTAATGACGTTTTATAAGTTACCCTCGACATAGAAATAATAAACTGGATTTGATAATACTTGGCAGCTAAGGGACTGAGGGGATGAATCGTGTGTTTACTGCTTTTAAACTTGGCAAGTTAACGCTGTCACATTTCCATTTCCAGGGCCTCACAACAAAGAGCACGGGCGAAATAAGGCTTGTTGTATACTAGCAACTTTATCTTCAACCAACTTCATATGAATTTCACTGCTAAAGTGACGGATTACGATATAAACTTACATCTCATGTTTTGCCTCTTTATAAGGATTCCATTAATTTAATTTATCGTCTAACATATATTTTAGTTACTATGAAACATATACATTTTTAGGCGTAACAATTTGGAAGTGAGTCTCATATCATTTTGATAATAATATTCTCTAAATACAGTTTGATTATGTTAAGATTCCGAGATTTATATTACTTATTATATATTAATTTAATTTATTGCAATATTATGTGTTATTATTTTTAATTTACTTTTAATTGTATATGAATATACATATTTAGTTCATTTTAAGGATGAAAAGTTCATTATCAATCTTAAAATGATTTTATCACGATA
Organism: Megathymus violae; assembly: GCA_003671415.1. Lineage (NCBI taxonomy): Eukaryota > Metazoa > Arthropoda > Insecta > Lepidoptera > Hesperiidae > Megathymus > Megathymus violae. The sequence goes on along the minus strand of PDGT01000037.1, from coordinate 1,684,203 downwards.
TATTTAATAATAAAATGTTTTAACATACTAATTATAGTCGTTTGCGGAAATAAGCTCTTTATAGCACATCTTATTGCAATACTGCCGGAATAGAGCTTACCCGTCGAAAACGTAAGATTACCTTGACAGATTGACATCGAGATAATTCAAAATTAAATATATTTCTCCAGGGAAAGTTCAACTTTCCATCGAAAGCGCTCCAAAGTCTTACTTTGTTATGCCTATTTGTAAAATATTTCAAAAGTCGCTCTGTATATAAATGACGATACTATATTTTATATGCTTTGATCTATAAATTTAATGAAGTTTACTAATAGGGCCCATTATAAGACACATTATATTCTAGTTAATATTAAATGAATTTTCTGTGATTGTGAATTGTATTTATTCATAAGTTATATAATAGTGCAAAAGATTTCATGTTTTAACTTAGAGATATATGGATCATAGTATATATCTATTGACGTCATAAATAAGATCAGAGTCGCGCAGCGTTCTATGCTTGATATTGTTGTATGACATCGAATCTGTAATGATAAATACGTAGACGAATATAGTTTACAAAGTACGTGTAGCTCGCAGAATTGCCGACTAAAGATTGAAGCAATGACGTACGCCATTCAAGAAGTAAGGTCCTGTAATATCAGCCATGGTTTGGCAAAAATAACAGAACCCCCGCAAATTTTGAAGACTTTGAACTGGTTGAGTTAGCGTAAGTTAAGGGAGACTTATGTCCAGGACTGGACTTGCAAACACCGATGGTTGAATTCATCTGTGTCTAGGAGACAAGCGATAATTCTAGTCCACGTTTTAGCCTCTAACTGACGTTATTCAGGTTACATGTTGATGACTCACAACAAGAAAAAAGAGATTCTGGTTTTCTACCTACGTTTTACGTCCTCGTTTCGTTTCAGAAAATAATCCTTGTTTTATAAAAAGTACCCGCATCCTGTTGGGTTTTACTGTGATCTACGAGGCGTTTGATTTCATGCTTATTCCATTTTATCTTTATAGGGGTGGGTTGTGAAATATTATGAATTGAAAAGTTATTTTTCCGTAATAACTATTAAAAGATTTCCATTAATATGTTTTTAAATATACCTAGTGTCACCTTGCTATTCTGCGGTTTCTGTGTGGTGGAAGCCAGACCGACTGAACTATCAACAGTTATTTAAGATACCTATACATTCGATATGTAAAGAGTAAAATTTTATTAATACATACTATGCATGTCCTTGTTTATTAAGGCTTTTTATTATTGAGTTTTATACATACATACAATAACATTATGTATGTATTATAGAAAGAAATATGTATTTATGAAACATATACCTAAATAGCATTGTTAAATTAAATTATATTACGCTGAGAATTATAATTAGCACAGTTTGACTTTCCTTTGATGTAAATGAATGTAGATTTATTGCTGATATTCACGATTCTCCGCATAATGATACCTGCAAGGCATGTTATAATATCTTCGTTACAATCTTCATTAAAATACATATTTGTTTAATTGTTGGAAATGTTGATAACTGCTAATATGTTGCAAACAAAGAAGTTAATGCGGTAATATACGTATGCATAAAAACAGACACACGAAAATATTTGTATGTCTTACGCCTGTGTGTCTTTTCGTAAGCTTTCACGTGTATGTTTGAAAACCAATTTTAATCTACAACTGTATACGTAACATAGTGTTAATCTTAAAACTAAGCACGGTCTGTATTTTAAATGTTATTCACACCTATAATTGGCATGCACACATGTCATGTGTATTTTATAAGATATAACTTATGTAAAAAAATTGTGTGTAACGCTGTTGGTGTGTAAATAAATAAAATAAATAAATAAACTCTCGCACACAGTGAAAAGTATACACCGATCAAGGATATTTCATCGTTACCAATGTGCCAGGGAACTCTGCTTCTGTATACTTCACCTGGACCTCTAATCATCTAAAATTTTACAAACGTTTTATTGGTGAGGACGAAATATAAAAATCTCAAAATGCCATACATTTTTACATGACATAAATGAGAATATATTGTCGAGGCGCCCTTAGCCCTTACGCCAACCTGAGTACTACTCGAGTCTAGTCGCTCGACAGAGTCACTATCAACCAGCCTTACATTGTCGATGTAAATCCCAAAAAAAGAAGTCAGTCAAATGTGCAAAAAAATCATAACCCAGAAAGGTATAAACAATATCCCACCAATATTTTGGATGCTCCCTAGTTCTGCAGAGTTAATTGAAGAGAGCAAATAAAGTTTTATTCGTGAATAAATTCCATTCACTGAGCAGATCACGGTCAATAGACTAAGATAAATATTTACAGAAAAAGAAGCCTAAAATAACGGCGAGATCAAAACTAAGTCTTATTTTTCTGTACACATACAAAAAAGTTTGGCTGTAAGCGAAATAATATCCGATAACATAGTCTATTGGACAAGTTAGCTGTAATAAAGGTCAGATAAATTGGTGATACTACATCATACGTCGAATACGTGGTCCTCCCTCGCTGCTAACTCAATTGGCACCGACAACCGCGGACACCCTCGGGCGTTCGAGGCAATCGCTAGCAAATATGATTACCGCTTTGTTGTTGAAATTGCGACCAATAATTTCAATCGTGTTCTATAAATTACATTTAATTCACTCTTCACCAGCTAATTACGCCAACTATACGCACCGAAGGCAACACGCCAAAACAATATATTTAAATTAAATTACACACGCATTACATGAAATTTATGGTACAACGAATAAGTTTGAATCAAATTTTGACACCGACCTTGTCCAGCGAGACACATGAAACAAGATAAGTAGTACATAATGAAAATTATGAGATACATACTTGTGATATTTACGGTGTCCATCGTATAGAAGATAGTGACGTAAGTGATTAGTCAAATTTTGAGTGAAAAATTTTGTTCACACACATCTAAGCACTACCAAGGATTACCATGATCGCGGACGATACGAACTCGGACGATAATAAGACACAACAAAACAACCAAAAGCAAATCCAACATATGTATATATGTCACAGAAGTGTCCGCATCTGTCGGGAATTAAACTTATGAGGCTTTCTCTGGTTAGGTCATGATAGCTGTAACATTATGTTTAGGTAATCATAAACATATTGCTTTTATTTGTCCGTCAGTCCTCGATCGGAACATTGGATTCGAATCGAATCGAAGAACTCTATTTTTGAAGCTAGTCTACGCATATTAGACATGAAACATCTTTAGCTTCCGCAAGGAAAGCTTATAACAATTTTACATAATCTTATCGAGGAAGTGTAGAAACTCCAAGTCACTGTTGGGCAGCGTGATGGACTACACGTTTAATCTCTCCGTAAGACCTAAACCAAGTAACAAGTAATAAATTATAGTATAAGCGTGCGATAGTAAAATATTGGTGGTGAACTTTTGAGGCAAAGTTTTTTATTCACGACATGAATGCTAGCGACAAAGTGAATGGTTTCACGTTTTACGGTATGTTCCCCGTTTAATGTAGTAGGTGTTTGTTTCATGAGAAATGATGACACGAACTAGTTTGCGAAAAGTTACGAAACTTTGCAATAAGATACGAGCATGTAGTGTAAGTACGCTTAAATAGCGTTCAAGTGTTGCAATGGTGAATTATAACTATAAAGCTCTGTGTGATGAATATTTTGAGCTTGCAGTGATTGTTGACACTAACACTTCGTGCAGAATAAATGGTTGCGGGTTTGATTGCCGGCCGGTGCACAAATTTATGTGACAGTAAATGTATGTCGTTCATGATGTTATTTGTGTATATCCATTCCGCCCACAACCCCGTTTTGTTGTGTGTGTGCGTTCGAGCTATATTTAATTAGATGTTGTCAATGAAAATATCATAACTTAACTTTTTCTGAAACATGTTCTAAAAATGACGATAATTTTACTTACACAGCATGTCCAGTAGGTTAATAAAAACAAAAAAATATATAAAATAAGTACCGTTTTACGAACAACGAAACGTGAATGGGAGTGTGGGGTAAACAAAATATTTTTGCGAAAGAAAATCTTTCAAGCTTTTCGTTGTCGCCGGGTCGCGTGGTATGCCTTATCTAGTTAATTTATTTCCTCGCTAAAGGAAACGGCTTGTGGCCGAGACGAGGCACGTATTGTTTGAACCGATATCAAAAAGGAAATTCTCTATCCGACTGTGTACAGTTTTAGGGTTACGTTATGTAAGAACACGGAATCCTTATATGCCTCGTGTGTACATTTGTCTGTCCGTTCATCGGTCACAAAACAGTTTCATTAAATATCCTGGAAGGGAAAAGTTGAAATTTCCTAAATTCGGCAATTTTTTACACAAATAAAGAGATTAAAAATTATCAGTCAAGAGGATCATCTGACTGACTAAAGTAGTTTACTATGAGAATTACAAAATATATTGATGCAATATATAAGTTTATCACCTTCAATTGCCGAGCTTAGGATTAAAGAAGAGCTTTAAACTCAAACTCTATCGCGACTAAAAAAATTTAATTTTCTAAAATATTTAATTTTCTCCTAACAAGTTCGATTCGTTTTTTCCTGATTTTATTTTTTGCTATTAAATACCGATGTACACCATACTGTCTATGTAATACAACCACCGTTACAATAACTTGGTAGTGATTTTTAATGGTCAGTCTGGCAACATTCCACTACACCGACATATTAATGGCACGTCAAAACATAGACGTCAAAACTGTCACAACCTGAACAACGCTAGCATCTGGTGTACGGCGCCGAGATGGCGTTGATTCTTCTGCGTTGACTCTGACAATATTCCAACTTCACGTGGTCACATCCGCAGGTTTACAACGACGAAATAATGACGAAATATACAGGTTGTCAACCAAATTAACAAATTAAACGCGACGAAAATAGCACGTACAGCTCGTGTACCGTACTTGACCGCCAACGACTACATACAGCGGCGCCGATGGCGCTCGCACACGAAAACGAGAAAAGGGAGGGTACATCCCAAATTAATGCATGACACATATTTACATCGAATGTATTGCCTGGATAAAAATGAACTTAGATATTTCGAAACAAGTGGCATTATACATATGCAAACTCCGAACTTATAAATCTGGATTCAGGACGAAGGTTTTAGTGTATCTATCTATAGGGTTAAAATTCAACATTTATAAAACATCTGTTAAAAGTAAGTTAGAATAGCTTCAGCTACTATTTGTCAACAGAATAATTATATTTGCAATAGGGTAGTGAGGGTGGATTACTGCTATAGTTATATTCATGTAAGTATAGTAAGGATTTTAAAGTACTAAGTATAATCCTGCAGGTGCTTATGATTTAAACTTGTGCGATTATTAGAAAGTGATTGCAGAACTATTAATTGCTAAGAGCTATTAATTGCTAAAGTGAAGATTCTATTGTTTAAATTTAATTATCGCAGAGGATAGCAAGGACAGTTTCAGGAGAATCACAGAGACGCCAGCTCGGGAAAGTCTACGTCCGGCATTGTATCTGGTTAAACACACATGCTCAAATATTTACGTGTACGTATTTTTATTTATTTTCCTTCCACGTTTTTAATGCGGAAACCGAAGAAGGTTTAACGGATATCAATTGCAAGGTAGGTTAATGTTATTATTATAAATAACAACGCACATCAAAGTAATTTTTTTTCGTAATAAAGAACAAAAATACAGCCTTGAGTTTCGACGAGTCTTGTAATTGTATAATTTGTATAATTAATCCATAACCATATTTGATGACTGGGTAACACGTTAATTTCAGTAATGGTTATAATTAATTTTATTTTTACGATTCTGTAATTCTTAAGTATGTATTTATAATATACAGGTTTTTCCGTTTTGTATTAGATCATTATTTTCTTAATAAATGTGTCTACTATGATGATCATTAAATTTCTTTACATTTCTTGGATTTAACGCATGGTCTGTGTTCACCTTGACTGATACCAGCGTGGATCGTGAAAAAGGGCTTTGCCTCAATATAATACAGAGTAAACATGATATTTCTCATATAATGTTGTTGTTTCATATAAAATCCCCTTGGCAGGCACTCCACGTTTTATTCACTGCCTTTGTATGTCTTTGCTGCCTGTTTTTCATCTGAGATTAGGGAGCTTTTTATTTTGTTTGTAGGTTTATTTATTTATAAGCGAGGTTGCGATACTAGTTGAAATTTGGATGCCATGTTTATTACAATATATAATTTTTGTTTAAAGTTGGCTTAATGTTTTATGGTATTTGTCTATATAACGTGTATGAACGAATCACGATGTTACGACTTAACTCTAGGGATATAAATTAAGTAAAAAAGAACTTTTGAGAACTTATAAAACAAAAGGGTTCAATATAAAATGAAAAACTGTTACAGAAAATATGGTGCATTTTACAACCTCCTATCCGTCACTTTATCTCCGAAGTTAATAGCTTAAATTAGAAAAAAAAAACCTCTCTATCTCATAGTTTACAGAGAAACCTTTAAGGATTCCAGAAATTGCTACTAGATACGGAACATTTTAGCTAAAACTCAATCAACTGAAATCGAAATCGGCCTTTTGAAAAAACCTTTTAAATTACAAAATCACTAAATGTTACTGTATCAACGCCATCAATCAAATTCGGTGTTTAGGAATTCTATGTTAAGATATTAAAAAAAAATTCAATTTAGGCACGCCATCGAATAATCAAATCTGAATGATTTATCAGAAACAAAATTATTTAGGCATTACTAATTACTTAATTGCATTATAAAAAATGTTTCTTTTTTATGTAAATTATGGCAAAACAGGCAAACGGATCACGTGATAGCAAGTGGTCACCGGCCCCTAGAGGGTGAACGGTAACATCAAAAATATTACTTTAGTGCAGTTAGTCAAGGTAGCAGCTTTTTATTGGCTTTTCATCTGCATCCGAAACAGAATTAAATTGTATAAGTACAAAGCTTAGGAGGGACTGTTCATAGTAGCCTAATCCGTTGTACAGCAGGGTATGCCGGGAGCGGGGAAAGTTGGCTTAGACTAAATAATAACTCAATACATACATAGATTTAAGTGATACAATAACGGACATGGCATGAAGTTTTATTATATGCTTCATGAGTTACATATCAAATGAAACAGTTTGTTATAAAGGATACATATATTATTATAATTTACAAAGGCATACTTCAGAAAAAAGTAGGTAAATAAAATTAACGTAATTTACCATACACTTTATTACATTCGAAAAAAAAAAAATTGAAAAAAATACTATTCTCCCAGAATTACCAGGTCTTTGCCTTTTGCCTGAGGCATACGGGCCAAATTGGCCTGAAGTGACCCAGGTAGTTTTTATTACTACCTGGGTTTCTCTTTTATTGCCTCTATTGTTTTTCACCGTAACGGTCGGTCATCCTTCCAGAAACTTCGTAAGCCTGCCGACTTCGAGAAGCTTCGTAACATAACTTTACAGATTTAAAAACACGAATCAATTAGTGAACATGAAGGCGGGGGCTTTCAATGATCACACATGTTCAGAAGAACAGGAGTAGACACAGGCATCTACTTTCGTTACTTCATTACATTAAACTTTTATTACTGCACCATCAGGTTAACTACACCACCTGGTAGCTATAATGGCGCTAACGACGACGAATTATAAACGAAAGAAATGTTTAGGCAGATCCACAGGCAATGTGACTAAATGGCTATCAAAAAGACAAAACAAATTAGATTGGATAGTACAATTATATCTTAAAGCCGGCAGAATATTGCATATGGTGATATGGCACCTAATAGTACAATACAATAATCTTTATTGCACACCAGGAAAGGACATAAAACATTCGGAAATATTCAATACATTTAGTGTAAGCAAGAGGCGAGCATATCGCGAATAGACAACCTATAGGGACCACAGGACACTGAAAAACGATAAATGGGACAGGGGGGGCACAACTATGTATTAAACATACATACATATATATCAATGTTATTATAAATAAATTCGGCCGTATTGGGGCGGCTTAGAATACTCCCCCCAATCCCGTGCTGACAAAACAGGGTGTCGTAAGAGGCGATAGAAGTCAGCCTGCTTGGTGGTAGGGCTTCGCGTAAGGATTGATTATCAGTATTATTATTAAGTCATTAATATTATTACTGGTATTATTATCTTTCCGTGAAGCCTACCTGGCTAGCTACCACCCTCCTGCATGAGTCAGCCGCCAATCGACTTGTCGTGTTCCGGCTGGGGGCTTGAGAGCCAGTTCTTTCTTTCTTTTTTACCTTCTTTTAATTTCCTGGCCGACAACGCATCAGTCATACCATTGGTTTTGCTGATGTCCATGGGCGACGGTGACCACTTACCATCAGGTGGCTCGTCTGCTCATTTGTCGGCTATTAACATAAAAAAAAATGTATCAATATATCAATAAAAATATAGCACTAAATGATTGTAAGAAAATTAAAAAAATCATTTATAATGATAAGAATTGTAAACGAATTTGATACTTGAAAGATGAAAGGGATTTGGACAGTAGAATACTCGGTGGCAGGGAACTCCATAGGTGAGTAGCTGTGACACTTTGTTAGTTTAAAACGACAATCGAGAATATAGCTTCGAAATTTGTTCGTATATATCTCTTTTTAAATTCAAAATCATTTGATCATTCAAGTTTTTTGTAAATACATTTAAACGCAACATTTTTTGCTTTTACTACAGGTTCAAAAATGGCGAAAGAAACTTCTCAATAAATGTTTTAAAATAACATATGCCATTTATAATTTATATTAAGCTGCACGGAATCGGTTGTGACAGTTGTGTATTTCCAGGCGTTCTTGTCTTATTTATATAGTGTACTGTAATATTACTTGCCTTTACTTACATGCAGTGCTTTACCACGTCGAGTGAAAGTTCCAAAAGTTTGGAACTGAGAAGGTCTAGAGCGTACGTCACGTCGTGAATGTGTGACTTGGTGGAGAGATTAGTATCCAAAATAAGTGTCAACGTTTTCATACCGCTCGCAAGCGTCCGATATGACTTGTCGATTTTCCAACGATGACAATCTGGACAGGCTGCTAGTGTCCAACGTACAGAAGTGTAACAAAGTACAGTCCTTTATCAATTTTTTTAAAGTATCTATATGTGATAATTAGGGAGGCGTACTACGGTAGTACTATTACCTGCCTCTAGTTAATTAAACTGTGTTATTTTAGAAAACTGGCGCGAGATACGCTCTTCACAGCTAACATTATTTCTACGGTATAGAAAACATCCAATTACGTGGGCGATGCAATATGTTCTGAACTGAAAATTCAAAGTTCCATACCGTATGAAGTTTTCTTTTAGTGAGCATTTCTTGTTTCATGAGATAATTGGCATAGATAAGTAGAAACGCAAGACTCAAGGGTTATTTTGTTATGAATATATTTGAATATTCGTGCACTGATAATTATGTAAGAAACTAGCAAGATGGTAAGCGACCAAGTGACCAAAGTGTGAAGTGTCACTTAGGTTATATACGACAACACTATTGTTTTAGGGAGCGGTTTTACTGGTTTTAAGAGTTAAAAACTACTGCAGTCAACAAGTAAGAATTGTTTACTACCCTCTTAACAGAGGATTTATGGTAACTTTTGTTTTGTATTCCGCTGGAGCAGTTCCAGTTCACGGGAGGAAAAGTTACTCAGATTACGATTAGTAACATAATTTTCATATATGTCAAATATCACCCTAATTTGTTTAGTGCTTATATCACTGTTGTACGTGCACAGAACGACAGTCAGAAAACTTTCCAAAAAAAAATGACCTCTATATCTATACTGTTTGTCTGAATGCGATAATCTTAAAATCTACGGCACGGAGTTTCATATGGTTTTACCAATAAATAGATTTACTCACGAGAAAGGTTTAGGCATATGACATTAGGAAACATTCATAAAACTGAGGGATCGATTACTATGTATTTATGGACGTAAACATCAAGTTTCCCAAAGCGAATCGAGGGTAGGTCACTGGTCGATAATAAAGCTATATTAAATTTTCAAAAAATATTAAATGTACAAATTCAGCCATATTACAATTTTATGACTCGTATAGATAATCTAAAACAACACGATTTTGTAGAATCGAAATAAAAATTATCACTAGGTTTCTTCTCAAAAGTGAATTTCGATTTCAAAACCATCTTAACAGTTTAACTCCTTATCCGTTATTTTCAAATTACAGTTTAATCATTTGAATTATCATACCCATAAAATTAATGCATTGCCATTGTTTTTTAATTTACGCATGATTTTGAATAATTTTAAAGCTTAGAATAAAAAGGCCATTCATGTTAGAAAAAATCATGAATTAAAAACTTGTATTGTTCTTATAAGATATCGATCTCTATGAGAATCTGATAACGTTAATAGAATATTAGCGGCCCGTTCTGACTTGTTTGGGTTAAAAAGTTTTTTATATTTATATCATATACATAGTCTACGTCGATCCGGAATAATGTAATTTTTAAATGGTAAAATAATTTAATAGATACGTACCGAGGTTTCGGAGATTCACTCACAAAACAACTCACAAAATTCGCACTCTCTATATTATCAGTATAAAGAAAATAAAACAACACTAGTCAAATTCGGATCAAACTCGTGTGGATTAGAATTCGGTACTGTAATATATGAATATTTTCAATTAAATTACATTTTGAAATTTGATTTATACGTTTACAATTAGTAATTGTAACCAAATTACTGCAATCCTTATTTTATGAGGCGTTTCAAAATCGCTTATATTATCGCATTCAGGAAAACAGAGTTTGGGGTTTAAACAAAGTATTTCTTATCTGGAATAATGTACCTTTCTAACGGGTTTGGTTAAATAGGTGCCGTAGTACCATAGATTATCATTCCCTCCCAAACAAAGTTAAAAAATTTGCATTCTCTCTTTATAATATTAGTATAATTATTCGTATTTGTATCCCTCCAGACCTGACCTCACCTTCCATCATGTTCTATAAAATAGTTAATAAAAGTTATTTTCTAAAATTTCTTTATTACTCTTCACAGTTCTAGACTCAAAAATATTTTATTTACGATAGATACGTTCTTAGTTGGGTAATTAAATTCTATCTGTGTACCGAATATCAGCATTTTTCAACTAGTAAATTCAGAGAAAATCGCGTGTGAGAGAATTTTCCCATAACGGTGCCGTTTGTGAGATCTTATATGAAGCATTTGTGTGAAATCTTGGGTATTTTTTTATGAGAAAATATACAAGACATCACAATAATGCCTTAGAAGATAGTAAAGCTTGCGGGCTTCTTATTTAAGTGCAGCTAGATATTTCCTCGTTGCTCGTAAGCCTCTCTTTAGGCTAAGTCTGTAGAATCCCCGCCTAGGAGAATGTTGTTTTTAATTATCTGTTGTGTCTTTACTGTTTCAAACAAAGCGCACCTTTTCAGGCTCCAAAGGCTTTATAAGAGATTTCTCCCGTAATACACTGGTGATTCTTGGAAAGAAAAATAGAAATGTGCAATTTTGAGATACAGCAGATTTGTGTTTCTAGATTTAGAAGTATGTAATTGTATTACAAATTTTATTTTCGGGTTTTATAATATCTGTAAGTGAACTTTCAGATATGTTGTATGTAAGTTATGTAAGCCTCGCTTTGCAAAGTCAAGGATCTATGTAGATATTAAGAACATCCAACGGTGCATCCTAACTATTTAGATCTAGGGCGACGAATTCAAAGGAAAACTGGTCTGGCTACAATATATTAGATCGTAGTGGTCCTTTGGGTACTAAAGTCTCACGCATCAGACGAATAATAATTATAAAATTGTGTGCGAAGTTCGATTTCGATTTCAATTGATAATTAGAATGAGTTGAATAAAATAAGTAGACTGGACTCATTCGTAATCGTGAATCGCTGTAATGTGATTGTACAGAACTCTCAGTGCATTTATCCGACTCGTACTTATGCCCTTTTTAGTTTGGCATACAGCCAATAAGACACTCTTCTCGTTGTTTAAACTTCACTCAGCGAAAACAAATAGTCGGCTTGGGACAAACGTTAGTGCACATGAAGTGGCACTGTTAAAAGTTTATTGGGTAACTAACTTTGGATTCCAAAGTTTGGAGTAATGTGACTTTGGTATTCGTTGTCTGGTTCTTGTCTGTTATTATCAAACTACAGTTGGTCAGCGTGTATTGGGATTCGGACCACTATTTGAACTAAATTCCACTTTGTTGAGGAAACACAAAGTCGTTAAGGAGAAATTAATAATTTTGATGAATGAATGAAAAGAAAAGCTTGTCTTTTTAGCTTAGGTCAAGACTTTCACGCTGTTATGTAGTCTTTGAAGATAAATGACTAAAATCGTTATTTATTTTTTAATTTCACCATCGGACAAACGGGCAGACGTCCACCTGATTGGTTACCCGTTGACAAGTAATACACTAAGGCGGAAGTGCGATTTTTGATAGTTAAAATTACCTAACCGATTTTCATGCTTTATGTGATGTTGTAAAAAAAATTAAAGTTTTAAAACTGGCAGTATTTTTTCGAAAAGCTTTGTCAACAGAACCTTTTTCAAATAGTTTGTCTTTTAAACTAATTTTATTTATTCAAATCAAATGTACGGAAACTGTCGAACAGTTAGCTTCGTTTTTAGCCATTTCTTAATCATTCGCATTTCAAGTGTATGTATTGAGTGTATGCATTTCAAATGTATGTAGTGTTTCTATGAAAAACTGTTTGAAAAGGCCAATTCCTACTGCTAAACTTATTTGTTACTATTTAAAAGACACCATTCAGTAAAACAAGCCATTGTGCATGTATGTAAATATGCATGTATATGTATCGACAGGTATATTATAATAATATTATATAAATATATATATTTTTTTTTTGTATCCTCTCTTTTATTGTTTTGCCACCTACCACATATTCTGGACAGCGCCCTAGTATGACTGGTAGGGAATGCCAAAGTGCATTAACTTGGCTCCTTGTTACACTATACGTGATGTTCTAAAGAAATTACAGTAAAAATTAATAATATAATCAGTAACTGAGTTGGTATTAATCTTACCGGGAACACGACATCCGAGGTTTTACCCTTGCCACAATTGCACACAACTCGGGGATTTCAATAGGAAATAAATTTGATTGACGGATGATTGTTGATTTTTAAATTATAATATATTATAAAATAATAAAAATTCTAACTGATCGCTTTTTGTACATAAATGATATATGAAAAAAAAACTTTATTTATTTTTTATTTTTATGACATAATCAATATTTTTTTATCAATAGATTACTGCAAATCGTTAAAAAATATGTTTTCAGACGTGATATTCCAAAGTCATATCGCACCCTTAGAATGAAAGGGACTTAACTCAAAAATTGCAATTTATGGGAAATGACGAAGAAGGTTTTCCCTTTTTCCCTTTCTCACTCATAATTCGGGCTCTTTTTCACCACGGGGTTTTAGAGTAGGCTTTTTTAAGTAAATTTATAGTAAAATCTGGAATTTCAGGAATTTTGAGTTAAGTCATTTTCATTCTAAAGGTGCGATATAATCTTTATATCGCAATCAAAAATTTATCAAAAACAATATTGATTCGAAAACCAAATACCTACTCAAATAAATTCAAATCGTTGCCGGGAGTAAGCCGTTAGGTTAGATTTCTTATACAAACCTCTTTGCCTGTCGTATGCGTTGATGCACTCGCTGGTCTGGAATTGACTGATGAGGGCAGTTTTGCCGACTCCCGGCGCGCCCACCATTGCCACGCGGTGGCAAACAACGGGGCGGCGCTCCTGGGGTTCCGGCGCTGACTGCGCTGGAGATGAGGGCGCCAAACTACCGGACCGGGAGCGACGGCGTCTGAATGAATCTCCTCGGTTTACTATGCCTGCAAAAAAAATAATTTTTGTATGTCTTATTTATATGGCAGAGGCAAACGAACAATTTTTTTTTGGCGGTAAGAGACTGATGTCATTGCTCTTATTGAATTATACCTTTAAAGTACCAAAGGCAGTAGTGGCTATTACTCGCAAGCAGGTCCACAGAGGAGTGCCATTGTAGTTTTTTACTTAAAACAAGTCGGATGTAAAGATCTGCACCTGCCCTTGAGTTCAACCTAGTCTGAACGTGGTGCACCCTCTTGAAAATATGGAACTAAGCCGTCCTTCCTGCTTTAGGTCACTGGGAAACCTCATTCTAGAACGTTTTGAACGTTTCGATGGAAATGTCGGAAAGCCAAGGAAAAAATGTGTTCCATTATTTTATTGGCCGGCAACCCATCAGTGATGCTATGGTGGTACGGTATGATGTCATGGATTGCGGTGAACAATCACCATCAAGGTCCGTCTGCTCTTATAGGTTTTTGACAAATAAAACAACTATGGCAGACTTTAACAACATTTATCGTCGTACTGAAAGTTGGCTAAAATGACTGTGGAATGCAGTAAATATTCCACCATTCTACGGTCGTCATAAAGACGGGCATGCGGCTCATCTGACTGTGAGTTGTCTTTATTTTAAAATTTGCATGATTCCTTGAACAATCTTTTTCACGTACTTCATATCATGCAGTTGTTTGAAGTCTCATATGGATGCTTATGCCGTGATCGGCAAGCCGGTGGTAAGTAGAAGAGAATAAAAAAGCACTTGAAGTTTAGAATTCTAATGTCAACTAACATTTGTAACCTAAATTTTTCACTGATTTTAAAATACTAACATAAGTACAGATTTAAGTGTTTTACGATCTCTCAGTCTAAAATCAAATGGTACGCGAACGTAAACAGCGGCTGGACGCCAGAGCCGGTGCATTTTGGGCGACTGACACATCAAGTCTGATTTATAGCGTTACACTGACGTCAATTCGTAAACCCGGCGTAGTGACGGTGGCTCCTGAGCAAGCGACTCCAGACTTGCCCACACTACAACACTTACGGACATGAATTATGATCATAAGGGCATAACTGCTTTTGTAGGTAGAAATTCAGACATGTTTCATGGCAAATTCTCGAAGCTTTTTATATCACCAATGGCTGGAGAGAAAACTTAGAAAAATCCTGGCCGCCACAACAACAATAATACAAGAACATACAATAACAACAAAACAAAAATAATTATGCTTTTTCTGTACAAAGAGGGAAGCTTAGGTAACGAAAATTATTATTACAAATGCAATTTCACCTTATGCCTAAAATCGTATCTTGACCTACCTAATAATAATAAGGTACATGTTTTGTGGAAAAAAAAACAAGTATCTATCTTCAAACTGTGACAATTTACAATGTCGTGTTAAAAATATAATAGAGAAAATATAAATAAAAAAAAAAACATTTTTTTTTTATTTTATAATACGTTTGCCCTTTGTACTTAAAATAAAAATTAATACTATCTTGACTAAGTTTTTTTGTATTTATATACTTTTAAAAAAATTATTAATGTTTTTTTAAACACATTAAAATACCAGATTGTACTCTGCTTGTACATCCAGTTACAAAAGTTTAAAGACATTGTTCTAATCCAAACACTGTAAATGTATCAAGATATATATTGTCTCCTGCAAAAATTTGTAGACAAAGGATTTTTGTTTCGGTTTTTATCCCATATACCTACATTCCTTAAAGATATTGAAAACTATGTGTATACAGCAAATTTTCATGCCAATTTGAACTTCCGTGTAGTGTATAATGTAACCTAATTTACGGTAAGGAAAATGTTTTATATCAGTCATCAGTTGAATTTATTACGGTCTAACAATACGGATTATGATATCTCTGACGTCAATACAGGAGCAGAAACAGCACGTCTAAGGCGAGCCCACGCCCATTAAACTGTCGTCTGGCCATTATTGTAAACATTATTGATGTCAGGGGGTGTGTTCTGAAGTGGCTTTGGAGTATAAATATTTAATTACACAGTCACATCGTTAGACTTTTCCCTGGGTCTTAGGTGGTACGGTCATACGTAAATAAGGCTTCACCAACATGGAAGGTTCATGTGTAAACTGTTTTTAACGTGTTTCGTTTGTAGTGTTGGTGGGCCAGTAATAAGGAAAGAAAGAAGGAACTAAATAAATAATCATTATTAAAAATAATAATCAGTGGGTCGTGCTTCATCGAGTATCTTGCCCGGCAACGCGTAGAGGATCTTCAGTGTTGTTCACGGGCGGCGTTTACCTTTTACTATCAGATGGCCCATCTACTCGTTTGATGACTATGTCATATATGAAATGAAAAGAAATGAAATAATATTTTATTAGAAGTTGATTTTAACAAACACTTTTCGAACGTCAAACTACGCCATCGCTTCAACAAATTCCTACCGTGAGTAGCCCCGGAAGAAGAAGCGGCAAGAACTCCCGAGGAGTTTTTTTTCCTACTCACAGTTACAGAACGCACTTATGGCTATAAACTGGATTAATATTAAACTCATGTCCCACCAGTCTTATCCTGAAAGTAATCATCAAGTTTGTAATAACCTTTCCGCGTAAGAATTCCTTTGACGTGTGTTTTAAATTTACAATATGGCATTTCTGTCAATTTTAATGGAATTTTATTATATTAATTACAAATGTACCCAGGAAAGAGGCACCAGTTTTGCTTAGTCTGAAATTTGGAACAATCAGTTTAGCCTTATCCCTAGTATTAATATTGAGAACATTAGTCTTCCTAAGAAAACTATCAGAGTATTTTTTAACGTACATAATATTATCTAAAATATATTGTGATGCTACAGGCCTGAGGTTATAAATGGTTGTAAATGTAAAATAATTAAATCACATGACAAACATACGCATAAATGGGGACGTATAATTAAGTATTGTTATAAGAATTTTTCTCTACAACCCCGAATAAGAGTTTTACAGGATGCTAAAATTAGATTTGAATAGAATTGAAATTGAAAACGGATTTGAATCGCTGTCGTTGTTTACTTGAATTGAATATACAACTCGCCAAGATAATTATCGTGATATTTGTTAAGGGGTTTTTCAAAACATTCTTTCACGTAGGGTTTATGGGATATTCAATCGGGTATTAGTAATATACATCGATTTTATAAAGGTTCCTTAATGCATTTATCGGAAATAAAAATCTTTAAATTATCAAATAAAATGTACTCGAATAAAGTTGTGACTACTTTTTTACATGTAACTTAGGGATACGGATATCTGAATAGTATTTTACAGGTTCTGGTAACGCTAACGAAAATGAAATTATTTCGGATTATCCGATTGTTCTGTATAATTTCGGTTACGGATATTAGATGATTTAGGATTTGTAAAAATATGATGTACAAGGTAACAAATTTACTTTATTTCTAGGTATTATTCTGATTACTGATTCTGTTATTTTTTTTAATCGGATATACAATAGTTTCAATTACGGTTATGGAGCTCCATAACATCTCTGATGTAAATTAATCATATAATAGATAGTTTATTTGTGATTATGAAGACCTCGTAAATACTGCAATTCTATTCAATTGTAATCGTAAATTTTATTACGTTAATTTTATGTTCAAACGTGAAAATCCTTGTCATCAAAATTCTCTGCAATGTTCTCAAGGATGTATCAGTTTATTAAGAGCTTTCAGAAAAAATAATTCAGTTCGTCCCCTTACATCCCCTAAGTCTGTTCCAACTCTGAGTTTTAATGGGGTACGTGACTTCTAGCCGGCCTTTCGCTTGGTTGCTCACAGAGTAATTCCGTTAATAACATTCATTTAATAGCTATATTTTTGACCTATAATTATGACGCACGCCTTACTCCAGCACACATGATTCAATATGTTTTGATTAGATCAAAAGCTAGAAATGTATTCGGGAAACAGCTTCCTTGTTTAAAATTGAACTCGTCTAAACCGTCCGGTAAACACTGCACCTTACGTCACCGGCTGCGTCGTCAGTGCAGTGAACGTATAAAATGTTGTCGTGAACGTCTATGACCGTGTCCATTTTGTTAATGTCTGTCGGCAATCTTCGTATTTTCTTATATAACAACACGAATTATGGATAACTAGAAGAATGTGATGAAAAATCAAGATTGACGAGAGCCGTCCAAAAAAAAGGAGATGGAAGGTTGGAAGGATGGATGTGTTGTTCTGTCAGTTACGAGTTACCTAATTATAGTTTTAAGTTTTGTTTCCCATCTTTCCATTTCATCGCCGGGCGTACTGAAAAACAGCGACTCCGCTGAGTGCGACGTCTTTTCGTCGTCGTTTACACCCAGTAAACTGCAACATTGTAATTTATATTTGTGGGTACATTTATCTTTCTTTTTTTTATAAATACCGTATGATTGTAGTATTTATGCGGAAATAAATCTTTTTCTTTCTTTATTTCTAGTTTTGTGTCGAAAATTGTTGGACTGCGTGTCATACAGTTATGAGATTTTTGGTGCATGCTGCCGATATGGGACGAATATTCATCATTAAAAAAATTATCTACTTAAAATTAGTCAATAGACTTCCGTTAATTAATTTTATCAATGGTCTTAAATTCCTCGAAACGCCGGACTGTAGCCGAGGGGTTTTGTTGGGCTGTAATCCTATATAACTCGGAATTATTCTCACAAAGATATAGGGTATCTTGTCGAAGTCTTTCTTTTTATAAAAAATGGTCAGAGTTTTTTAAATTCCATTCGTTTCATCAACGATCGTTGTGGAAAACTGATTGTAACAATTTTGATAAACGACAAATGACGAGTTTTTACGTAATTGAAACGCGAAACCATATATAAATTCTTATAAAGTCATTTAGATTACAATTTTTAATCTACCGCTTTGAAATGTTTGACAAATAATCAAGCGGAATTGACAGTTGGCAGACAGAATCAAATATAATGTTGTATATGATACTTTCTTTCGTGTGTGGGAAAGGGAATATTATGAAGAGTATATAGTCTTGTCTGTCTACGGTTCTCTGTCACTGATTATGTAAAAAACTATTTATGTAAGTGGAATCCCACTCAGGTTAAGTGATTGGAAAAGTATCCCGTTTCAATTTGTTAAGCCATCGTAGAGTTTCAGAAAATATAACAATACAAAAAAGTAAATATGTTGGTTTATTGGATAACTACATATTTATGGCGTTTGGTGTTGAAACTTTGGGGCCATGGGGTCCAAGTACTTGGGAGTTTTACAAACACATTTCGTCTCGTTTGGTCGACGTTACTGGTGACCAGAGAGCTGGCATGCATTTCGCTCAAAGAATTGGTATAGCCATTCAAAGAGGGAATGCTGCAAGCTTTTTGGGAACTTTGCCCAAAGACAGCGATGCTGCAAATGTTTTTTTGGTAGTGCTTTTTCTTTTTCTGTATTTCTTTTTTGTATACATGTATAATTTATAAATAATTCCTTAGAAAATATATTTTTTTTTTATTCTATATAATATTCTTATTATCATGTAAATAATAAGAACATGTAAATAAGTACAATGAATGAGCAAATTCAAATTCACGTATCAAATGTTCTGTTTGAGTGTTAGGAATTGAGTTGAATTGCTACAATACAAAGATATACAATACTGATTTATGGGTGTTGGCGAACGTAAATATTTAGTATAGAACAGAATATTTCTTTTAGAATATGTAGAATGTAGATATAACAGATTGTAACCGAATAAACAGCTGCAATTGACATTCTGCCATAAAAGGTCTCCAAACTAGTAAGTCAATGAAACTTGAAAGTACTTGAAATTAATTTATTATCATTCCATTGATATACTTATATATCAAAATTTAATTACAAAAATAATAATAATAATACAAATTAACAACTTGTGGCGAGCTATTGATGAGTAGCGGCACCATGGGTCCGAGTGCTCACTGGGAATCCCCAGCCTTTCATCTGTAGGCAAAGTGGAGTTTGAGGGTCAAGTCTTCACATCTGTGTGTGTATAATCGGCCGGCCAGAGCAGAGTAT
>PDGT01000037.1:1566484-1663343 GCA_003671415.1 Megathymus violae | reverse complement strand
CCCCTCGCACCCGCGAGTGTGTGAGCAAAAGCTCACAAAAGTGAGCATTATTTTATTAATTGTATTAGTCATTAGCGGTCTATTAGATAGTGCTTGGGCGTCTTCACACACACCGCCAATAGGTCATATGCCGCCCGAAGGCTTCCAACATGGTATCTTTCAAAATGACGAAGTTCTCAATTGATTCATTTTATTAACTAGGGACTATATTTTCCAATGTCGTACGTCGCGAAGATTACATACGATTGTTAAACGATCAAATTATGTTTCTTCTCCACGGCTTCTCGTATTGCAATTTATAAAAAATAATGCCACTACATAATTCATGTTCTATTTGATAAAATTTCCCAAGGAAAGTGGAAAAAATATCAATATCGAGATTCAAGCCTTATTACTATCAAAAAATGTCGATACCGCACGTACCATGTAATGTAATCATATTTGTTGCTTTCAACACGCTTACATTACCAAAATGGTTCTTCCTCATTGTTCTAAACATTATGTTGTCAGTAAGAATGTTTACATTTTTCGATGTGGAAACTACACGAGTTTATTTCTGTCGATATTTAGTTTCTTTTTTCTTGTTCTTTCGTTTATAAATCCAACTGACGATCGGATGTAATAAATTGTTATTGTTCAAATAAAGGCATTAGCAATTAAGTACATTTAAATAAGTTGTTCTTGATCATATTGTTGACCATCATTTTGGTACGAGTATATAAGGAAAGGTGTAGGTTAAAGGAAGATATAAATTAAATAGCTGCACTAAAGAAATTCTATCAACTATCTCGGATTACTTAAAACCTCAAAAAATGCTTAATGTTTCATTATCCAGAGAAAAGTGAAAACGAATACTTTGAACCTACTTATTCATCACAATCCATAACAGATTCACCACCAGCACCGTATCATCTTAGAAGGGATAAAGAAGTTGGGGCCGCAATCTCCCACATTGACCAAAAATGGTGTGCGGGCTTAATAACCAAGCTTAAATCACAACGGAAAACTGTTAATTTTGCAAATTTCTTCAAGTTTATTTTCTTAACAGTGTTTCAAATACACGTTAATTCAAAAATTCGATCTAGATGATTCGAAACTGGATCTGTTACTTAATAAATGTTGTTGTTTAATAAATGTTTTTTTCTATTGCAATTATTTACGAATGTTCAATTTATAAAATATTTTGAAACCTTTATTTAAATGTTAGCATTGTTTAATACACATTAAGCTTATTAAACTAAGCTTTTCATTCATAAAAGGACGGTAATTATGGAACTATTTCAACGTTTAATCAGGGGTTAAATACTGAAGTCGTTCTATTCAGGTAAGCCTGCTGCTCATAAAGAATGAATATATAATGAGGTAATCTATATATAGTTCGCACTTTAATACTAGAGTAATTTTTTTCAACTTGTTACCACCAGAACTGGTGCTTTAATTAAAATGGTGAGAACACCTTGATCTACCAATTACACCGTACAGTGTATTGTGATTTTTATTATTATGTTATTAAAATTAAGTCTTTAACCATGAAAGTTACTGTATGTTTAATACCCGCGTATTTCTATACTACTAATTTATAATTCGTTTTAAAAATAGTAAAAAGTTCTCTTTAAGAGCGTAATTTATACTCTTATTTATTTAGTTAAATTATTTTTTGCATTAAACATTATTAATTATTATATGAAATATTTAAGTTATTAAAATAGATATATAAAACGATGAAAGGGTTTTTATTTTAAGATAAGCGATTACCACACTAACGTAAATTATTTTGTAGTATCTAACAATTAAGTAGGAGAATTTTTACTTATGGAAGCTCAAGTGACACTTCTCCAAGCCACATCACCGCGGCAGCATGTCTTACTCCGTTGACTGCGATGTGATTCAACGTTGCAACAACGAACTGATGCATATAAAGCAGATAAAAGAAGAAAAACTTTGTTATAGATTAAATTTAAACTTTATTCCTTGTTTGTACACACCGAACTCGTTATTTTTAAGAACAGAAACTACACAAATGTGGTCATGTCTTCAAATCAAAGACCGTCTTCAACACCACAACGCTTAATTTTTTTTAATTTTTAATTATTACAATTTTTTGCAACCGTTAACATTCGTCGGCGTCTACACCAAATGTACTCTGTGGTCTACACAACAACTGTCTTGCACGACGTCTCAACCACGAGTCCGCCTTTCTCCGTTCCGTTCCATTCGTTATTGCAAACCGTCGTTCAATCTAATACCCCTTACATACTCACTCATTACGTTTCCTTTCACGCACCTTACATCCTTTTACTTTACTTATTTTAGTTTCAACATACAATTATAACAATTTCACACAAATATGTATATAAGTGACGCTACTTTTAGTAGTAAATAAAAGACATTGAAAATAAATTATGCGTTCGTTTTTAACTTACGAGTTATGCAACATTTATATTATAAATGAACAAAATATTTTCCGATTGTATAATTATCTTAAATCATTTTCGATCTGGTCCTGACTTCTTGTTTTTAGTGATAGACATCACGACACAATGATGCATGACGTAGACGAGGGTCGAGCACAAACCCTTGAACAGTTCACGTAATCTCTTCCTGAAGATTATGTCGTCCGCACCTTCCCCTTAACCGCGTAATTAGTACGTATAATGATGTCGTACTACAGACAATAGATCCTTAACCGCAGTGGAACTGAAAGCGAGACCCGAATGTAGATCTGAGGATTAAATGTAGAATGTATTTAGGCCCAATATTCTGTATCAATGTTGATTGAATCACATTAAAACATTTGGTTTGACTAGACGACAACGACTAATCTAACTCAGATAATCTTGCGTACATTGCCTCCCTGTTGATTAATACAAGAGGAACTTTCAAGCTTTACAATGATGGAGAGCACTACATTATTAAAAGTCTCGTTATAAATGAAGACAATTATTATTGTTGTGAACTATGTAGTATATTAATTGTATGACAATATATTATTAAATTAATTAGATTAATGAAGGAAACTGTATTATAAATTAAATTTTCGGACACAGATATGCTTAATTAAAATTTTGGATGAAGCAAACCAGATTATTTTCCCGTAACCTAGATTTTATTACCTATTTAAATAGAAATGTTACCTGAAAAGACGAACGAAACACTTACTTGTGTAGGAGTGAGGGAGACAAAAGGTTTGCTGGTAGTCCCAACAAGAAATAATGTCGATTGCTCTATATCCGATTTCATACATGTCTACCAGCTGTGCTCTAACTTTTTTTTATCTTATATCAATATCTAAAGAGCTGCCAACATAGCCAATACACAAGTGTCATCAACACACAAGAGGGTCGTCAAGGCACGGTTCTTTTACCATCTCTTTCATAACAATAAAGAAAATTTCATACACAAGGTAAAACTGATACTACTCGAGAAATAAACTATAGTGTAGTGTCGGGTAGATGTCAGATGCATCGTCCGTCGCCTGGGGAAAAACGATTACTCTGTGGCAAGCAATTACTTAGTGGCTACTATCTAGGGTAAATAAAAATACGAACTGTTGACGGAATAGTTAAAAGTTCAGATTCGTTTATTTATTCGTTTTTTAACTTGTTTATTTCAGTATAATTGGTCATGGATCCTCTTGTAAAGTCAATCGTGAAAACTCCGTGTGTCAATTTTAGTGCGGAGAATCAACAAGTTAATTAAGCAGGTTAAAGGTAAAAGGTATAAATAGACGAGAAATCCGACGGTAACTTATCACCCATTGTGAGTTTAAGAGCAAGTATTGTATATTCCAGGCAAAGAGTACAATAGAATTTTACTTTTTTAATAAACTTTAATTATAATTATTTCTGTATAATCTTGGAACAGATAATTTGGAAAGCAAGGAACATAATTGCCAAAATTAATTTATCATCTTGCTCGGTGACGTAGGCCAGACAATGGAATGATCTTTATTAATTCAGTGAGATAGTGACAATATTAGGGAAAAGTTCAATTACAAAGCTAATTGCAGATCACGGCCCTTTCCTTGTAAATGAGCACACCCATCACGCTGCTCCAGTGCTGATCGATGAAGGGGTTAGTGGCCTCTGACCTGGCTTAAGAACTGATATTTAATAATAATGATCGGGACCAATTGACTAAACGTACCCGAAGCATGGTAGCGGTCGACATATTTCTCATAGCGGCCACACATCCAAGTACCGACCACACCCACACTTGCTTAACTCAATCGATCGCTTCATTGACACAAGCCGTCGGGCCAGTGTCAATTTACAGTCTATCGAACCGTGGACAACGTAAATACCACAATAACTGCAAACATAGCTCGAGCATTCGAATAAACTGTCGTGTAGCGAAAATCGATTTATCGCGTCTTCCCAGGAAAACCCGCCCAGCCGATGCATTGTTTAGGAACGGAAGAAAATGGCTTTTTGAGCTCTACGAATAACCTACCCTAATACGTACACCATCGCGAAAATGCCGAAGAGTTTAGATGCCAAGGAGATTTATGTATAAGCCGTTTAATGGTTAGTTCAATGTGCATGGTGATACTTTATAAGACAAGATATGAGGGAAAAATATATCACCGTTACAATTTCCGGTACACTCAATTGCGTTATAATTTCGATTACGTTATTTACGCTCTGGTGAGCCTAATAAGTGTGACTGCTTTGTATTTTGTAACAAACAATACTTACATTTATAGAGGGCAAAGTACAGTTTAGCGGTTTAGTTATTTGAATTCAAGATCATCAAAACATAAATATAACCTGTGGAAGTGTTATTTTTTTCACGTTACAACAATTACACTAACTAGTGTTCGCATGTTCATGTAATGTTTTGCTAACAAAAAACATTTATTGAACGCTATAATCATCTAAGCTCGTCTAAGCTTGTCTAAATTCGGCTCACCTTGTCTGTTGATAAACAGAGGAAAAACAGGTAGGTACTGAATTGTTTTGTCTTTAATCATTTATATATATTTATACTCGCCCTAAATGTTTTTTAAAGACTAGGATATTTTTGAGTTGCTCCTGACACCTGGTGGAGTCTACACTCAGTTATAACTTCATTAAACATTTTGATATGAAAACCAAGATTTCGTACTCACATAGCTCATTATTCCCCTTTGTAGTTATTACAATTAGTTAATTATATTCCATGGTTTTATACGAACTAGGTTTTGTTTATATTTAGTCATTATAATATTGATGGGATTTTGTTTATTATACACAAAATCGGTTAATTAAGTGGTATAAAAACTATACTCATAAAGGCAGTAATTGGCAGTAAGATAAAACGAAATAAAAAAGCGAGAAAAAGAGGGTACTATAAAATCAGAAATTGAGAAAATTCCAAATTTTAATATTATATATGAACACATGAACGCGCATACCTGACAGTTCTCCATAATGTTATCAAAGGTGTGTGAACTCTGCAACCCTGCACTTGGCTTGCGTGGCAGATTATGGCCTTAACCTGTCCTATTGTGAGAGGAGACGAAAGCCCAGCAGTGGGACAGTATGGGTGCAATAATGGTGGAGATTGTACAATTTATTTTCCATCATAATTTTCATGTGGCTGGATTTATACCGGCCAATTTACAACGGCTACGTATTCGGAGTGCTGTCATCGAGACAGTTCCCGCCCAAGTAACTTATCGACTTCCAAAACCATCGAAATCTCAGGGATATGTAACTTTTTGTTTCAATGACGAAATGAAACAAACTTAGTGTCATGTAAGTGTGACTTAGTGACAAATTGAAGATGTTACGTCATACATTTTGGAATCTTTTGAACTTACCGACATAACTAATAAAGTTACATTCCATTAATTTTCCATTAGCTCTCCAGGCTCAAGTGGCAAATATCACAAATATCGTCGTTATAAAAGTAACCTATAATTCAAATTGTATCGATGACATTCGATTCGTAATAAGACCAGACTTGCATTGTATGGAAAATCTTTCGTTTAATGTTCCCAACAGAATAACCTAGTTACTTGCATATCTATCTACACACATAATAACTTTTTAACTGATCACTTTCTGTACATGAAGGATATACGAAAAAAACTATTGTTAGGGACCTTTATTAATGCAATAGAACCTAAAACAATAGTTGTTACAATTTTTTTTTCTGTTTGTCTTTGCGTTTGTGCGCGCTAATCTCAGAAACGGCTTAACCGATTGCGTTATGGTTTTCAACAATGTATAGCAGTAAGCGTCACTTATTATTTAAAGTTCGTTTCATTTCAATCCGTGCGTAAATAAAAATGTTATAAGTTAATATATGTATTTCTAATGTACAGAACGAGAAAATTTAGTCCTAAGACGATGCAGGTGCGATTGCTAAGATTAAGGCGTAGTTTTTCTGAAGAGAAGCGCGGGCGGTTTACTATTAGTATTTAGTAGTAATTGCTGTACAAAGCGATTTGTTTATTGACTAACCGAACACTAAAAATCATCCCATGGTATTCATGCATAATAAAAGCTTGTTAACTCCGTTTATTTGCCGCATGAAAATAATATATGTAGGTTAAACCCGGAGTTCACTGCGTAAAGGTTAAACGGCTTATGTCTGTTTAATTAATTAATTAATTTATCCTTTAATGTATCTTTATATATACACATTATTATCATCGTCACAACCCGTATTGTCCCACTGTTGAGCTCTGGCTTCTGGCTCGGGGTAAGGCTGCCACTCTGGCCACATAGTTTTGAGAACATTGTGGAAAACTTAGGAATGCAAATTTCCTCGCGATGTTTTCTTTCGGAGCAAGTGATAATTAATTAGAAATACACACATAATTTTTAAAAATTAGATGGGCGTGCAGGATTTGAACATGAGTTTTCCGTGCGGGAAACCTACGTTCAAACCATTAGTACATCACTGCTTTTTAATTATTAATAAGCATACCTAATGTTGAGTTACATTCTTAGACTGGATAATAAGTGGCAGGAAATTTACAAGAGTAAAGTTCGCCCGAGATGGTGGATGCTTATGGTAATATTATGGTTCAAATTGAAGAAATTCGATATCAGTCTTTACATATATATACGTATATCTGTCTATAAAACATATGAATTACAAACTTTAAATTATACTTCTGCTTCTGACTAGTAACCCCCCCCGATTCGTTTCAAAAAACCTACGCCTTACGTATAGAAATAGCACCAGCATTGTTTTTTGGGAATGGGTTTTTGTAGTTCTAAGAATTAGGCGCATATTAATTTATTATAACAGCTGTAACCAGACAGTTTAAATTTTATTCATATTAACTGTAATCTTCTATCCCGCGGGAACAGATCCATTTTCCGGGATCTAGAGTATGGCCCATAATATGAATTACAAATGTGGCAAGGATCATTCAAATGTGTTTAGTGGATTGAGTGTGATACGTAGACAAACAGACGGAAAAAAAATTTAAAAAGAATATTTTGGCTTCTATACCTACCTATAAAAAGCATACATACATACAAATACATACATTAAAATTTCAAAAAAAAAATATTTTTTGTGCTATTATAGGAGAAATAATTTTTGATCACATTAAAAAAAACATATAGTTGAACATATGAACGTTATTTTGACATGGTGATTGAGCAATTTATTTCAATCGATGTAACAGCGACAGAGAGGATCGCTTCGCGACGAATTTATTGAGCGATCGAAGGCGGAATACATTTAGAATGATCAAGTTAATGACATCACACCGGCTTCTTCAATGTTATGGGATAAAATAGATCAGAAGCAAAAATTGGATGGGATGGAATGCGAAGCGTTAAATATGATTTTTATTATACTTACAAATTTATGTCATGTCGGGGTCACCAGTTTACCTTGTTGAACTAAAATGTTCTTTACTTATTATGAGTCAATATTTATCCTACCTGATGGTAAGTCACGATGATGTAGCCTTCGATGATAAAGCGTACTAACTTAACCGTATTCACTTTTGACTTGATATCATTTACACTGTAAATGTATGGGGACACCGATACGAGAAAATTATTAAATTTTTTCATGGTACGCATAAGAAAATAAGGAGCAAAGCGCGTCGTCCGTACCGGAGGGATGTTTATGACGAAAGGATGAAAAGTCGCGTGCGTGTGTGTTTCTACTGAATCGGATATTTAAACACAGTTCAGGTATACAACAATAGTTATTTACAATCATATGGATTGTTACACAAAGTTGTTGAGGTGTCGTGGTCAGTTACCGATGGATAATGTGGTTGTTGTATGAGGTTGGATTAGCAGCTATTTAGCACCAGAGGGCCTGTATGCCGGTTTGCTAATTTTAATCTTTAACGAGCTGATACCCGCGTCTTCGTCTACGTTGCTATTATATTAACAATTTATTTTATGTGCAAAGGGAAAACATGAAATAACATACATCACTGGACATGTCTTATAAAAATCGTTGTTTTTTAAAACTTTAATAACATTATATTAAGTAAAGATATCGCCATATTTGTTTTAGATAATGGCCCATTGTCTAAGATATATAACTGAGTAAACTTAATTGAAATCCATCCAGTATTTTTTCTTTGATGCGCGCACAACGACACACCTCTAAAATTGTATGTATATAGACCCGACCCTGACCCAACAAACTTGTTTTTCCATATAAATTATTAATTATATATATCGTTAATTATAATAATTTTACTAAAAAACAATATCAATCCCTTTACGCAATAGATTGTACAATATTTTGTGTTATCCCATCTTTAGCTGACACAAACAAAGCCTGGCGGGGATAACTGATCAAGTGATAATTAAACAGTTTTCGACCTGGGTTGAAAATTATTGAATTACTAATATCGCTATTAAAAAATAGGAGTTAATGGTAGAAGGGTGAAAATTTAAGGTTGTATGTATTTTTAATGCCACATCATAAAAAAATAAAAATAACAAAAATTTTCCAAAAATATTAAAAATAAATTGGGGTCGACCACCCTTATAATTTAGGGGTATAAAAAATTTATAACAACCTATTCTCAGATCTACTGAATATACAGATAAAATTTCATCAAAATCGGTCAAGCCGTTTCGGAGGAGTATGGTAACTAAAACTGTGACACGAGAATTTTATATGTTAGATTATATATTATTTAGATACCCAAGGATATATACATGGTATGGGCCCAATGCAAGTGATAGTTATTCGTAATTCGATAAAACGAATTGAAGACGAGACCATTCCCGTAAATAAACCACTTAAAGCAAAAGCGAGCAGGCAGTATAAATTAGAACCGGGCAAAACAAGCTTCTGTTATAAATCTCGATGTTTCCTCTTAGCGATAATCAGTGACGTCACTAAAGCCAGGCTAGGGTTGTTCCATATTTAATTATACAGTACTTTTAATTATACAGTACTTTGTCACTTATTGATGTTCGACTCTCGGTAGGAATCCTTGCATATTTTGATTTGTTAATACTTTTAAATAGTATATTTAACTTCAAATATATTGAAAAAAATAAAACAGTAAACTTGGAGATAGGGCTACAGTAGGTATTTTAATAACTGGAACAATTTGTACCAGCTGCCGAAAATAGCATTATTTTCCTACTTTTATTCAAAAAGAATAAAGATTTTTTTGTGTTTCAAAAACAACATAAATAGTAGAATTAAAAATATTAAGCATGAAATAATTTTTTGACGGTGATCTTATATAGTAAGTTTTAGTTCAACCCATATAACATCTGTTGTGAGTAAGCTGAGTGGTAAGTAGCCAGCTTATGTAGTTAGAAATATTACAATATTATCTGACATTTAAACTCCTAGCCTTGCTTACTTCTTATATTTTCATAGATTTATATGTCGGCAAATGCCAGTAGTTTTAGCAGCATTGTCGAACATAGCGTGGGCGTATAATCGTTTAATTTTTTTAGTTAATTGTTAACAAACACATCACACGGGGCAAACGAAACAAGTAACAGTTCCTAGAGCAGAGGAACCGATCTCTTTGACCGCAGAATGTAAACTGAGCCTCCATCCGCCGTCACTCCACTGGCTAGGCTCTGTTGTAGCACGATGTTAGCCGAGTATCGACGTCATCGCGGCGGTGCTGCCATCACTCGGATATCATGCCGAGTTTCGTTTCACGTCTATACTAATGACCATCTGCGACATATATTTTACTGCATTTTGTTATAAGCTAAAGCAGTTAATATAGAACAAATTTTTATACTATATTAAAAGGACATTAGACAGATTTAGCCGTTATATAGAGATTTCTGTAGAGAGCGTTTTACTATAACAACTTTGTTGTATTGTAAATTTTAATAACTCCCAAGTATTATATTACGGCTTATGTGGAACGGTCAATAAGGAAAATTGGCAAAGAAAAAATGGGATACCTGATTAATAGTGACCATTTTCGCCCATCGATATTTGTAAATGTAAATACTTGTCTTTATTGTTCAAATCTCAAATATTACATCAGTATCTATTTCTGCGTGATTATTTTTTTGGTAAGAGGAAACCCTGTAGACAAATCGATGTATACGAACAGCTTATAAAAACCAACACGAGCTAGAGGCGGCCTTGTCAAAAATCGGATCATTTGGCATCGAGACTCCATTACACGGCAATCAAAACATGATGTGATCGCAGAGTTAATATAAATTGCGTTTTATCTAAGCATGATGTTATGGAAGATCAATAGATTTTGTTATTATATACCATCGCTTACATTTTATTATTCGGAAAAGGATCACGAGGTTGAATGGTTTGAATTACGGTTCTTATCGTTGACAGTAATTTTTGTGGTTGTAAAATCCCGTGCCTTGTGACGAACATAACAATCCGAACAAATATCCTACATTACAAAAGCGTCACATCATAAAAGGGTAACGTAACTTACTATGCGGTGATCAAAGGACGGCTCTCAAAATGCCCTACTTAAGATATGGTTATTTCATAAAAGAAGTTGACAAGCCTTTAGCCAAGTTGTTGTTATCCTGCCTGTCAAGTAAGGGGTTCTAGGTTCTATGGTTATGGTGCCCACAGTTCTAATCTAAGAATACATAAATATGTATTCCTCGGGTCTTGGGTGTTTGTGATGCCATATGCCTGAACGGACAAGTCAAGTGTTAACGCAGAAAATCCTAGGGCGGGAGTACAGGAGTATAAACTATTTTTTTAAGGTTCACTGGAAACTCACATTACCCAGACTTATCCACAGATACACTACAGGGTGTACTGCATTTTTTAAGTTTCAGATACATTTATGGAGTTCTCAACTTATCGTTTTATAATTTGTAATTTTACTATGTCATTGTATTGTGTGTCATAAAATACATTTACTTTGCAATTTTCATGTCCCTCCTTATTAAAGTTCTAAGCCCTTGGTGCAGCTGATAGAAATCTCTCCATTTTTCTCGATCGAGACCCGTCTGTTTCACTCTGCCACTTTTTCCCTTTATCTCTTCGCTTCTATTTTTTCCTTCGACAAGGTTTTTATTACAAAAGCATCATATCGTATAAGATATCCAATAATCTTCCCTCTTCTATTTAATTGCTCTATTGATGTTTTTCCTTCTTTCACTTTCTGAAGCACTTGCATATTGTTCACTCTTTCTGTCCGCTAATATTTTTCATTCTTCTCCAGCACAAATTTCGTCTGCTTATATAAATGGTAGCCGAGTGGTTTGAATGCGCGTCTCCCGCACGGAAAACTCGAGTTAAAATTACCTAAGCACTTCAAATTTTTCAAAAAAAAAAATTGTACGAATTACAAATGTTTTATCACTTGTTTGAGTGAAAGAAAACAAGATGGAGTAATTGCATACCGCAGAGTTCTCCATAATGTTTTCAAAGAATTTGAAGTCTGCCAATCCGCTTTTGCCAGTGTGGTGGATTTTGGCCTTAACACCTTTGATAACAATCAAATAGTTATGACATTTGGACACTACGAAATCATGAATGTTCCATTTTTGCCATTCTGCTAGGGGATGCTAAAAAAAGTTTAAGTACTAAGTAGTTTCAAACGAATATTCCAATTTATTTAAGTGGAGTTTTTACAGTTTGTTTCTCTTACATCTCATCTCATACCAAAGTGAAATGATTGGGAGGTGTAAAAATAGCAAACGCTTACAAAGCTTACGCGAAGGCCTACCACCAAGCAGGCTGGCTTCTGTCGTATCTTACGACACCCTGTTCTGCCAGCATGGAATTGAAGGGAGTATTCTAGGCCGCCAGGCCATCGACCCTCGGGGGTCGACGGGTAATTGCGAGAAGACAAAAAAAATTCGGTCCACAAGAGGCAAATGGAGATGAGAAAAATATTTATTATAAAAAAGGTACATTTTTATTGTAAACGTTTTTCAAATTATTTTAACTTGATCGATTCAAGAACATACGATATGACCTAAAATCTACGAATTCTAAATTTGATTCAGCGGCATTATAATTAATTGCAATCGAAAAAAAAACGATTTTGAAATAAAAGATTCCATAATCGATATTTATAAAAGTATTTATTGTTTAGATGCAACCTTGCAACACTAGGACCGTCACTGTTGCCAAAAGAACTGTCATCTCTATGAAGGATAATAGTCAAGATAATATGTTATTTTATCATAAAAGGAATCCCCTTTTCGAAACTTATTACATTTGAAGTGTCAAATGATGGCAAAAAATATGTAAATAATTTAAAAATAATATTATTTTCGTTTTGATGCATGAGAAAAATCAATACCAAGAATGGGCATTCTCCTTTAACCTTTCAAAGCCAGTAGCACTTAATCAGCTGTCAAAACATATTTGAAATTGCCAAAAACAATGTTAGGTAAACAGGGGGTCTACACAAAATCCAAAAAACATCAACAACACAAGTTAAAGTACAAGATAAGACAAGGTAAAATAGTTTGGGGAGCTCTGCTCTATGGTATCGGTGGTACGGATAAGTAGGTACCTAGATATTAAGTAATAAGAGATTATAAATGTCGCATACAAATGTCTGAAAATATGTGTTCATCTCCTATTTATCACTCCCAGGGTTGGGTAGGTATTTTTCTTCAACTTAGAGTGGGACCAAATGGGAATTATACCCTCTCAAACAAAACAATAATTTTCCAAGTCGATTTTTTAATGCTGAAGTTCAGAGGTAACAAACATAAAAACGAATTTAGAACCTCGTTTTTTTTTTGAAGTCGGTTAAAAAAGTGGTTACGGAGTGACTTGCTGTGAAACTAGTTCGAAATATCTCTTCGTTCGTCTTTGAAACCTTTAGATATTTGTTCAAAGGTTGTATTATATGACATTATTTCTATTTGACACTGATGATTGATGATTATTTTCCTTTGATACGAATTTTACACCTTCGAGAAGATGGGAATCTCTGTTATACATATTAAATTTAATTCCAAGTCGAACTACAAAATCAACTTTCGTGAATATTTCATATATAAAAATTTGTTCATATTCATATTCATAAAATATTTCATATATAAAAAAATAATAAAGGAATGCAACTCGAACAACTGTACCAATCTCAAGGCACGATGCAATAAACGAACTCATGCCGCCGTTGGCGCGCGGCGTCTGGTTCCAATTAAAACAAAATTGATATTCTGCAAACAAATAATAATGGAGTCGGGAGTTTCGCGCCAAATTCGTGACAGTCTACACTGTGAAGATAGATTACTGTATGTGAAATTGTATACTCTGTGCCAATTTGTGTTACCATACCATTAACAGTATACGAAGTTAAGCTTTGCACGTTTAACTATGAACCCGAAGTAATCTAAAACCAAGTTAAACTAAATAAAGTTCAATACACTAGCCATATTTAATTTTAAAGATAGTAGCGCCATCTCAACCACAGTGACAGAACTAGGTAGTACGTGTCCCACTTTGACTTCCAATGAAAAGAGGAAGATTAAATTTCATCGCCCAGAGATATAACTTAATTTAGTGTCATTTTTTGACATCAAGCGTAACGTTACATTTAAAAATGAATTATAACGTACAGCGCGCTAATATTAACAGACTTCAAAAAAGAAGAAGGTTGTCAATTCGTTTATATTTTTTTATGTCTGTTAGCTCAGAAGCAGACGAGGCACCTGATGGTAAGTGGTCACCGTCGCCCACGGAAATAAGTAACGCCAAAGGCGTCACTGATGCGTTGTCGGCCAGGAAATGAGAAGATAAGAAAGAAAAACTTACTAACTAATTTGGAAAATTCCTTTCTTGTTGAATAAAATACAATTAAGGGTGAAAAATAGGAGATGAAACCTAGAAACTCACCTTCCTCAAATTGAAGTCCTTCTTTTTTGTTACAATATTTACTTGTGTAACAACAAAGATTCCCTCAGCTGATACTGGGGTAAATGTTAGTTATTGTTATAAGTAAACCGTAAAAATTATTTAAACATAACCCATTGTTATTGCTGTAGTAAATTTTATGGTTAATTGAATAGTGAAACATCATTACTATGGATGTCACCACAACATGAGTTAGAGTTCGATTTGTGAGATTAAAGTAAAAAAAAACATATTTTCCTTCTAACATGAGTTAAAGTTGTGTACAACCATAACCATGGACCACAACGAGAATTGACGCTGACGCTACAATAATTTTGCTCTACGAGTGCGCGAAATTCCCATTTCTCTGGATGGTCTCCCATCGTCATTAAATAAAGATCTGTTTTCCATTTTTTTATCAATAACTCTGGTTAAAAGTTAGAAAACAAAAAATAAAGAGAATAAGTCGACAAACACAGGAGAAAATGGTACCGAGTTATTAATAACATTGATATAATTTACTTTACGTACGATGATCAAATCTACTGAAAGTTTATGATAAAATGATAAATGATCATGATTCGCGGTTTATTCGATGGACTGCCGTGAGATTTGCCTATATCTCTGAAAAGATATGTCTCCAGCAACTGTTTCGGTGTTTTACTGAATAAAGTTGAATCAAATAAAAAAAATACGCTACGACAGTTAAACCACTTATTACTAGTATTTTATTATGAGTTAGAATGCAAGGTTACTGTACTCTTCCAAATTTTAGATGCTTTCGACGCTTGGAGGGTGAATGTTTTAAGTTTTCACTACCATTTCTGTACATATACGTATATACTGTTATACCTTGCTCCTGTTGGGCATTATGCTGATTCAACCCTTTCCCCTTCTCTACCCATTCTGCAAGACAGCATTAAGCTCTCAATTAACTACTGGCCGTTGTTCTCGGTACCTCAGTACACGCGGCTGCGAATAGATCTCACGGCCACTATTTCTATTTCCGTTTCGAATTATTTAGGGTAAAATAAGTAATTCTTCTTTAAAAAGAGGCTTCTCAAAAACCTCTCAGCAGTACGCATACACATGCGTGTGAACATAAATGTGTCAAAAGTAAAAAAAAATGATATTTTTAGTTTGTTTCTAGGGAAAATATATTACCTTAAAATTTGGATTCGAAGTTGATTCCGAATTTTAAATTATTGATCAATTAAATTTAATACAGCTTTCACACACTCACACCTCCGCATTGGGGTTTTTTGTTTTGCAGATGGCATGGACGTACACAAATACGACATCACGGATACCCATAACCCGAGAGAACACATTTATTTCCCACATAAACTGAAAATTATTTATGTACCACAAACATTGCACTTATATTTAACTTGAACTTGTGAATCAAAAAGAACGGAGGAAAGACGGATGCATGCAGCGGAGATGTCGAGATTGAAGTGTGGTGTTACAAGAAAGGATCGAGTATGGAATGAGTATGTTGGAGGAAGCTTGAAAGTAACACCTGTTGTGGAAAAAGTGAGAGATGTCCGTTTGTCATGGTACGGGCACGTAGGAATGTCATGTGACCAGGACAATGCTGAGAATGGAAGTGGATGGATATAAGGGAAGGGGAAGAGCGAAGAACAGGGGGATGGACTGGATGGAAGACGATATGAATATTAAGGATGTGAGCACTGAAATTATGAAAAATTGAGACTTATGGAAGCAAAAGACACTATGCGAACCCAAGTAATTGGGATGTAGGGCGGAAATGGATGGAATTTGTGGAACAAAATAAGAAAAATATTATAATGCATTTAAGTTAAAAAGCAAACGAAAAAGAACCTAAATTGAATTTTTTTCCGAAGTAAATTAATCTACTTGTCTGACACGTAGCAGTTACGCGATATATTATAAGATAAATAAAAAACCTTTGAGTATTTCGGTGAGATCACACGCCTCAATTGGCATCTCTGTAGGTAACAAATACGTTTTACATGAAGGTAAATATGTATATATACATATACATCATTTATTATATATACACAATTATAAGTTCTCCTTTAAACTATATATAAAAGTATATAATCAGTCATTAGTTACGAAACAAGTGCCAAAGCGAAAATAATACGTATATGATGGAAAAGCGGGTATCGCATAAAATGTTCATTATTAACCTCATAATGTAAATTTGTCTATTAATTATTAATGACGTAAGTTGTTGGGACATGTCCGCATATTTATCAATATTAACGTATTTGTGTGCTCATTTATTTATGCAGCAGCCATGGTTCTTGGCCGTTCCTTAGCACAGAGTAAGTGCAGCTCTATCAGGTCATGTGTTATTCATTTTTTTCCAACATCCTTCAAAATGAAGATACCGATATTTCGGTGGATATTAATAACATTTCTACTATCGCTTTTACTCAAACCATTACTTAGTCGGGATCGCTTCTCAGTTATAATCGGAATATCTTGTAACGTAGTTCTGCAAGTTCTTATATTTGTTAAATGGCGTTATGTTTTCCAGGTGACAAAAAGTAATACTACCTAAATATATTTTGTCGTCAACTATTGGATTAACAGACGAATTTTGTTGAACAAGGAGCTATTAGGAATATAAATGCCATGACAACAGTTACCTCGTAGTCTTATGTCGTATTCGCTTTAAACGTCTTTCACTGTTTTGCATATAGAATGCATGAATTTTTTTCCAGCTGTCTCACATTCTGGTGAAAACGCAGCATTACGATCTGCTACCTGCTGAAGCCAACACGGGTTAATCTCATTTTTATCCTCTTGTAGGTGCCTTTGCATTTTTCCACGATCTCCGTGTGTCTTCTGTCATCCTTCGTACATTCGTAATCTCCTTGTTATCCGCAATAATTCGCTTTCCTTAACTACTTGGTTCGAGGTATTCATAACTAGTTTACTGAAAAATGTGACGTAATTATAATAATATCAGCTAGTAGCTTTGTTTATCAAGTATCTTATTGTCGTTTGACACGATCACCGCAAATTAGTAAGTTACATGCAACACAGGGAAAGGAATGTTACTCGCGTTAATTCGCATTCCGCTTCGAGAAGGGGTGTTAATAATGGGCGAATACGTCGATACACTTAGTAAGAAGACAAAGAAACGCATGAGAGGAACAAACATAAATGCAATAAAGTTGTGTAGCAAACAAAGAAATAAAACGATAACTTATTCATCATTAACATAACCAATGATTATTATTAAAGGCATGTACACGTGGGATAGCTTTTTACATTCGATTCGGATACAGTTGTGAACCGAACGTATATGTGTGAATCGTGTTCAAATCCCCAGAATCTCGATTATCATGACAGATGTGAAAAGTAAAGTAATTTAGAAACCCCATCGTTATCTTATGTGTATGTATAATATATATATATATATATATATATAAACAATATATATACCAATATAAACAATATATATATATATATATATATATGTGTGTGTACAACATATCGTTATAAGTGAAAATTATTATGTCGGAGATAGTCATGATTATAGATATCAAATGGGACGCGGCACGTGACCTGAGTGATGGCAGCACCGTCGCTATGACTCCACACTCGGCAACTCGTGCTGCAACGGAGCCTAGTTAAGGACAGGGGCTACAGCTTGCCTTACTTGTGTTTCAAGCGATCTGGATACTTTATATACTGGGATATATACTATATATGGGATTATTGTTATAACACTGAATTATTGCAAACACATAATTTTGCTTAAGTTACCTAATTATCCACCAAATAAGATGTCCGTCCATGACGCTAGCAATGCTGTCCAAATCCATACCATACGTGCAATACGACTAAAAACAATTTGCGACTAAAAATTAACTTGCTTCGTTTAATAAAGGCGTTTGTCTTGTCAATTTCTTTTATCAATTATTTAACTTTATGAATCGTCTATCATCATGACAATCCAAAACTTTTAGAATACTAAATGAGATGGGTGAAATGCCATAATCCGACATGTGGACAAATTCGGCTTGACAAACTTTAACACGATCGCATTCGAAGTTACACGAATTCTGTCGATACGATAGATGTACGATAGAGTTACAAATAGCATAAGATTACAGCTCATTGAAAATAAAAAATACATGAACTGAATAAATGACTTAACACAATTCTTATTTAATAGTATATATTAAATAACTAACGGCCCGCCCCGGCTTCGCACGGGTGTATTTTTATTTTGAAACATTTTGAGATATATTTTTAATTTAATCCCGGCCTACGCTACGGCTGCTTTGCGTGGAGCCACACTGGTTAGTGCGCGGGGGCGGCGGCGGTGTTTATTTTCCTAAATTCGTAAAGTTTTCTGAACGGAAAGTCCGATTTGAGTAATACAAAAAGTTATCTATAGGTATTGAAAATTGATAAGGATTAATACGAAGGTATGGTTATCATGGTCTGACTTTGGTCAGCTTTTAAAATGTAAAAAGTGGTTATAGTGATATAACTACATTAGTTGGACATATAGTATCGCGAAATTATTTGTAGATATTGATATGTTCTCTAATATTGTAGAACATTTTTTTGTTCTATCATCAATAGTTTCCGCAGCATATGCGATAAAAGAAATTTTTAAGCAAATTTTTTACACCACGATTCACGTTACTGAAGTTTTAGCAAGGATACCTTATTTTTTATAGTAATAAATATAGCTTATGCTACTCAGGGATTATGTAGCATTCTAATGGTGCAAGATTTTTTAAAATCTGTTCAGTAGTTTTTAAGTTTATTCTTTACAAACATACAAAAATACACAGGTTTCCTCTTCATAATATTAGTAAGTACACATAATAAATACATTCGGAGCGACGGTAACGACGCACTCGGAATCATAACAGTCGAATTTATTTGTAACATGAGATGTTCGTTTAGATTTCCGGCAAAATGGAGTCGTAATTAGTGAGCCCCGCACGAGGGTCGTACACGCGTACGTCACGACACAATTTACCATCACACGAAGGCTTGTTTATCATTTACATTTCAATAGGGTCAAATTACGAGACAACCTTTATCGTTATATGTATTAATGTGTGTATAAAGTTGTGTCGATACTATAAGGGTTAATACTTATTCAAGCTTTACTCTCTGAGAGTGCGTTGTTTTTAGGTTTATCGCGTTCGGTTCGCGGGATTTTAATTAATGTTAAGCCCTCGAAATGTTAATAAATTTGAACCAAAAGGGGCAGGATATAATCTTGATTATACGTTTCGCTAAAAAAGGAAATAACACATCGTTCACCGACGTAAGGAAATAACGATTACTAATGAGTAGACTACTATTTTATAATCGATATCCGCGATTTTTGAAATAGTGACATCGACTTTCAGTTCAATATCAAAAGTCGTACAACCCAAATTGTAATTTTAGACGTATGACCTAAATTAAACCCAAGGCAAGCCGACGTAGTAACCAATTCCCTTCGAAAAACAAACGTCGGTATATAAACACATCGTGTTCATTTAAATTTATTGGCGGCAAAGACGAATCACCTACAACAATCACTGGTATAAACAGTCGCAAATTAGCAAGATTTATTTATAAAAGACCTCAGTAATGTTCCTGTATGTTTCTCGGTGATTTCAAATTTATGGAAAGCATTTTCCGATCTGATTTTGTATATATACAAAAGTTTTACGGACCTTTGTTGCTTAATCCAGATCGGTTTTTAAAAACTGATTTTGGCCTGCGTCCAGCCAATTTCATTCAGGATAATCTCTTGCAAAATGAAACCGTACAAGTGTGCGAAGAAATTATTCTAAATAATTCCCCCATCGCCGTTCCTTCATCGATCAACCCGACGTTCAGTGGGTCCATCCGTCCGTCGGGAACATCTGTCTGTATGGACGACGCCGTTTGAGCCGTCATTCGTTATGCGCATTGCAAAGGACTGGAATAACTTGTCAACGTCGGTGTTCCCGCCTTCTTATGATGTGGGAGTCTTCAAGTGCTCAGCAGCAGATGGGTAACATCCCATGCATATAAATAAGAGAGGAAGAGAAACATTTAGTGGATTTGAGGCCGGTTTCGAAGAACTATCTATCTTTTTGATTTATTTAGGATGTTATATCAGATTTAAAATTTTGATATAGTGTAAAATCCTCACAAGTTATACTAAGGTTCACTGGTTTACATTTAATGGCGAACTGTTAAATACTAAAAAACTGAATATAATAAATTCACGCTACCAAATGTAAGACAAGTGCCGAATAATATTGTTATAAATGAGGAAGTGCTTAAATCATGTTATAGACATAAATTATAATGGGGTCCTCATATCAAAACCTTGTCAGAGACTTAGCTCGGCTGCTTACGCTGATAAGCAGGTGAGGGTCCTAATTAACGCAAAAACTGCAAGATTAGTTTATTTTAGCCACTTTCACAGTTGATGTTTTATGGTGTGTTTTTGTGGGGCTCAGCTGCTGATATTAAGGCGAGTTTGGTAGCATAAAATAAATACTTTTAGAATACGCTAGAAAAAAAAGATATGATAAGGATTGTGTGGAGACACCATAATGCCTAAGTTTATTCATCAATATATTATGGTCAACGCAATCGAATGCTTTTGCTTGTACTCCCAAGCATCCAAAAAGTATTTATGCTTACATCATTTATTCTCGAAAAACCGAATTGATTAACATGAAATGAAATAATTTGCTTAGGGAAAAGTGATGGAGGCTGATGTTAAATATTTTTCAATGATGTTGATAAATAATAAATAAATACTCGGGGTTAGTATGATAGAAATGGATTTACAATTCGTGGGATCGTTTTTATCACCAGCTTTAATGAAGGGATTACTTTCCCATGTTTCATGAGATTGGGGTTACTACCTCTTCAATAAATCAAATAAAAATATAACTTAAATGAAGCGCGTTTAAATAAATGAATAAATAATTGTGTGACAAGTGATTTTTTGAAGCTAAATCACTTCAAGCATTTTTCCTTGCAACGCATGATTCCATGACGATCATAGCAAGTTTGGGCTCGCACTTAAGTTTTATGATGTCATGCGGTATTTTCGAGAAGAACTCCTCAACCTCGACAAAAAATGCGCCCTCAGAAGTGACACTCTCGTTATTAACCTTTAAAGCAAAACTTTGATCATTCAATTTTAATGTTACCTGTTTCCTTATTAATAAAGTTGCAGGTACCTTTAATTTTGTTTGGAGAGTTCTTGATCTTATTAGAGATGTAAGTCCATTTAGCTTTCGCACTGACAGAAATTCTAACATGATTAAAAAATTTTGAGTCTGTGAAAGTCGATTGTTTAGCATTGAATCTCTGAGTGCTATTTAAAACAGAAAAGGGCACAAGAAATTTTATCTATTAATGGTCACCCATCCAACTCAGATCGAAATAGATCGACTGCGCCAACAGTAACCTAATACGTTATCTATGCTCGGCTTACTACTTCAATAACAGTAGTATCGGTTTCCTCATGAATTTGCAATGTTAACATATTTGAAATGGATTTTACTATATACTATGGTGTATTGATAAATGGATGTAGAAGCAAGAATAGATCAGGATTTTCTATTTCTTTGTACAAGTTGAAATAACACCTACTTATGTGCACAAAACTGAATCAAACTCTATTGTGAAGTTCGAGAAAATTAAATGCAGGAAGAGACTTAAAGAAATAGCTACTTGGTTTATATTATTTACTAACTGTTGCTTGCAGCTTTGCAAACATGAATTGCTTTTTGCCGCACGTGAAACAATTTTCAATCCTATTTCTCACTTTCTGATTATAACTAAGTTAATAAAAAATATAAAACATTAAAAGGTCATGAACTTAATTGCAAAATCGATCTTTCAAATAAATTTAGTCTTTA
The DNA here is from genome assembly GCA_003671415.1 of Megathymus violae. NCBI lineage: Eukaryota > Metazoa > Arthropoda > Insecta > Lepidoptera > Hesperiidae > Megathymus > Megathymus violae. The sequence goes on along the minus strand of PDGT01000037.1, from coordinate 1,641,198 downwards.
ATCTGACTCGTAAAAGGGTGAAGTTCTATATAACCCGTTACTTCACTTTAAAAACTATGTACTGTCAAAATTTAAAGTTTAGCTTCAATCATTTCCAGGTGTTTATGAATCAGTATATAAACAAGGAGTTTATAGAGTAACTATGTTCCTTAAAGTTTTATTAAAATCATAGGATACTCCTAACTCCAATAACACGCGTGATATCTTTTTGTTCTAACTATAGAACTTAGGAAATTTCTGAAATAGGGTCAAGAATTACGTCGGCAGCGCGAGAGCGTGCGTCTGATATTTTCGGATGTGTTCGGGTTGCGTCGTCTATTTTCGGAGCGGCTGTTCGTTAAAGTTAAAATTGGATTACGGTTTTGGTAAGTGCAGACTACAGCTGCTGATAATGTGACGTCATAGCTGGAACCGGCAAAGTACTATTTTGAGGCCACATTCTATGATTTTAGAGGAATACGGCCATGCAAGTATAGTGACGGTACTTGTAGATTGTGCCAACCAGATTACCGGATTGGATTAGCAGCCGAAAAGAAACAGACGGGCTACAAAATGTTACAGGGGCAACCATCGCCATCTGTATTTCCAGGGTTATCACCAAAGCTTAGATAAGTCAAGATAAAAGCGGTGAGACTGCTTCTTAACAGGCTTTTCCCAATCCTTCAACCGAAATGCCTCCATTACAAGAGTTATGTTATGTTTGATTTTAGGACGCCGCCAAGGGCGCGACGGGCCCCACACAGTGACAGGTACTGTAAATAGAATGAGTGCTCAAGATGTCAACATGTTTGTTTGTCACATAATTATTATGAAAAAAGTTTAACTAAGTAAGTTATATAATAAGTCTGGAAACTAATTTCCATTGAAAGTATTTCGTAAGCCCATTTTTTTTTCAGAATTTTCAACCTCATATTTTAAATCGAGGATGGATACACTTTTTATAACTTTTCAAGCGGGTATATCACAAACTCTTAACTTGTTGAAACAAAAAAAAATTCAATTTGTTTTGAATATCTATGCACATACCTGTATGCATTCCACTTTATTTCTGAATCCTTCTGTTATCTACATGTACCCACATATCTGTGGAGTACTAATACTAATTATTTTTCTGTCTCCTTACCACATTCGTCTATAATGAAAAAAGTCTAATAGTAGAAAATAATCTATTTTAAAAATTACAGTATTATATTCGTATATACGAACAAAATTAAAAACTAAAGGAGATCCATTTGTGTCATTGAATACGGAACAATAACACGGGTTGAACATAAATAGCCAAGCGGGTATAAAACTTTACCAAGAAACTGAACTGGTACTCTACCACAATAGGAAGACCCTGGTCGACGACAATTAAATTCTACCGAATGAATTTAAATTTCATAACAAACACAACTTTTTAAATTACTAATAATATTCATACTTATTCGCTGGTAAGTTCCATTCGTGTAGTTGATGCATACCGGTTCACTCTAATTCCCTCGTACCCTAACTCGCCTTTGACGAGGAACAACTGTTTGTACGCGTCATCGTAAATGCAAATCGTGTTTGCGCCCATGGGTTCCGACCTGTTGATTACTGAGCTTAATTAAGTTCATTGTTTGTGCTGTGTCAGTGACAAATGCATCGGTATCGACCCATGGGGAGTTGAGTGATTACCGCCACATCACCTGGGATATTAAAACCATTTGTCGTCACTTCGTCCAATGCTCATCAAGGTAATGTGAATAATGGTTTACTCAAGGGCGGGAGACGCTCCTGATACTTTAAATTTATTGACTCGAAAAGGTCATTTTGATTTAGTCTGGTCAGTTTGTCAGCAGGGTTCACAAGCAAGGGAGGTTGGGTCATTCAAAGAAGGGTGAGTCTAACACACTGAAACATGACTAACATTCCTTTGACGGATCTATAACCCAGTTGGTCGTAACCACACCTGCCGAGCGAGGGGTCCCGGGTTCGATTCCCGGCCGGGGCAGACATTTATGTGACTGATAAATGTTTGTTCTCGGGTCATGGGTGTTTGTGATCTTATATATATTTGTGTATGTCCATGCTATCCGTAACACAGGGAATCCTGTGTGAGTGTGTAATAGTTTATTTATTGTTTATTATTATCTAGGAAATAATATCTTTATTCAGTAGGGTGTAACACAAACTAGATAGATTTGTTTGGTCTAACGGGTGGATGCTCTTTACACTCCAAATTTTTGAATAGACTTATTTTAACAGTAATAATATTCAGTTGAATTTATTTATGGATACTATATAGAGGACAAATCTATGTTTTAACGCCAGCGAATACTGGTTATAGTAAAATAACAGAAGCAATGCACGATATGATAATTGCGATGTATGATCAGTTCTATAATCTTAAACTGAAAACAGCGCTATAATATTACGCCTTTCTCTAAGTCCAATTGTTTCCGAACGTTTCGTGAGCGATAATTTTATTTACTTTTTAAACTGGTTAGTACCTATAATGTATAAAAAAATATTATTAGTAATATAACATACTGACTTACCTGACAATTATAAAATCTTGAAATATTCTGAGTCTTACCTGGAAATAAAAACAAAAATAGGTTAGTTATGTAATAAATAAAAAAAACACTCATGGGCCAGAGGCCAACACACTTCGCGCGAATCTCGGGCCTTTGCTAAAAAAGTAATATTCCTCGATTTTCAGCATTTCATGAAAATTATATTACATATAATACAACCAAATGTTTGAACAATCTGCCACGTCCTTTTCGAAACCTGGGATGTGTCGATGGATTCAAAACAAATTACAAAGATTATTTAATAAAACACCAAATGGAAAAGAGCTAGAGAAACAATCCACATGCCTCGCACGCCTATCGGTTAACCTGGTACTGAGTATTAATAAAATCCTCATGTATGTAAACCCGTACAGATTTTGTTTTATGCCATGCTCACTGCGTATTTGTTGTTTCGGTTGCTTTTTATTGTTAGTGTATACAAATTCGTATCTCCACGAATATGTGTTCTTATTATTAGATATATTTATATCGTTGTATTAAATTTTAAATTGATTATTGACACATGTAGGTTAAGTAAGGTATTATGTCGCTGCCCGCTCATGTGCCGTGGCCGTCTTGAATATTTAGTGTTAAACTAATGAAAATATTCAAAGATGAAATAAATTATATACCTATCTTATACAGTTCTTTGTTACAAAATGTATTTGTGACAATACCTGTAAGTTAATTAAATAAAAGTACGAACATTTTCGCCGTCTATATCAAAAAATGTTCAATTTTAAACTGGGGTTTTTAAAATCCGGAAAAACGACCCCGAAGTGCCCTCGGGCAATTCCGTTCGCAAGTTGTAATTTGGCACCAGGTGCAGTCTAAATAAACTTCGCTGTGTTGGCTTATTGTATTGCTAACATTTGGAAGAAAATATAAAATTACAACAATTATTACAATACTGAAAGCGAAACCTTCTTAATATTAATACAAATATGTAGGAATGTTCATTCTGTTGGTTATCCTACAGTCGCCTAAGCTCCAAATACTTGACATGTAATTTGTTATAAAACTTAGATTTTGTGATATCACAGAACAAATTTTAATTCTGAATATTGAATATGAACATATAAATTTTGATAATCATTTTTATTTCAAATTTAATGCTTAAGAACCAATCTATCATCATTACTAACCTTTAATTTACTTTGATCTGTTTTTATATTATTGTAAATAACAGCTAAAATCTTAGATACGAAAACAATTTTATTTATTAATCCCTACTGCAACAATCCCTTTACAGCTATGTGGAAACCTGTATTCATGGTTTGGCTTCAACGCATCAGTGGCCTACTGCAGGGCACAGGTATCTTTTCGTATTTAAAAGGCCTGGAGCATATTTCACCACGTTGCTCCAGTGTGAGTTGGTGATGTATGACACCAATGACGCAACTTTTATGAAAACATTAAAATGTTGGCATTGGGGCGTAATTTAACTCTCGAAATGTTTGTAACGACATTGTTTCATTTCATTTCGAAGCTTAACCACTGCTACTTATCGATTTAATAAAGCGACGACTTACGTGACAAGGAAGCGCTCAAAAGTATTGCCACTAAATGTCACCTATCCAATAAACGACCGTGTCCAAAGACACCCGACACCGTCACTTCACTTATGGTGTGACACAAGCCGTAGCGATAACCGCTTATAAAAAATTACAAGTTAAGTACAAATTGTTTTACAAAAACAGCAGCTTAAAAACTTTTTGTCACGTCTCGGGTCTTTGCACTCGTTACTAGTGAAGATTGTCACTCACAACTCGTTTGTAACTTAAACTTGAGTTCCATAATAGTCGATTACAATAAAGCCCGTGTAAACTGAAGCTAATTACGAATATCTTAACTTAAGAAATTTTCCTTCCTTCGGCAAATGTAAGCACATAAATAGAGTGAGTATTTCTCTAAAATCCTCGTTGCTGTATTTAATTCAATGGCTTTGAGAGTTTCTGAAATAATTGCAATTTCCATACGTTTAAAATGCATGGTAAACTTTAAATAATATTATTTCTTAAAGCACGCTACTGAATTGTGCTGTGGTAGGTATGGAAGTAGTTCTCAAAAATAGCAAATGCAGTCTAGTTACGGCAAATGAAAATTAAATGTCTGGTAACAAAAATTAAGCATTACATTTGGGTTCAAAAATTAAAAATGTTGGAAAGTTGAATGTTACTTTAAGGAATCATCAGGTTAAGCGTTGCAAGATATTGTTTTATTGTTGATATACCCTTGATTACGTATAGCTAGCTACATGTGAAGGCATAACATGTTGGTAAAAGTGAAATTAGCTCTTTTTTAATTTGGGATTTGAACACACACAGGCAGCCTGGATTCGAATTATGAGCTCTTATTGGGCTTCCCAAAAGTTCTCCACAACGAAGCGTGAAGTCTGTCAATCTGCGTTCCTCAGCGAGGTGGAATATACCATTCATCCTCACGTTGTGAGAGAATACATATAGTTTTTGTTATGATGTCATCATGATCACCGGTCAATGTTAGTCTACAGGACATAGGCCTCTTCAAGGTTTATCTTGGACTCTTTTTCACCAGTAATTTCTCGCCTTTCTGCGCAGATAGTTTCGTTACGTAATAGAAAAAGCAGAATCTATCACGCTGTATTTATCTACTTATGGTTTGTATTATAAAAGAAGTTTATTCCAACGTTGCCTGTCTTGCCGAATGTAACTAACCCGCTGTATTTCCCAGCAGGGATGCTATGGAGCTCCGTATCCGTAACCGAAACAATCGGATATCCGAAATAAGATTATATCCTAAACCGTAACCGAATCCGATAAAAAGTTTCGAATCATTTCGGATAGGGGCAGAGTCTAAATAAAGCACGTTATGACAGGTTTTCGCCGGCCGAGCCGATCCATTAGCCGCGTCGTTCTCATTTTAGACAGTTTTTATTATTTAATTTGTGTCTTTTTGGTGATTATATTAGCACATAATACCTAGAAACAAAGTCAAACTTTGTAAATACAATATATATATTTTTAAGTCTAATATCCGTAACCGAAATTATCAGAAACAATCAGAGAATCCCAAATAATTTCATATCCTTAATCGTAACCGAAACGGGTAAATTTTTATACATATATCCGTATCCATATCCGGATTCCAAATTTCATATCCATAACATCCCTACTTCACAGCTGTGTCGGACATTTAAGTACCCATCCAAATTGCTTTGCCCCTGATCTTGATCTAACCTCAAGGAGGCCACGTCTTAGCTCGTAATTACGATTATTTGATATCGTGAATATTGAATAATTACCTATATTGTTTTCGAAAAGTGAATAAAGACTGCTAATTAGGGTAGAGAACTATGAACTATGAATTGTGAGTAGAGATATATTAATTAATAGTTTCAGGGATGGAACAATTGGCGTTAACTTTTGTGGCTCCAGAAACCGAATTGACACCGGACGTGGTGTCACGTTTTGCAATTTAACAGAACTCGATTGCATCGCCGTTTAGTGATCGAGGCATGTAAGTTCTATCCAACTAAGCATGTAGAATGTGACTGATTCTATCTATTCATTTATTTCTGTAACATCAACACAACTACTATTATTTTGAAGCCTTATAATTATATATAGGTGTCGAATGGACCGATGAAACCTAAAAATAGCCAAGACAGATCAGCCGGACCCAGCATTCAACAGGGGAAAAGTTTATTAATTTTAAATTTTAAAGCTGATAAGGGGTAAAGGAGATATTGGCGTAGATAAATTCGCCCCAGTCAACTTTCGATGAAAACTTTAGTTAATAAAGTTTAGTTAAGATTTTAGATAATTGCCTTAAATTCATTAGCAACTAGAAGGATACAAGTTCAAAAGCCTGAAGTATTTACCAAAGCTTTTAAAGTGTGGATCGGTGGAGAGGTGACCAATTTAATTGTAGAATTTTGTCATGTCACCCGGCCTCTTCCTGAACTTAGTTACCGTTTAATGATAACTGAGACTGACAGCCCTATATCATTAAATAATAATGATAATACCAATTGTTAAAGAATTTATAACAATTCTGAAATAATTAACTACGACTCTTATATAATTCATAACAATTTTTAAATAATTAACAAAGACTTTTATATAATTAATAACAATTTAAAAATAAATTGTGACAATTCTTTAATAAATAGTAACAATTATTAAATAATAATAAAAACAAAAAACGTTTTATTTTTTTAATCCCTTTTGCTTATTGCTGCACGAGATTTTACGTTAGTGATTGCAGTTTAGATTTCGATGGATACTATAGAGGTACTCGTATACATGATGGATTCTCGGTACAGAAACCGCAGCGTAACATGACCACATTTTAGCGTACGCTTACCGCACCGGCTGGCTTGAAATTTATTGGCTTTAAGGAATGTGTAAATATAATATATATGTCGGAGAATAAGACTGTTTCTTGGTTATATCCGCCAACATTACAGTGGTAATATAAACATAAATAAATATCCACTTTTAACAACATTAAATTTTAAAGATTAATTTTTATGGTACTCGTGGATAAGCATTTCACTTCATTTGTATAATTTTGCAGATTTGTATTTTATTAAGTAAAACAGTTAATATTCGATTATAAAAAAATCTAAAAGATTTTGTAGCAAAATTAAATAGAAAGCTAGATACATTTCAGTTGAATTTAAAAAATGTACTCGACTGTTGCTTCGGTGATTATGAGAATATTAGTAGAACAATAACAGAGAACACAGTAACAACATAATAGGAGTTGGCATTAATTATTTATAAACGTGACAAATTTAAAATGATTTAGAGAAAGATCTTCCGTCAAGCTCATCAAGATCTTGCCTGTGTTGTCTAAGTACTAGTATAGACATGTTCCAATGGTCGTATTCGGAATTTGTAGGTACATATAATATATGTATATGGAAAATAGAAAGGTAGAATGTTTTTGCCCCTCCTGAGGATTCCCTCGAATCCGAACTCCATACGCATAGGCCCGTAGCCTCGGTTGGGTGATGATGAAAGCGAATGATCGATGCGATGAACCTGATAAGAAAATATCCGATTAGATTCCTAAATTCGTACCTTTACCGTAATAAAGCATGGTTAAAACAAAGGTAATGGTTAAACTAGAATAAATAATCGCCGAGATAACTGATAATACTATAATACTGTATTCAACACGTGTTGTAAACAGAAGAGGTCTCATTCGAGGTCTCATCTCACCTGTGGTCATACTCGACGGTATTCGTACATGGTGGTAGGGTAATTAACCTGCTCGTTTTGCTTTCTTTTAAAACGTTTACATACACACACCTCCTTACTAGAATTCCCTGTGTTGCGGGTGGCATTGATATACACAGATATGACATCACAATTACTCATAATCCGAGAGGAAACATTCATATGTCAAATGTTTGTCCCAACCAGGAATCCAACCCGAGACCCCTCGCTAGGCAGGCAGGGTCACCACCAATTGGGCTATGGTGTCCTGAAACCGTTTATCGTTTATTTCAACATCATCATATTCCGCTTGAATCTGCGATCCAGGAAATACTTCTATGAGTGCGCAAGTGTATAATAGTTATACTTTTTAATTTACGAATCCATTTAATAATAAACAGTAACTTTTTTTCGACGGCAAGCCAGCTCGTCATATTTAAAATTTTCAAAAGTTACTTTCGCATCTCGTACCCTACTGCTTCCTGCGCTCATTAATTACTCATATTCCGCTGAATGAGATAGCATTTCTACGGTACGTGCAGTAATCCCCGTGATTTTACTTTATGACGTTTATTAATTGAAAATATACCTTATAATATTGTATGACAGCGTAACTAAATCAGTCAGAAAGTAGACTTACTTATAGGTACTTCTAGGCAGGTCAAGCGTGCGGGGTTTGAGGGTCCCATGTTTGTAAGAGCATTCTACAAAGACATTTCCAGATCAGCGCAGTATAAAATACAAGTTGTTGTAATATTAACTTTCATTTCGATGATTACTTAATTGCTGAAATTTACAATTTCGGGGCGGTGTCGGCTTCTATACCTACATCAAAACCGAAAGAGTACTAAAAAGTTATACAGTTATATGTGCAACTAAGATGTAATAAGTCTCTCAACGTTGAATTGTTAGATTTTTTTTTGATTGGTTAAGAAGCTCAGTACGAACACATGATGTGTTTAAGAAATGACACATTTAAACCAATATTCAAATCGTCAGTATTTTGTTCTTTAACAAAAGCCAAATCATCAAAATAAATAATCCCAAAAATTGCTTATGCAATCAATAAAATACGCGTAGTTTCACTTTAAAAAGGGTAAAAAAAAGGTTTGTATTTTAATCGAATTCTGTATTAAAAATGGGTGTTATTTTATTCGTCTCGTAATTTAAATTAAAAGTATTTATTAAGTAAGTTCAATAACTCACTCTGTTCCTACTTACGAACTTCAAAGACAACTTTACCGGTTATTAATTTTCGTAATTGAATCAACTTGCAATAAGGACAGAGGGTAATTTACTACGAAAATTGTATTGAGTTATCTTGTTCTGGTATGGTTTTCTCTTCTGTGACCGTTGGTGAACATTAAGGCTGCACGCTTGATTCGCGAAAAAGCCAAACGGCATCCAAGGCGGTCTAAATTTAAAACAAATCGTAGATATTTTTTATATAAAAATATTATTTAATATATAGATAAAATTCAATTGCCGCTTGTTGAAAACGGTTTGACCGATTTGGCGATGTTTTTGTTGTGTTCCGTATTGTAAGATGTGGTTTGCATAGAATTATAATTTTGGGTAATCCACCGGAAAAGTCAGATCCTTGTATCAATATCTCTAATAAAAATTGTGATGTTCTGTACAGTAAGACAGACAGCGGACAGATTAAACGACATTACAAATAGTAATGTTATAAAATAAACATACTTAATTTGTTTTTAGCTTGGCGCATTTCTCATTTGACTTCATAAATAAATTTTGAAGTCGGGGCGGGAGGCTAGTTTCTAATATCATTTTGCAGGATGACCATATTGGATCGAACATAAAATAATTTTTGCATCTATTAATTAAGATAAGTGTAGTTGATAGTATCAGGCGTTACTTTGCGGAAATTAGCTATTATTAAATTAGTATTAATTTACTTTGCAACTATCCGTAAGCACAATGTATGATGGTGTATACTTCTATACATGCATAGAACCTCCCCCCCTCCCACAAAGAATACATGCATTTATGATAAATATATATCAACACACATACCGTCACCGACACGTGTTTCGCTCCGAAACGGAACATCATCAGGGTGAAATCATGCGTTTTATGCATGTATAGTAGTATATACCTACTCACATCATATATTGTGCTTGCGTATTGTTGCAAAGTAAATTAATACTAAATTAATAAGACAAGTGTACCAGGGAGTGCTTGATTAAACTACATCGATAAGAGCCCCTTCGTCACGGAGCAAAGCTGTAATGACATCGTCAGACTCGATCAGACAAGGCAAACATTCGATTTTATAGCCCCAGACTGTAGCAAACAAAGGCGGATGACTACGAAGTCAATGTATATATATACATATATATATATATATATACATTGGTAGTAACACGATCAAGATCTGCGGGATATAAAAGATAATTCCCGTTTGAATACCACCCTAAAGGTGAACAGTAAGAGGTGAAACTATGAAATTCAGCCTTGCTTCAGTTTTGCCGACGCGTTGTTTGTCCGACAAGGAATCGGATAATACACAGATTTGCATTATTATTTCATTTTCCGTTGTTATATTCCAACAATTTTATAACGATATACGTTAAAATATTCCACAGTTGGTTCTAGAATGAGGGTAGTAACATAGACTTGGAAATTTTTGTGATGTCTGCAGGATTCAAATTCTGACCTTATTGTGGGAACCAACTAGCACTCGGCTATCACTGTTTGCCTTTAAATCAATTTATTAATAGCAAAATGGAATATTATTTGCTTTTTGACCATCAGGTGATTGTTGAATGTGTTGTAGATTAACCGCACGGCAGTTTTATCTCATAACATGAAATGCACCAGTGTACCGTACAAAGGTAAAGATATTATAATTCAACGGTTTTATGTCCGTGGAGTTTCACCAATTAGAGGCTGTGTATGGACCTCATTTACAACTATAGCGTTTGTTAGGTACTTGTACAATGCAATTAAAAATACTTTATTCCTGTGACCTGTTAAGTACTTTTTACATCGCTGAGTTTCTCCTTTTCATTTTACGACGCGCGGTGCATAATTTTTTTTAATAACTATTCTGAGTACTTGGGCGTTTTCAGGATCAGAGAATGTATAGACGTGCAAGTTGTAAAAAAGCAATTTGAAAGAAATAACAAACAAAATGTTAAGAAAATAATTAACTGTATTATTATTTATTTATTTAATTATTTATTTATTATTAATTAATCAATTATATTAATTAGTTTTAATTAACAATTGAAAAGTCCAATTGAGTAAAATTTTTTACAAGCTATTTTTAAGAAAAATATCGGAGTATGTTAGGGCATATAATATGTAAACGAAATATAATCTGTACTGTAATTGTCTTTGGTTCGACATTTGTATATTTGCGGTATTTTCATATGTGATAACTCCCTCTGCTCTGCATGTCGCCCTAAAAGAATATTATTTTATGTTTACTCAGTATATCTCCACTTAAGTTAATCCATTTTACTCGTTTGAATAACACAATAAATCCTTTAGAAAACAAATCCAGACTACCATATACGAATTAGGTACAATCTGTTGAGAGATTATGATTGCACCACACTCAGTTAACTCTGTTATAAAGTGGACGGATTATGTGGTTGCGTATTAATTTGTTTCGTAGGCTCATACATACGTGTTTATAAGCGTTTTTTGGCCGTATTTGGGCGGTCTAGAATACCCAATCCCCCAATCCTACGCTGGCATTGTATCGTAGGCTCGTACACATACGTATTTATACGCGTTTTTTGGCCGTATTTGCGCGGTCTAGAATACTCCCCCAATCCCACGCTGGCAGAACAGGGTGTCGTAAGAGGCGACAGAAGCCAGCCTGCTTGGTGGTAGGGCTTCATGTAAGGATTATATTATCGGTGTTATTATTAAATCATGTATACTATTATTACTGGTATTATCTTTCCGTGAAGCTTGTCTGGCTGCTATCACCCTCCTGCTTAAGTCAATCGCCAAACGACTCGTCGTGTTCCGGCTGGGGGCTTGAGAGTCAGTACCTTCTTTCTCACCGTTTTCTCATTTCCTTACCGACCTCATGCATACTCGCAAATATTGATACACTTGTGAATATTTATATACATGTGTGTGTGTGTGTGTGTGCGTACACATACGTTTTACCTCCTTAAAATGTCACATTGCCATTTGATCGATACGGTGATTGTTGCCGACAATATTTACAAATTAAGATCAACAGTGACTTGTGGTTAAACTGCACCTATACCGTTTTAGCTCGGCCATAGAGATCCATCCGTCCATGGGTTGAAGTGATTGCTGAACAACAGGAGAAGTATTGCTGTGTTCATACGGAATCGCTAGCTAGACGGAATAGTTTTCCTAAAGGAGCCACATGATTGCCAAGAGAATTTTAGTGGGTAGGAAATCCCTAAAAGACAGTAGCACCCCAAAAAGCTCGTGTATCATTTGATGATTTGCTCTCTCAATAACAATAAATTAATGTTATGTCTGGTGTTATGAAAATAATTACGACTATTAAGTATACTGTGCAAAAGAATTATATTCTTTTACTACACAAATACCGTAACTTTCTAAATGTCACCAAACAGATAAAATAATCACTCTATTATAATTTTAACACATTGTAAACGTCAAACATATTGAATTCCCAAAAGCTACAGTAATTATGGCCAAGTTAATTATCGCCAACAAACAAGACGGGAAAATTAACATAATTGATTTATGCCGTTATTACTCCACTCATTAACAAACTCCTGTTTATTTAAGCACGTAAAATATAACATAATTGCGTGTACATTTACGTAGTTAAATAAGCAATTTTTTTTTCTACATAGCGGGTCTAATTAAATCAATTTGGAATTATTTGATAATGAATGTATTAAAACATTATAACATACGTGGCTACCCTCTTCTCATTTCAGTTGTGCAGTTATTTGTTTAATGTGCTATCAAGGGTTGAACAAATATGTTGAACAAATATATATACCTTTGTTTTATAGAAAATCTTTAGTCATACAATAAAAGGTTTTTTGATTTGTGTATAATTTAAATTTAAGTCCTTAACAAGTTTCGAACATCAGCTGAATGTTTCTTGTACATTGGCGTGAAATAGAGTCTCAAACTTAACTTTGCGGAGTTGAGTCATCGGCTAGTAATTTCGATTTTGAGTCTATTTTACACTTTACAAAATCGAGTTGTTAATCGATTCGAATTAAACTCGAACTTGTTCTAATTGGTGCTCTTGAATTCGAAGCTTACAATTAAGCGGGATCCAACTTTGATTGACAGGTTTATTAAATAATCAAATATCTATTTTTTAAGTATACAAATAATTGTAAATAGTAAGAGGGGATCGTTTTATACTAGAATATAACAAAATCTTGATTTTCGACTTGACAACGGTTATGATACCATTCAAACTTAAATTAATTTTAGGATTAAAACTAAAGAACGGAGATTTCTTCAATGTTAATATTGGAATCAAGCTGCACCATTCAAGGAAATTTTCAAAATCTTAAACACTTCAAAGCTTTAAAGCTTTTGATATAAATCAGTTCAGTTACACACTAATACGTTACGCTGAAAATAGTCATAATAACTTCCTCCTCAGTTATAACCCATTAACAAATACTGATAAACTAACTTAAATAAAAAAAAAAACTAATATTACTACCGTACAATCTGAAATTAAAGTAATTTTATCATTAGAAAACTTTGTAATATTAGCTTCTCAAATAGTGTTAAGCACACTATGAATGAATTTGAATAATTATTTAATTAATAATAAAAATGAAATTAATATTCATAGAATTAACAACAACAACAACAACAATACAATTAACAATATAATTAACATTCTACCGTGAAGTTATGAGGTCATGCGACATACAATATCCAACAGAGATGTTAAATTTACGTTGATATTGTGAAATGGTTCCGTGGGATACAAATTCTAATCCCGCCGGGCTAATGTTTGTATGTATCTGCTGTTTGGCTGTTTATCTTACTAGTTGGTGTTTCGTATGCAAATTGTTTAGAATTGTACTGTCGATACCGGAGATATGTTATTGTTAAAATGTGTAATAGATTTACTTGCACATTAATAAATTGTAATAATGTATTAATGAATTTTATACAAAACTGTGATGTATTTTCGGGTATATAATAGTTTCAAAAAATATTAAATATTATATTAAATAATTTAAACGCTGCATACTTAATTCTTTTATCTGCCCTTGAAATTCATTTCTAAACGAGATCTGAAGGCGTATAAATGAGTTCAATGAATACGTTATATATAATATAAGCGCTGAAATGAAGACTTGCTCATGGTTAAATTATCTTGTTAGTCTGAAAATTAATTAAAGCAAAGTCATTGAGCTAGACCGGACTCAACCAAATAATTTATAACTGAATTACTCATGTTAGCGGTAACATATAACTATACATATACACGAGTATATTATATCGGAGACAATTATGAATACAGTTGACAAAGCGCGGCCCGTGACCCGTGTGATGGCAGCACCGTCACTATGACTCAACACTCGGGAATTTGCTCCACAATGGAGCTTAGCTAAGAAACAGAACAGGTGACGGGACATACTCGTGTTTCAACCATGCTGGACACTAGTGCCTAATGCTAGGAGACCGCTACACGTTTCGTTTGTAATTTGTGTCAAATTGCTTTTTTTTAATCGTTACTTTTTTATGAGACTGGGCGACAAACGAGCAGACGAGCCATCTGATAGTAAGTGGTCATTGAAATGTTGCAGATGGAAAAGAAAGCGGGTAGGCCGGTATTACTTCTATTACTCACTGTCGGACACTGCTCCGAAACACGTATTTCATTTCAGTAGCTAGCCAGGCGGGCAAAATGCTCTACCGGTATGCAAGTGCCATCGGGATTAAACTGGATGGTGTCTGTACTTAGCCTAGCCAGCAATATTGAGAGGGATCGTTTGCCAACGTCGTTATTTTTCAGCAAGGTGCACCGCGAGCAGGGGAGGTTGGCTTAGACTTAAGGCGGATGGAGCCTATTTCAACTCTGCTCAAAGAACAAGGCATGTACACGCGAACATGTCTGACTATGACCATGACGTAAGCTCATAAAAACCCAGGAGATTATTAAATATTTATCAAAAAAAAATTTTACATTTACATATAATATACAATAAAATAATTTTAATTATTTTTACTATCATTACTGTTTACTCTAGGTAAATTCGGAATGTATGTTATTTATAATTTTTCATCAAATAATGTTATTAAAAATTAAGTTTAACAGACTAACAAAGCAATATTATTTATCTAGCGTAAGCAATAAGGCGAAGGTGAATTCGTATGCAATACGGATTTATATGTAAAAACTTTGATTACATTCAGATTAATTAGCGATAAAATCGCTGTTCCTAAAGTCCTGATTCCTAAAAAGTTTGTTAGAAGTAAGACTAGAGACTATACATTGAAATTTTTTGAAAAACGAGACAATTTGGCTGATAAAAAAATATTTAACTATCGATTGCTAATAAAGTATCTCTATTGATAAATAAACTATTATATACTCATAGATTACCCTGTAGTTATGTATGTACTAGCGGCCCGTCTTGACGTCGCTCGGGGTCAGCGATTAATTATTATACGTTAGCCTATGATCCGGAATAATGTACCTTTAAAATGGTAAAATAATCTTTCAGATAGGTCCGATGTACCTACACAAACTCACAAAACTCTAACTGTCTCTTCATAATATTAGTATAACGTAACTATTCACTAACACGATATTCATATTCTCTAGAGCTGTACAGTCAAATTATAGATGTCAAATTAATTTGTTAACTCACTAAATCCACCGTACCCGTGGGTACATCCTTTGTACACATGGGTGAGCCGGTGAAGCCCCGTAATAAATAGAATAAACTTTACCCACGCCCGCTCAGTGACATTAACCTGTCTTTGAAGGCTGTAGGTCGTGACGTAACCTATCACGTAGCGTCGCTACGTCGTAGGCGTTACGTCACTCATTTATCGTAGATCGTAACCGTTGTGGGAAGTTTTAAATTTTTATTAAAGAATAATAAATAAAACTTTTTTTGTATTTCGTATAGTCTTTGATAAAATTCTTATGGAATTACTGTCATATGCGATTTTCGCAGAATCTGTCGGTAGATAAAGAAGTAATTTAATATCTATGGAATTTGGCGATTTCTTTTTATATCAATAGCTGACGAATGGGCAGAAATTTACACGTACACCTAAGGAGAGGTAGTTCTAGCGGCGATAGTAAGCACGATTAATCTGACTGACACAAAATCCAGCGACCTCCAACAGTACCGACCTGGTGGTATAGTAGGCATGGACTCTGTAGACAGGCTCTGTAGATACCAAAATCTTAACAAATTAAGTCCCTTGTATTCCGTTTTCTTTGTTAATTTTTGTTTTATACCCTCTGTGCATAAACGATTAAATAAAGTCTAAGTAAATAAACAATAAGGTCACTTTTTATCAAGAAACAAGAATATGTTCTAGCTAAATCAAAGTAAATATTTAACTTGTTAATTATGTAGCGTATCGTATAAAAAATAGCTTCAAGATGATAGAAGCCGTACCTTCTGCGCTCCAAAACACAAATCATTCGAATACTAGCGATTTTCCTCATGATCATATCCGATATATCTTAATTAACTCAACTGTTTACGATCAACACGAGCCGTAGACTTTTAAACTAAACATTAATTTTAGTAATAGTAACTCGATCGAACAGCGAGTATTATTAAAAAAACGCGGTGAATAAAATATTGTTGTTTCACATGTTGGTACAATATTATTTTTATTGTGAATATTGATAATCTGTTTCACACAATCATAGATAGTTAGTTCCACGGATAAACAAGTAGGACACGCGATAACGACAGCTCGCGAACGTGCGACCCAATTTCGCGGCGTGACGCACGCAGGGATTTTTGTCTACCTTCAATGTGGGTAGTTCATTATCTGTATTAATATTAAAATTTTAACGGGACCGAATTCGTTTATTGAATATTGTTTGGAAATTATAATGTAGTTAGGCCTTGCTATTAATATAGGGACGATTAAATTTACAATTTTAATGTAGTTACGTTTATTATTAATGGAGAGATAACTAAATAGAGAAATGAAATGTTAGTTTTTAAAAATTTAAATTTGTCTATCAATTTATTATTACGTAATTTTTTCAATTATTAGTCAGTATCTAGAATAGTTTGCGTCTCATTTAATCATTCCCGTCGCACATTGTCCCCATGGGGTAATGGACGAAATGTATGTAGTTAGTATGCAATTTCTGTAAAGGGAATAATTGATAACATTTATAAGGGTTTTTGTAGCTATTGCAATAAATAGTCATGTTTCTACTTTGCAGAAATAGAAACACCTATTAAAAAACTAAAACTTTAAACATATTCAAAAACCGTTTTATAAAAACGAGTGACGATTGTTTTGGGTTTTGTTTACCGGTACTATATAATATATTGTTAGTTGTAAGGATTATATTTCCCGATGTGATGTGAAGACAGATTTCTAGTATGAATGAGCCAAGTTTTGTAACAATTTTACTCTTTTACGGTTCATTGAAGCAGGAGAATGGCTCGCTAATGAGTTGAACTACTTCATTGTCTCAAATGCTGACGTTTTTTATAAGACGCTTAATGAATTCCACAGTAGGTGGTTTAGTTAATAATAACACACCATTAAGCATAAATTCCCAGGTTCGATTTTAAAGAACCTGCACTATACACTACAATCAAATCAAAAATAACACATCTGTTATTTTTGATGCAAATTTGAATTTCGTTCCTACAACGCTCTCTGCTAAACAATAAATTAACAATTGATCAAGCGGTATTCATTGAATTGATCAATCGTAATATTATAGTATTGTATTTCTAAATATTCCTATTATCAATTCTTGGCTGTTTGCGATTGTTATGTTTATGTATGTAAGAAGCTACGATTTAATATAATTGTATGACTATTATTTCTCATTTCAAAATCATTTTGTAGTGAACGAAAATTAGTGGTTATCGTCACGTCTCTTAGTGACTCTGTTGGGACGCAGACAAATGTTCGTCACGCAATAGACAAATGTTCGTCACGCAATAGACAAATGGTCGTCACGCAATAGACAAATGTTCGTCACGCAATAGACAAATGTTCGTCACGCAATAGACAAATGTTCGTCACGCAATAGACGAACCAAAACGGGTGGTCGATTGTTTTAGACATTCAAAGTATTCATCGGCTATTTTGCTACATACCGGGGTTTATTTGGCTTAGGAATCACTATTTTTATTATTCTACTAGCGGCCGCTTCGTTCGGACAATTATGATACAGAGCCTAGATAAATATGTCCATGCGGAATAATATACCTTTCAAATGTTAAAAGATTTTTTTGTAGAGGGCCGTTGTTCTGGAGATTACCATTCGCATACATACAAATTCACAGTAAACGCATTCCGTTTATGCATTATTAGTACAAATGTGTTGGTCTCAGTACCTCCAATCCGGTATATCATATTTAGTAATTCAAAATACTTCCGTCCATGAAGTCAGAAGTGTTTGTGCGGTTGTGTTGCCAATGAATGAGACGACATACGAATTTGAGATGTACCTACTCGCAGTGCTGTATACACAAGCGTAATTGTACGTAATAGTAGTATTTGCAATATTGAAATCCGCAGATAACCTAGTGTATCTAACGTAGCACGGATAATCAAAATAGGTTAGTTAAAATAGCTAACTTACACTTCGAAAAACTAATAGCCGTTGGGGAAGAAAGATGTAATTTTATAAAACAAATAACGTAAGCGTTGCTTGTTTCTTTTCAAGTAAAAAAAACGTGCACCACGAAGCCGGGAAATGCTCAAGTACTGATTAGTGGAATCTGGAATCTTATGGGACTAAAATCTGGAAGAAATAATATAAGTTTAATTTTAATTTTTACACAAACCTTGTGCGTATGAAAGGCACCTCGAACCCTGGTAATATTTTATCGAAATTACATCGTGTAACGGGGATTTGCTTTGAATGAAATAATTATGTTGTTTCTACCAAATATTTCTGATATTCACGTGTAATTATTCTTCTCATATGTCATAATATATCAGAGCCCGGCAGAGTATTCTATTCCCAAACAAGATCGGTTAAAGGTTTTTCACATGGTAACTAAGAAAACCATTGTAGTTGTGGAGGTAAAAATGTATCGGTCCGGTTCTTCAGAACATAGTAGTACTACACAAAATACAGAAATGTTTACTGATAATCAGATAATTTGATTCGTTGCCCACATATCGTACGCTTCGCTAACAGCTGAGATTGAATAACGAGTACTTTTAGCCGTATTGGGGTGGCTTAGAATACTACCCCCAATCCCACGCTGGCAGAAGAGGGTGTCGTAAGAGGCGACAGAAGCCGGCCTGCTTGGTGGTAGGGCTTCGCGTATATATTATATTATCAGTATTATTATTAAGTTATTAATATTATTACTGGTATTATTATCTTTCCGTGAAGCCTGCCAGGCTAGCTACCACCCTCCTGCTTGAGTCAGCCGCCAAACGACTCGTCGTGTTCCCGCTGGGGGCTTGAGAGCCAGTACCTTCTTTCTGGCCTTCTTCTCATTCCCTGGCCGACAATGCATCAGTGATACCTTTTGTCTTGCTGATGTCTATGGGCGACGGTGACCACATACCATCAGGTGGCTCGTCTGCTCGTTTGTCGATTATTAACATAAAAAATACTAGCTTTAGTGTTATGGATAAAAAATAAAAGAGAAAAATGTTATGGATAAAAAATAAATTAAAATCTCTATATCTATTCTTAATACGTAAAGAGAAAGGGTCCTATTTTTTTTGTGATTTTCTTTATTTTGCTTTTGTTTTTTAACTAGTGACTATCTTTAGTATTATAAAAAAAATGGGGTTTGAAAAAGTTTATGTAAAACCAAAAATTCTATTTCATACATTTATATATGTATAAATCTCTACATATGCCTGATAAATTAACCGTCATTATATTGAAGATATACGGAAATCATTGTGAATGAGGTTAAAGGAGTTCTGAAACAGTAAAAAAAATAACAAAACTCCGGGTGATGACGATGAAAGCTTAAGGAAAGATCTCCAGAAGTTGTTCAGTTCCATCATCAGTAGCAGACTACCTCAAAAGCGAGAGCCACCGTATCTAAGAAGGCTGTTGGAGGCGTACCTCTCAGATCGAAGGGTAGGCCTCGAGAACCGGTCGGGGTCCGTGGAGTGGCGGCAAGTCGGCTGCGGTGTCCCGCAGGGATCCGTTCTGGGTCTGATCCTGTGGGACATCGGGTACGACTGGGTCCTGCGAGGCCGTCTTCTCCCCGGGATGGGTATCATCTGCTACGCGGATGACACCCTCGTTTATTCCCGAGGACGAAGCTACAAGGAGGCGGCGCGGCTGGCCGAGGTCGGGCTCGACCTCGTGATCAGCCGCATAGAGAGTTTAGGGCTTCGTGTCAGGTTTGACAAGACCGAAGCCCTGCTCTTCTACGGGACCGGCCGCAAGGGACCTCCACCGGGGGCTGCCCTTCAGATCGGAGAGGGGAGAGTCAGGATGAGCCCCCAAATGAAATACCTCGGGCTCATCCTGGACGGAAGGTGGACCTTCGACCCACATTTCGCGATGGTGGGACCGAAGGTCGTGAAGGCGGCGAGTGCGCTGGGCAGACTCCTTCCGAACCGACCTAGCGCCGCCTGCAGGCAGCTGTACTCCGGAGTCTGCCGGAGTATGGCGACGTACGGTGCCCCGGTTTGGGCGGATCGCCTCACGGCGAAAAATAAAGCTGCGCTGCGCGCTGCGCAGCGAATAATCGCGGTGAGGGTGATTCGGGGGTACCGTACGGTATCGTGAGCTGCAGCTACTGCTCTAGCCGGCGATCCCCCGTGGGAGCTCGTGGCGGAGGTTCTTGCCGAGATCTACTCATACGTCTCGGGTAGGAGGGCTCTTGGTGAGAACCCAACGTTGGACGGGATCCTACGGGTGCGTCGGATAGGACAGGAAGCGCTAATGCGGAGGTGGGGGGAGGACCTGGCGGTGCAGCCGTATGGCACACATGTTACGGCTGCGTTGCGCCCGGTCCTTGAGCGGTGGATGCGCCGAAAACGCAAGCCCCTCCCCTTCCGTCTGACGCAGGTTCTCACCGGGCACGGTTGCTTTGGTGACTACCTGTGTCGGACGGCCCAAAGGGAGCCGACGACTGAATGCCACGATTGTGGCGCGGCGGTGGACTCTGCCCAGCACACCCTCGAGGTGTGCCCGAGATGGGCGGCGCTGCGTCGGGGTCTGACGTCAGTCCTCGCAGGGGACTTGTCGCTTCCGAGCATCATCATCGTGATGCTCGGCGACGACGAGTCCTGGAAGGCGATGGTCTCCTTCTGTGAGACAGTAATGTCCCAGAAGGAGGTCGACGAGCGGGTGAGAGAGGAGGCCGCCAACGTGGCCTCCATCCGCGGGCCACGAATGGGGGTGCGTAGGAGGCGCTACTTAATGCGCCTCCAGTAACGCCCCTGTGCTCGTGTCAGGCCGGGATGGGAACACAACCCTGCTAGACACGGCGTCGTTGGGACTGTTCAGAGGTGAGCCGGACAGTCCCCATGGAGGAGAAGTCTGGCCTTTTCGCCGAGGCCAGCCTGTCGCTGGAGGGATCCTGTTGCCTGCAGATCCGGGACTCTCCAATTAAAGCGGCTGAAGGTTCCCGCAGGGGTTTAGTACGGTATTGCACTCCCAAAGTGCCGAGTCCGACATAGGTCTAGGACTGCCACCCGGGCGTCCTGGATATCATCCGTAAATGGATTCCCCTACGACAAAAAAAAAAAGGGCATATCGTTCTATCAATAGGTGGCCTATCGGCATAGAAAAGTCCTCGAATGCCGTCCACGCCTTGGTAAAAGAAGCTGAGGACGCTTTCGGAGCGAGCAGCGGAGCTTTCGGGGGAGTGATGACCTTAGGAAAACGACTGGGAGCCGTTGAGTTCAGAGGGCCCAGGGTCGGTCGGAGTGGCGTTAATAGATATAGGAACAGACAAAACAGTTTGTTTACCTTCTTTCCTCTGTTTGTCAACTGATTTTCTTTGTTCTTATTTGTCAGCAATAAAAATATGTTGGAACTAAATTAAGATAAATAAAACATTTATTGCGTACGTTCAACAAATCTGCACCAAACATTTATCATAAAAGGTTATTTATAATAACTTGTGATATTCATTATGACAATGAAACACGAAAAGGGTAATATTGAAAATTTGCTACGTAATTTCAAGTGTGTATATGACATTGATAAAAAGGTTTAATTTTACAATCAAGAATTCTTGATGAACTATTCAGAAACCGTTACATAAAAACCTTTTTTACAGATGTCAAAAAACGTGGGGGTTACTTTTTTTACGAATACCCACTAATTTCTTCAAAGCTACTTAGACAATTTGCTTCATTTTTCTTCCACCTTCAAAAAAGGAAAAGATTCTTAATTCGTATTTTTATTTTTTTGTTAACTCGGAACTGCGTCTTTTATTAATCGATTTGAAAAATCCCTTTTTTGTTTGAGAGTTGTTTGTACTTCCTGTTGGATTCCACTAAAAATTTGAAGAAAAAATACTATCCCAAGGGTGAAAAATAGAATTTGAAACTCATTGAAATTACAACTCATGTTACAATAAGAGTGGTTACGGCCAAAGTCCGCCACGCTGATCAATTGAGGACTATGAGACTTCACATATCTTTGAGCACTTCATGAAACGAAACATGGTATAGGTATCCTTACTATATTTTCCGTTACAGAAGCAAGTAATAAAAAAAAAATATATGTGTCACTACACACAAATGCGGGTTGGAAGAATTAACACACACACCTACAAGAACATCATGGACAATTTTCATGAATACATGTATTCTTTATATGTTTTGCTTTCTAAAATTAATCTAAGTAGGTATAGGCTAAAGCCCCGAGGCCTCCACAAAAGAGTGGCCCTCACAATATCGACTCCGAAAATAAAATCTTCCCAAATCCAACGAGTAAACACTATTAAAAAACTTTCCCTTTAAATTTTTTTCGCTGTTTTACCTACAGTACTTTGTACAAACATGATAACATTTTGCTTAAATATAAAGAAAAAAAATCTATATTTGTTCACTTCAATCAGTAAAATATCAACTGAAAAAAATTGCGCATTTTATTTAGTTAACTCAAATGAATCCAGAGGTCCTCCTTTCATTGTTGCACTAGGGCCTCCAGACCTCTAAATCCGGCCCTGTGTTTATGCGGAAAGTAATCTCCAGAATCGCGGCTCCTGTTTAAAAAGTTATTTTACCATTTGAAAGGTACATACATATACTCGTATGAAATGTATGCGTATAATTATTATTTGTTGATTTCGAACGAAGTCAGGACGGGCGGCTTGTGATAAATAATTTCAAATAATACAAAAAAAATATTAATAAACAGTTATTACAAATTAAGTAGTAAGTAAAGTAGTTTAGTTGTTTATTTTTCCTTTTATAATCTCATATCTTACAAAAATCAACAATACACGCGAGATTCGAATTCCAATTCTGGGAGCTTGAGAACAATTTTGAACTCAACATAATTATAGTTTACAAACTCGAACAATAAATGACTGAATTCTAGTCCCCGACACAAGATCTAAAGACAAACTTTCAAACAACTATGTGATCACAAATTGTTATTCATAATTAAATTACAAGTCGTTAATACGAACTTTTCAATGCGTTTCTCAACGTCTACAAACTTCGTACACAATTTAAACCAGGAGTTTCACGGTGTTCATTGTTGATGATAATCTAGAAGTTAAGCTACTCAAAGTAACACTGAGACTTGGCAACTGTGCGCTTCAGCTTATAACGGTAATTTGATTTTGTTATATGATTAAGTACCGTAAATTTGTTATACCGTCATGACGTTTGATAAGCTGTCTGCTTAAATGGTTGATATAGGAGCAGAAAATTAAGTTTAAAATATTCAGTTCAGGATTTCAGTTATATGAATTTCTGTACAGATGGCAATGTTTGACGACTCTGTAGCCCAGTTGATGGTGCAGCGAAGCGAGGAGTCCCGAGTTTCATTTCCGACAAGTAAAGATATTTATGAGACGGATAAATGTTTGTTTTCGTGTCATGAGTCTTTTTGATGTCACATTAATGTACGTTTGTATGACCCGCAATGTAGGGAATCCTAGTGCGGGAATGTGGTTGTGCAAGCGATTATTTATTTATTTATTACTAGCGGCCAGTCGTTCGGGTTGAAGAATAAACATTAACACACTCACACCTCCGCTGTAGGATACCCTGTATTGAGGGTAACATGGTCATACACAATTATGACATCCCAAACACCCATGACCCGAGAACAAACATTTTTCTGTCACATAAATGTCTGCCCCGGCCGGGAATGGAACCCGGGACCCCTAACTCGGCAAGCAGGGTCACAACCAACTGGACTACGGGGTCGTCAAGGTGGTCCAAGAATGATTCTAATTTTTACATTAATATATGTATATTATATGTGTAGCATATGTTCATCCTGAATAACGTAGTTTTGAAATGGTAAAAGAACGTTTCAAATAGGTGCGGTGGTTCCGGAGATTATCTTCTGCATATACCTACTACAAAGTCACAAAATTTTCACTTAATAATATTAATATAGATGTAAAACTTTGTTTCATCAACCGTCTAAATATGCCGTTTGTCTATGGTACGGTTTTCCCGACATTTCTTTTCTGTACGTGTAAAATGCGGAACTTACTTCCCATCTTGACTTCGAGAAATGAGTCCAATAGAAACCGGCAATGAATTCGTGTCAACTCTGGTGTTTTAAACGTCAATGGGTGACGGTGATCTCTTATCATCGAGTGACTCGTCTGCTCGTTTATTGATTCGTTGTTGGAATTCGCGCGTAGTGTTCAGCGTTCAGTTGAATAAGTTCGAACTGGTTTGCTTTGGTTTTGATACCGTAATGCATATGAATGAAAGAATATATGGCACTTCTTGTATCCATTGCTGTATTAAAATATAAATATAAGCTAAATATATTATTCGTTTTTATTTAAACATTAAGTGATGCCTACTTACAATACATGTGCACAAAGGCACAGACAAACACACGAATCTAACAACTATTGTTTTGGGTGCTATTGCGTTAAAAACCCCCAGTAATAGTTTTTCTCATATATCCTGCATGTACAGAAAGCAATCTGCTTAAATTTTAAAATATGTATAAATGAGTGCATGCTTCCTTTGTTGGGAATTGTTACACATATTTAGATGTATATATGTACGATCATATTGTAAAGTTGCAATGTATATTATTACTAATATAATAACAATTAATTTCCTTAAATTAAACCCCGATGTTGATGGCTATAATTATTTATGATTAAATCTATAAGTGGAACGATCGTCAACAATTGCATAAAAAATATGTTTCGCGTATGGATAATATTATCAGTATTATTATTAAGTCATTGATATTATTACTGGTATTATTATATTTCCGTGAAGCCTGCCTGGCTAGCTGCCACCCTCCTGCTTGAGTCAGCCGCCAAACGACTCGACGTGTTCCGGCTGAGGGCTTGAGAGCCAGTACCTTCTTTCTAACCTTCTCATTTCCTGGCCGACAACGCATCAGTGATACCTTTGGTCTTGATGTCCATGGGCGACAGTAATCACTTACCATCAGATGGCTCGTGTGCTCGTTTGTCGGCTATTAACATAAAAAAAGCAAATTGTATGAAAGTAACTTCCGCGTGTATCTGACGTATGAAAAACATGACTCGTTACTTTAGAATATTATTGTGAAATTTATGTCATGTTTATTAATAGCCGCTACTGTACACACAGTGTTTGTTGCCAATTTATGTACAGTACTGCATAAAAAATATGGTCATTCTAAATTTCGAAGTTTTGTACGTATTAGGCAGTAACTTGTCCTAGAATATATTCATTATCTTTAAAACAAAGTTTGTTGTTATACAATATTAACAACTGAAGTACCTGTATTAAATTTGTTTTTTTACATAAAACCAATTAATGCTTCAAAATAATACCACCTGGTGGTAAGTGGTGAAACAGTCTTATGTTGAGCGCATTACTTATAGAAACCTGTTCACTCCCCTCTTGAAGACTCCAACATCATATGCAGTCAGGAACACCGACTTTGATGATATCAAGTAATAAGTATGGATTGTTTTTAAAAAAAGAGAGCGCATTTTGATTTATTTAATTTGAAGTACAGTAAGTAAGTTTTTTTTAATAATATCACTCGACAACTTTCGTGTTTTCGACACAAACACGACGACACTCAAAATAAGAACAACACGAAAAAACCTAAATCTGTCAAGAGTAGTTGATTAAAGATACTTTATTAAGCGCACAATTCGTGCAGAATATATTTGAGTTTCAAATTTATAAACCCAAATAATAATATGAATTTCCCATTCAAATTTAAACAAACGATATCGCTATTGAATATACCTTTTATTCCCTCTCTACGTTAATTCCACTTCACTGACTTTCAAAATTGTCTGTTCATGATTTATAACCACTTTTTACTTATAAAGATAAAAAAAAAACATCCCAATTCGCCTTCTTTTCGCCTTTTAAGTTCCTGCTTATATTAAGTAGAATCAATAGGACTTAAATGAGTAATGAATCTGTAGTTAAGTCAAATTACTTGGAAGAAATGAAGTGTAGTGTCAGTAATTTGTAACAGTCGAAGTAATCACGAGCTGTTATCGCAGTTCTGAAGGGACCGGAAATTATTACCTACATATTTCCACCACCCTGCGCTTTACGTCAGTCAATCTTATTCCCATTAACGCCTAGTGTTGTATGTCAGGCTTGCGGCAGCTGAACAGACCGTGATCACTAGTATTTCTTATCTTGGCTAGTTTTCCTTGTAAACATTTCTATTTTTAGACACGTTTGATGTCACGCAAACCTTTCCCGTCCCTTTCCGGGAAACATAATGTATACAATATCAAAGTTGTGGAATTAGAAATATCACTGCAATAAATGAAATGAATCAATGTATGACAACTCTCATTTAACATATAGGTTAACTTACGATGTATATTTATTATCAATAGCCAATAAATAAACAGACATGCCAACTTATAATTTCGAAACTATGAGTTCGATGAATAAAAGACTTCCAAACATGGGGCTGTCAGCCAATTACAACACACGTAAAGAAGGAGGGAGAGAGAATACTGGATAGGATATCGTGTAACTGTGTCTTAGAGGAAGAATTATAAGCTTTGTTATTCCACATACATATTTCTAACTTATTAAAAGTAAAGTTCTACTGTAACAAAAAATGAGCTAAAAGTCACTCAATACAGGTTGATTAATTTTTGTATCGTTCTTTTTTTTATGTCAATAGCCGACAAACGAGCGGACGAGCCACCTGATGGTAAGTGGTCACCGTCGCCCATGGACACCAACATGACCAAAGGTATCACTGTTGCGTTGTCGGCCAGGAAATGAGAATAAGGTAAGAAATAATGTTCTATTTTACGTGTTGTGATTTTATGGAAAAAAATTTGCATATGGAAGTATTGGTTTAATTTAATAATTTGCAGGTCAAAATCCAAAATATTTCATCACTTTGATGATTCAAACGCGACATGTGTCAGGGATTACAAAAAGGGTTATTAAAAAGTTATGACATTATGATGACGGAAATTATGGTAGCCCATAAACAGACTCGAACCCCCCAAATCGATTCTGTCCCGGCTCGTGAAATTACTAATGATGCAGTCCTTAAACAATTTCCAAAATATTAATACAATTGTGTTTACTTAATAGTGGAGGGTTTCTCAAACACAGTTGCCGTCACAACCTAGATGAGAACTACGGGAGAATTTAAAAAAAATGTTTGACTTTTACATGAAAATTCTTATTGTTTTCTTTAAGTTATATATTTGAAATGTAACACACATCCACATACAAATAACATAAACAAATTAATATTTGTCTGAAACTATTCTCGGAAAGGTAAATTTGGGTAACGCTACTTACACAAGATGGATTTTATAATCACATTCAGCGAAGCGGGCGGTTCATTGAAAATCTATTTACAATTTTGTTTTTTAATAAAAGAAATAACATTGTTTTATAAAAGAAGTAACTCAAGCACAGAAATTAATATTTGTTTTTTATTTTATTTTTTTATTTATTAGGTTTCCGCCGTATTGGGACGGCTTAGAATACTCCCCCCAATCCCATGCTGACAAAACAGGGTGTCGTAAGAGGCGACAGAAGCCAGCCTTCTTGGTGGTAGGGCTTCGCGTAAAGATTAGATTATATTATATATCAGTATTATTATTAAGTCATTAATATTATCACTGTTATTATTATTACTGGTATTATTATGTTTCTGTGAAGCCTGCCTGGCTAGCTACCACCCTCCTGCTTGAGTCAGCCGCCAAACGACTCGTCGTGTTCCGGCTGGGGGCTTGAGAGCCAGTTCTATCTTTCTAACCTTCTTCTCTTTTCCTGGCCGAAAACGCATCAGTGATACCATTGGTCTTGCTGATGTCCATGGGCGACGGTGACAACTTACCATCAGGTGGCTCGTCTGCTCGTTTGTCGGCTATTAACATAAAAAAACATAAGTAAAATTAAACAAGCTGTCGGATTCTTATGTCAGAATATAGAGATTGTTAAAATTTACCATCAGCGGAGTTTGAAACGCGTTATCTGTAAAGGAAGCGTTCAAACCGCTCGTTAGTATTTTGTATTTTAAAACCACAAACTTTCAATTATGTGGATCGACAGCGGTAATAATTTAATGAAGTGGGCGTGGTTGCTATTATTAGTTCTAGAGTACGTTCGCTTGGTCGGAGTCCAAATTGCTACGAGTACGTACGCGTTAGGTCAGAGGCACATTACATGCATGACGGATTCACTCGAACGATCTTTCGTGAACAACACCTCAGTTCAAATATTGCTTCCACAACAATTAAACACATAAATCTTTTAGGTACCGTTTCTTCATATAAAAAATCATGATTAAAATCATCCAGATATTGTTATCGATATTGACATAACCTTGTCTTTCTTGATATGTACATCTGTTAGTGATTGCGTTACTTTTCAACAATATGACCGATTTACTACAGATTCACTTATTAAACGATGGTTCTTAGGTATAATAGATACCGAAAGATAGTGCAATACTTAAAATATTAACATATACATATATATATATTTATGAACAAAACGTATTGATACTTCGATATATTATAAAATAACACGTGTCGGGCCAGCTAGTAAATAAATCAATATGATTTAGTGTGCCACTTATACTAGGCTGGATTATTATCACTCGACTGAGCCGAAATTAAATTTTTATGAAGCAGGTAAACGACCACTTGATGATAAGTTATCACTGCCGTCCTTAGACATTCGTAGTATAGAAATGACACCATAGCAATGTTGATTAGTAAGGATGCGATGGATCATTTCTTAAAGTATCACATGTGTTTATGCTGACCCCAACTCCTCGCCGGCAAAATAGATTGTCGTAAGAGGCGTCAGAAGCCGGTCTCTTCGTGGTAGAGCGAGGCCGTCAGCAAAAAGCATCGAATGTATTCAACCGGATGAATAATGACGGGATTATCTTTGGAATCCTATATAATAATCAAAAGCAAAACGGGTTAAAATATTCGCCAGATGGAAATGAACTAAGCAATGATATTGTCGAGTACTTGGACTGGTGATACAGCAAACAATCGCCAAGTAAGTTGAGCTGCGACTAGAAAAGATTTAATTCAATGAATAATGATTTAATGTCTTAAATTTTTTTTTTATAAAGGAATCAATTAAATTTTCATGTAATGTTGAAAGAGTATCAATAACCATGGTGTATGCAATAGTTAAATAATTATATGTTGACAGTAAAGACATCGTGGGCGCATTTCGGAAAAGATAGAAGCGGAGCCTAAGTTTATTGTTATATTTGTAAACCACCCTCGCTTAGCTCTAGAATAATTAGAAATGACACCTGCATCGTTTTACATTAGTTTATAACTTATTTATTTATGGATGGATTGAAATGAAACGAACTTTAAATATTAACTGATGGTTACTGCAGTGCATCAGTGAAAACCATAACAAAATCGGTTAAGCCGTTTCTGAGATTAGCGCGCACAAACGCACCGACAAACAGACAAAAATTCTAACAACTATTGTTTTGAGTTCTATTACGTTAATAAAAGCCCCTTATAATCGTTTTTCTCATACATCCTTAATATACAGAAAGTGATGAGGTATAATTTAATTATATGTATATATAAAAGAGTAAAATGGGTTAAACACATTATAATATCGAAAGCACTTATTAACAAAGCAAAAGGTAAATATTTGTAAAACAAAGGAATTTGTAATATACTAACAGTATTTGATTCATTCGATCAACATAAAATAATAACGAATGGAAACCAATTTAAAAGTTATACAGTTTAGAAATAGCAAAAATGTCCAAGACTACTTTCCTAGTCCTTTAAACGGCAATCTTATGAGAATCACTTCGTGTCACTTGAATGGAGATTCAGAGCGTTGAACACATCAACGCAGGAGCAGCGCTTCGTCCGGTGTCTGACTCGCTTCTGAACCTGAGTGTTTTTTTTTTTTTTTTTTTTTTTTGCGCCCAGAGATGGTAAGTGGGCTACCCTCCGGAAAAGCGCGGGAGGGGGGTGGTGAATGCTCCTAGCATACCAGGCAGCCGGCTGCTCTGGTTATGTGGGACTCCCGTAGGCTTATCCACTAAACACCACCCGTTGGCTTTGGCCTTGTGGCCTCTAAGCCTTCATCGGTTGCGACCCATCCTTAGAGAAGGATAGGGTGCTAGCGGTACTCCCGAGGGAGCGTACGCTTGTTGCTAACACAGAAGGTGTTGTCGAATGGTGAGACTATGTGGCGTCTTAAGGACGCTACTAACTGATATTATTGGAATTCTTGACTGTGGCCGCCAGACGGCGGTCCAAGTCAGAAGATAACTTGTCGGGGGGATTGGTGAGAGCGTTTCTTGGCCGCCTGAGTTGGCGGCCTGAAAGACTAGGGGCGGTGTAGTCCGCTGCCTGTCTGATAAGGGGATTACTATGTTCCTCTTCTTACATCTTACTATGTCTATGAGTGGTTTTGCACGTGTTTTTATACTAGTTGATTGAGGGTGGGAGTGTTTTAATTTGCCTCTGCCCGTTGTTTTTGTTTTGTTATTGAGTACTACCCGGTGTTTTAACTTATAATGCGCCGATATATATGGATAGATAGATAACAATAGTATATACTCGTATATGTTAGACAACACACAATGGTAACCTGCGAGCATATAGTATATTACTAAACTTGAAACCTCTCAAACAGTTATTTCAATATGAATTACGTGATTTTCAAAAATTCATCTTTACGACGATGAAGTCTTGTAAAATAGGTCGTGGTGACAAACAAAAAAAAAATACATCTATGTGTGCCTTTACATCGATGAGAACGTCTATTTAAATTGATATTTCCAATAAATAATCTATGTACAAATTCGACCCTGTTATAATTTTATTATTCGTATAGATAATCAGAACTTTGATACATGATATTTCGATAAAATTAGTTAAGTTGCGCATATGGAACCGGAGTCACGGGGAAGACACTTAAATTAACATCTAAAATAAGCTCAGAAATATTCGAGGGAATTTGATATTGTCCCAAACAAAAGGCAGTCATTACAGAAATTGATTGGTTTGATATTCTGTGGCTTCGCAATTCTTACACCGGACTAATCAAAGAGACATCGGCGTTCAATTAAATTCAATTACGTTGCAAAATTGTCTTTCTATAGCCAATTTACGCGTCACCGAGAGCTTAGTGAAAAAAATACGAAAAATAAAATCAGGGGAAAATTTTAAGTATGTTTTTTTATTAATTGACACAATAGGCAGGGGGTTTATCCAGTTTTAAGTAACCACTGCAGGCCATGAATAGACATATTAGAATTTTCTCATTTATATAGGGTATTTTTAAATGTTTTGTTTTCTCATTTTACTCATCTCGGAGGTCGGCTTCGTTGTTCACTTGATCACTTCTGGAGCCACATGAGGTATTTATATTTAATATTCTCAATTCCCAGCCAAGATATTT
The DNA here is from genome assembly GCA_003671415.1 of Megathymus violae. Taxonomy (NCBI): domain Eukaryota; kingdom Metazoa; phylum Arthropoda; class Insecta; order Lepidoptera; family Hesperiidae; genus Megathymus; species Megathymus violae. The sequence goes on along the minus strand of PDGT01000037.1, from coordinate 1,609,229 downwards.
GTGTGACAGATGTGTGTTCTCGGGTCATGGGTTTTTGTGATTTCATATTCGTGTATGTCCGTCCATACCGCTCACACTAGGAATCCAGTGCGGGGGGTGAGTTTGATCGTTTATTGATTTATATATTCTAGATAAAAATGCTGTCCCCATTTCGGTATAGCGGCATTTTGATAACTGTAATAGTTTGGCTAATTCCTTAGTGTAAGGAAAGTCACATGACTGTGGTAAATTTTATATTTTATTATTACAATTTTTTGACATCACAAGATATGACATAGATATGACTACTAACGATACTTTTTATCACTGACACTAGCGACACCCACAGATAATTTAGGAACTAAAATTCTTGCGTTCCAATATTATACTTCCGAATACTTTCGGTTCTACATCGGATACCAGACCTATAATTTTACGACTTCCAGTAAAAGTCTAATTCAAATTGGTTAAGGCGTTCCATAAATTACCCCAGATAAACGCAAAGACATACATAAATTTTATAGAGGGTAATTGGAGTATTTGGCTCGCTTATTACAGACTATCCAAAAGGACTGCAGCTGAAATAATAATGTCAAAATGATTGTGTTTAGTGTTGATTTCGAGAGGAGGGTTTTACTCGTAGTTAGTCGGGTACTACCAATTAGGTACCTACCGCTCTAGACGAGTAACGAGTGATTTATATGCCACTTTTTACTTTAATTTTAAACGAATAGCAAAGGTGATCTTATTCCTATCATTTGGTCTTTCTTCTATACAAATGTTGAGTCATCTCAAGAAAAAATATTATCTTCCTAAATTAAATGAAGTATTTTCTTATCATCTTATTGAATTTTGTACTTCTCAGTGTACAGTGGAATATAATTTGTGAAATGTAACCTTTGTCTAAACTTTGGTCTCGGCCATTAAAAGTCTGAAATATATTTGTATGTACATATTTGTTAACAGAATTCACTAAAACATTAAACATTCAGTTTTTAAACTTATAAAACGTTAGAGATGAGTGACTTCAACAGGCAAATCAGTCATTAGTCTGTTTAATGTCAACTGTCAAGACCTTCTCGTAACACTAATCCGTGTCGAACTTCCAGTATAAAAAACAGAAATTGTGAGTACCTGATACACTTAACTTATGAGAATATTATTCGTTAAAGGTTTTTTTTTATGTTAAAAGCCGACAAACGAGCAGACGAGCCACCTGATGGTAAGTGGTCACCGTCGCCCATGGACATCAGCAAGACCAAAGGTATCACTGATGCGTTGTCAGCCAGGAAATGAGAAGAAAGTAAGAAAGAATATCCTGGCTCTCAAGCCCCCAGCCGGAACACGACGAGTCGTTTGGCGGCTGACTCAAGCAGGAGGGTGGTAGCTAGCCAGGCAGGCTTCACGGAAAGATAATAATACCAGTAATAATATTAAAGACTTAATAATAATACTGATAATATAATCCTTACGCGATGCCCTACCACCAAGCAGGCCGGCTTCTGTCGCCTCTTACGACACCCTCTTCTGCCAGCGTGGGATTGGGGGTAGTATGATGGCGGCAACATTCTTCAATATCGGATATAGGAGCTTCCATGCCAGATATTCTCCTTAGCAATAGCCTGCTATATGCATAAAAATGATTGAAAGGAAGTGTATATATAGAATTTGAATACTAAAACAAATGTCTATTAGATATATTAACTTTTTATTGGTATCTAAGCAGCAAAAGGTCATGGAGTCTTCATAAATCTATCGTTATTACAAATTCGATGATTTTTAAAGATAAGGTTATGTGTGTGTGTTTGATATGTAAACATATGTAGTAATAAGCATACTCCGTAACTGTGATTACAACAATATTTTCCTTGAGAGTTTTTTTGCTGTCTTCTACCGCATTCTCATGTCAGGAATTTGCTGAAACGACGGTGTAGTTTAACTTGAAATGTGTACGCATGAATCGAATTTTTTTTTATTTCAATTTCAAATAAGATAGATAGATTTTTAATTAAAATTTCGTGGACATTTCCAGTGCTATTCGTAAAATCGTAGAAGATATGTATTTGTAAACATCAGTGACCGTAGGTAACTATACTAATCTATGTATTTTTAAGTGCAATTTAAAAGTTTCTTAAAAATTGATTTAACTCTTGACAAAGCAAAGTGGGTGTTAAAAATAAGTGCATCAGAAACAGTATCATAAGTTACGAAAAAAATTTTGTATGCATGTCAGTACATTGTTATACAGTAATACTAGCGATATAGACATAGGCGCCCCTGGAGCCAATTGCTGATTCTTTATAAATATCTCACAATCGGCGTTGAAAGCATTTGTGCATAAAATATAAATTTTTAAATATTTTAGTAAAATTTGATAGAGAAATATTAAAATTTACGGCACTATTATATAATTTCCTTAATTTCCTGAAATTTACCGTTAATTTACCAGAAATCACTCTTTTCTAGTAAGTAAACTGGGGCGTAGTTAATTGACCATGGTGTGAATAGATAGAGGGTATCAATAACTAGTATTTTTAAATCAGTTTAATAAAGGTATTTATTTGATTTATTTCGTTGTTTTGAAAAGTCAGTCTAAATATTAAAATACGATAATATTATTATTATTATTTAAACGGAACAACTCCTGGAAAAATACAACAAAACATTTCTTTAAGTATTAAAATAGAGAAATATTTCCGCGTTGTAATAGCTTACTTCCTAAACATTAAATATTACTACTTAGTTATTTGTGTTGAAGTTATTAAGATTGATAAGCTTAAAATTAGTCATAAGTACATAAGTTTATGTTTATTTACATTATACAAATTATTTATAGTAATTCTTCCAGGAATTAATATTTACAGTACAAGTGTAAGTAAGATGTTTGATTTAATATATTTTTGATAGCCACATTTTTATTTTATATGATTGCATGATTTTTATAACTGTGTTAGCTTATATCTATGTATACTTACGAATGTTACAAGAATAGAAACTGAGTGAGGATGTTGAAATCTACAGAGTTTAACGATATGAATCTTTTGATGTATAAAAGTCGATGCTTGATTGATGTGAATAATAAAAATTGCTCGAGAAACTGGTCAAGCGGTAATAAATATGGGTTCGTTTCGATATAGCATTACGCGAGTAAAATAAGTTTATAAAATACACGATTTTCATGATGTAAATTAAATGTGTAGGTACTTGGAATATCAAGAACCAGGAAGAGAGTATAATTCGGCACGTGACTCACAGTGGTTTACGATAATTTCGTTTTTGTGCAAACGGGCAACGTACGATCTACCACCGATCACATAGAAGCCCTATCGCAACCTCCACAAGACCCCGGAAACAAACACTGAACGAGCGATGATTTCAAGTACACGTACTACCGTATAATATGCAAACCGCTTCGCCACCGTGGACTCATCTCGAGTCTTTTCCAAAGATTGAAAGCATCAACGCTCCAGTTCTCAGTGTGTAAACGGTGTTATCGCTATCAGCGCGAGTCGGTGACTCATGTTTTACGTTTTATTTGCAGTGCGTCAAATCAGTGGTTATCTAATCCAGCGTGGAGTACCACTCACTCCACACAAGCGACCAAAAATTTTCAATCTAATCAAAGCCTCTGAAGAAGTTTAACGATTGACATGTAACGGTTATCCTTCATCCTTCGAAATACGGAAGTAGCCATGAAATAGTTTTGCCACAGACGGTACACGCACATCTGCAGATTGACCCCGACATCGTTTTATATACGGAGTCCATTGTTTTATATAGTGAGTTACGAATCCCGAGACTATTTAATTAACTTTTTTACATTTAAAATTACATGTATAACAAATGTAACCTATAAAAACTTGAATAAAGGCTTAGCGATGTGCGACGACCTGTGACAGTTTGATATAAAGCAATTAGACTTCCTTTGAAGTTCCTTTGAAGTTAATTGGAAAATTCTAATCAAGGAGTTCTCGCCAAAATCGAGTTGGACAATTGAATCAATTTTGATAGAAGGCAACGCAAGATCGAACAGGAACAGGTGGCTCAAATGGCAACTAACTTCCGGAAAGAATTTATTGTCTGGTACATTTTCTTTATTTATTTATTTTGTACTCACTATACAATTACAGGAGACAAATCGTGTATAAAAATATTGTACAAGAGCACTATTTATTCTTAATCAGAAATATCTTCCAATAAGCCCAAAACTAATATCACAAAGATTATTTATGTTTTGAAAAAAAAAACATTAATAACAAAAACGGTAACAATATTTAGTAATAATATTAATTAATAAACTATATAAAATTATTTATTTGAAAATTTTATTTTAAAATATATTCATTTGAAAATTTGATATTCCAACGCAACATGCATTGATAATAAATAACTAATCTGCGAAACGAGATTTAAGTTCCTATCAGCGATAAGTCGGTAAATCTAAGTCTCAAAAGACCTATTTGCAATTCCCCGAGAACCATTAAAAGAACCATTTGCAATTCCCCAAGAACTATTGAAATTGATCGTATATTTCTATCGTCCGAAGCGCTTATTTTGTTTTTACACATACATACATACATATGTATAGAAATAGGTTTATAAGAATACATATGTATACATACATATATAAAGTTTTCTTTTTATCTTGGTTAAATACGATATGCAAATATTTGCATACCATCGTGATATTATAACATATAAAAGTCACCGTCAGCATTTTGTGGATTTAATTAAAATTCTCAGCGAGCACGTAAGTTATTTCTTTCACAAATACCCTACTATTATAATATTGTACATACAATTTCCATTTTTACATTCATTCATTAATTCCTCACTAGTAAAAAGTCCTCTGGCGTTCGAGGCAGTCGAGTCGAACCCGTTACATATTAAGGGCATATCCGAGCGAGGGAGCCCCGATTAATAATTGATATTAACCAGGGTTATTGTTTCTCATCTTAATTTGAATATCATGACTATAAGGTATATTAATTAAATGATTAACCAATTTGTTCAAGCGTAAACCTTGTCACAATTTAGACGTCTGAATGGGTTTCATAATTAACCAATTTGTTCAAGCGTAAACCTTGTCACAATTTAGACGTGTGAATGGGTTTCGCTGACAACGTCGGATTATCCCCCTATTGGCAGCCTTGCACCTGGTTTTATAGCATTACCCCTACTGCGCGACCCACCTGTCCGCACGTCGCCTGATTCATTGACTTATCCCAACACAGTGGCTCTATCATTTTAATAAAACATTTAACTTTCTTATAAAATTAGAATTATTGACGCCGATATATCGAATAGTAAGTACATACATCAATTTGTAATTTAATTAATAATTATAAAACCCGATAGGCTTATTAAGTATTATTTATCATATGTTCTGACAAAGGAAAATTTCTCGAGAAATCTTACATATCTGAGAGTTCTTTAATATTCTATAAAGTGTCTAAAGTCCGTCAACTTGCACCAGACCAGCATGGAGGGCTTTGACCTTTAACTCTTCATATTGTGAAAGGTGTCTACACTCCAGCAAACTGCAAAAGGGGCCAGGTGGTACCTCATTCATAGTTCAGCAAGGCACACCATGAGCCAAGGAGGCTCATATATAATTTGAATTTCCCTGTATCTTTGTTTTACCTTGGTTGTTCGACTGACAAAAAATAAAAAAATATTTTGATATGCAATAATCTGGTCTGGTGATAAAATACTTCTTTATATTCAGTTTTCTTCATAATAACATCGATATCGTTCTTACAGCCAAAAACGTCTCAAAGGATCTACGTTGGGTATCAATTTTATTCCACATAAAATGTTGATTTTAACACCTATTTATCATATAAAAGGAAAAATTTGAGCGATGTAATTTTCTTACCTGTGTAAGATACAAAAGAAAGTGTTCGTAAAATGGAGTGTTTTTATTGAAAGAATTTTGCAGCAAAAATATTAGGTAGCAGATATTTTTCAAGAGTTTAGAAGCTATTTGTGTAGATCTATTATTGTACTGTGTTCCTCAAAGTAACATTTCGGTTTCTGACTCATTCTTAATCGGACACGGAATTTCTGTTTAAGGTTTAATTTACATATCTGATTTAGAAACACGTTTTCACTCGATCGTTATCTTAATTTTCAAAATATATATTTTTTATAATAAACTAGCTGTGCCTGCGACTTCGTCCGCATGGAATTTAACAAAAAAGTTATTTAGAAATAAAAGTACTCCTTATTACGTCAGCTACCTGCCAGTGAATGTCCCGTCAAAATCGGTCCAGCCGTTTCAGAGATTAGCCTGAACAAACAGACAGACAACAATTGTAAAAAATTTTATTTTGGTATATCTACCGTATATACATTCATGTGCATGTAGTAAAAAGCGGTTATTTTAATGTTACACAGACACTACAATTTTTTATTAGGATAAGATATATATTTGATCGTTGATGTGTTAAGCGCGAATGATTTTTTATGCAACACTTTGTATGTACAGAGCGGATAGTCCCAGTAAATACCTTCTCTGTGATATGTTTTATGCTCATTCGTCCGAACGAGATGTGCTGTGCCTTATAAATAAAAAATAGTAAAGTCACTGTAAGAATACATCGACTTTCCGCCATCAAAGGAAAAGTAATAAGTATAAAAATATTTATCACTTGTCTACTTATGTTCCTTAAAATTAAAGTGACGACCTCGTATATTAATCTAATAATGATTTTATATATCGTTATCATTATTTAACTACCACCCGTCGATATATAATCACACGCACACACATATAGTTCATTAATGTAGGTTGAACAATTATACACACTTCATATATAGCTTAGTCCATCCGGAATAACGTGCCTTTTACATAAATGGTAAAATAATTTTTCAAATAGGTGCCGCGCATCTGTACCTCCGCATACAACACACAAGCTTATAAAATTCGCACTGCTTCATTATAAAATTTATATAATTAATAATAGTATTAGCTTACTAGACAAATTTGACTTATATCAAGTATTACGAAAAAGTTTTAGAGTTAGAAAACAATGTATACGGAGTAACATGAACATAAAAACATTTATCCATTGAATAATAATGTATATATAATAAGAACCCATTCTCAATAATCCTAAATGTTAACGCTTCGTACGAGAACGGTTTATGGGGAGCGGGGCACGGCGGACGTGACGCCATACTCGGGAGGTCGCTGGACTGCAGCTACGAGAGACTGCGAGCATCAATATTATTGATTCGTACAATTTGCTTTATCATCATCATAACTATCATAATTGTCACAGCCGTTTGTCCAGAGGTCGTGGTAGTGAATAACCTCAGTAAAGGAGAAAGAATCATTAATATAATAATAACTTCGAATAAAGCAAAGGCTGTGATTAGGTGTCGTGTATCAGAATTAAAAATTTCGAAGATATACCGGTGTACATCTGCAACGACTACATAGGCTTCAGTAGATATAAAAAAATCTTAAATGTCAGTAATTCTTTCCGTAATTTGAGTAATAATAAAAACTTCGTTTCCTATTCTGTGGGTAACAATCTGGAGAGTTCGCAAAAGATAAGTTTTTATCACGCATTATGAGCTCCGTTTTGGACTGTAAGTAATGTTCAATGGTGTTGTTTCGTCGTGTATGAACTGCTGTTTGAAGAAGCGATGTTTTGATCATTTAAATGATTTTCCTAAACGAAAGGAGGCTTGGTTATCGGAAATCCACTGCATATTCCAATATCTTTTAGGTCCAAAATAGCATATACAACGTAATTGTATTAGTTAATTTAATAAGATATATTGTATTTCAATCGTGTACGAGATTTAAGCAAATTTCATTTATTTTAAAGTTATTAATTACACATGCATACAAAAAAAAATATTCTATAATAAAAAAAAATTATCAGAAAATTCAAATTTCAAAATCAGAAAATTTGACATTATTACTCATGTAACCCATAACGATGTTAAGTCCCTAATTATCTGTTATTGTCCCTCTGGACTCGGCTTTAATTAAATTGCGACTGGCAGTAAATAAACAATAATCCCCCATTTAATTATTTTCTGACGGCTGCGATTCTTCAAGCGCAGGTGGTTGTGTACGTAATTACCTATATATTGGTATATATTGAAGACGGTTGCTCAAGAGTGAAAGTATACTTGTAAATATCACAAATATTAGGTAAATACTTTAATTTACGCGCAACAAACCAAGGCAACTATTTGAAAAACCATTTCGGATATACATAGACCACATATCATGTACATAATTAGTCAATCCGAACAAAGTCGGAGCGGGTCGCTAGTATTATAAAATCTTCTGAGAAATATTGTAGAATACAATGCTTTTTTCTTTTTCTTCACAACTACTGACTATTCTACAACAGTATAATTATAAGCGAAACAATATCATACATGAGAATTATTCTTCCACTTCACCGAGACCCATTCACATTCATTATCCACACAAAAGATATGCTTCCGCCAGATGCTATATACCGAGAGCTACGATGTTTGAATTTCTGACTCGCTACAAAAAGCAATTGTCTGTGCCTTGAATGATAACACTGATTAGAGTGCCTGGGGTCGAGGTGGATAAACGTATCTATATAGCAAACAACGCACTCCTTTTTTAGCCTACATTAGAACATATACACGTCGATATCTCGTGTAAAAGTTGTATGAAAGATTTAAAAAATACCTTTTCTACGATCAGTAAGCTTTTCATTGGCCGTTACTAAGATATCTTGACAAGGAATTCCATATTCAAAGTAGTTGTTATTTGGAAAATAATACGAATAACATATATTGTACAAGTACAGAAAATGGTCCATTGTTAAAATCATGGACATGAGCTGTAGAAACACATTATTTGCTGTACTTCTTGACCAACATACTTTTTGTATTTGTAAACTCAAGGATCATGTGCATCGAAATGAAGCAAGGCTCGGTTACATGTAATTTATTTGAGATAATACCTTTTCTTAACATCTTTACATGTATGCATAAATCATTATTTATAAATACTTCGTTTGAGAGAACTTATTACTCACTAATTATTTATCGATTTTTATATGTTTTGCTTAATTCAAATTGTTCTTGTGTTGAAGCAATTTATCAAAAACAATAATTAAATAAATTATAAATTTACATGTAGTTAACAAAACAAAAATATATTGAATTAATTTATAAAATTTATTTTAACGCAAATGTGCAGAACTAATTAACTTAAAGTAAAAGGTAATTTTTATTCATTAATTGCTACATCTTATCTGGCATTTATATTGATCTACTTATATATACATGGAATAGCGATAGATATAATAATGTAACGATATATAATGATAGATGTAAAACTTTTTGTACTAGTAAAATCAGATTTTAAAATAATATACTACATTTTAATAACGAATAAGGGTGAAAATAGGAGATGAAATTTTTTAATAGGAGTAGTATTTTTTAAACGGGAAGTATACCCTCTCAAACAAAAAAGGGAATTTTCCAAATTGGTTAATAAATCAGGACGTTCTAAGATAACAAACAAAGAATTAGAAATCGAGACCCCCCCCCCTTTTTGAAATCGGTTAAAATACCAGTTTAATAAAGGTGAATATAGTTTACTCTTTGAAAGTTGAATCATGTATTCAGTCATACCTGTATTCCGCGGGAAAACTTGTGAACACATACTCGGTATATGACTGTTATGTCTCTAACTAACTATGGTAACAATAATAGTCGAAAAAATATATCTAATCAGGTATGTAGTTACGTAACAATTTACACCTCTGTAATATATTTCATAAATATCCCACTTCTAGGTTAGGGTCTCCTCTCATTGGGAGTCATTAGGATTCCCTTGGGTTCGTAATGAGAGAGAGATTAAAACCATTTTCCGCCTCGCTGTCCAAATGCGATATTGGCAACATAATTATTGAAAATATTATAGAGAATTCTCAGGTATGTAGGTATGCACATAATTTCAAACTCAAAGGTTGAGTGCGATCACAACCCGAGTCTCCTATGCTAACGGCTGATGTTTAAAGCACTAAGATATTAGTTTTGTTACAATAAATGTCATCCATCCATCCATCCATCCATCAGCCTTTGGAGGTCCACTGCTGGACATAGGCCTCCCCTAACTTGCGCCACTCTGACCGGTCCTGTGCCTTCTGAATCCAGCGGATGCCCGCTATCTTCTTCAGGTCGTCAGTCCACCTGGTCGGGGGGCGTCCTATGCTCCTTTTTCCGAGACGTGGGCGCCATTCGAGGACCTTTCTTCCCCAACGGTTATCGGTTCCTCTAACTATGTGCCCAGCCCATTGCCACTTCAGCCGGCTAATTTTCTGAGCTATGTCGGTCACCCTCGTTCGTCTACGGATTTCATCGTTTCTTATTCGATCGCGTAGAGAAATACCGAGCATAGCTCGTTCCATAGCCCGCTGGGCGACTCTGAGCTTATGCATTAGGCCAATAGTGAAGCACAATAAATGTACTTCAAAATAATAACATAATTTTTTTATGTTAATAGCCGACAAACGAGCAGACGAACCACCTGATGGTAAGTGGTCACCGTCGCCCATGGACATCAGCAAAACCTATAGAATCACTGATGCGTTGTCGGCCAGGAAATGAGAAGGTAAGAAAGAAAGAACAGGCTCTCAAGCCCCCAGCCGGAACACGACGAGTCATTTGGCGGCTGACTCAAGCAGGAGGGTGGTAGCTAGCCAGGCAGGCTTCACGGAAAGATAATAATACCAGTAATATTATTAATGACTTAATAATAATACTGATAACATAATCCATACGCGAAGCCCTACCACCAAGCAGGCTGGCTTCTGTCGCCTCTTACGACACCCTGTTTTGCCAGCATGGGATTGGGGGGAGTATTCTAGGCCGCCCCAATACGGCCACAATGGCCAACAACATAAACAATGAACGTTCATGTGTAACATAGCGCTGAGACGTGTAAATTGGGTATGAATTCTTTAACGTATCGGTTAATAAGTAAATATACCTCATTGCATCTTTGCATAGTGCCTCCATGATACATACATTAATAAAACTCAAGAATAAATAAAAACTATATTTAATTACTAAAGCTTTTTATTCCTTAAGCTACGATATAATTATTTGAAAACACTCATATCAACATTTCTTGGTAAATAACGAGTACATAACCCGTATATCTTTACGGTTAGTATTCATGTCACCTAATTATGTTAATTAATCGTAATATTGTATCGTTATCAAATCGTAATTAGTATTGTATCGCTGAGTACATGTACTATTGTAATTGCTATACGCGTGATACCTTCAACATGTTTTGAAACAGTTGTCAATAGATTATGTTGTTATTGCTCTCATTCATATACCCATGAGAATGTATGTCATTAAGACTTATAAGGAAAGAGAATCACAGTAATTAAATAATTCTAAGTAATTAGCCAAACTGCAGTTAAAATTATTTATTTGTTACTTAATTATTTTTACGTCGTAATATTCACAGCAACTATTAATATTTAATTCTGGAAGGTAATAAACTAGTGTTGATGGTGCAATTTACCATAAAAGCAGGGATTTTATTAATATAACGTCAAAAGAGGTCCATTTGAACCGCAGGATAGTCCATTTTTAACGTTTAAATAAATTAATTGTTATTCTTTTAGTAAATACTAAATTGTTCATCTGAATTAAAATGAAGTTAATCGCCATTTTATTCAGTTTTGTGATCTTTGTATCTGCTGTGAAACAGGTCAGTATTGTCACTGTTTTGCATAAACATCGAAAATTATATGGTTTAAATAAACGTTAAATTCTATAATTGAGTTGGTAGAGACCTTCCCTTTCCACATATTGAAGTGATTCAGGATGGGTTCTCGGGTGGTAATTCCTGTATTGTACTATCCTTGCTGAAAGAAATAGTCAACTGTTATGTATTTTTTCCAATTTTCATAGTTTTTAAATTTATGTATAATTATGAACAGAAATTCAGTTTTTTTTTTACAATAAAACCTCTCAAAACAAAACACGCAAACAACGAGGCGCAAATGTTTAATTAATAGTTTGGGTTTTGCTATTAATAACCTTGTAAAACTCAGGAATTAAAATTGAAAGATAAGCGTTGAAGGGACCAAATAAAATGCTCTTAACAAAAATTGAAGCGAATTCAAATAGAGAAACTACAAAATAGAACTAAAGACCGAAAATTTATTTAAATAAAATATTATTGTACGCGCTACACACTGAAATACTTGAAGTCGATGCTATATAGTTGTAGATAGATAGTTCAGGATTAAATTACAAAATATCGTGCTATTTTATGGGTTTTATATGCAGTATGTGTGGGGCGTAAAAAAATATTTTATTGAAATGAATTAAAGCTTTTCAATATTTAATTTTCAATATAATTATGTGCATGTAATAAGTATTACAAAATGTTATTGTATAATCGGACTAGCAGATCGTGCACGTCACTTGGGCTAATTAATTTCCGTCGACTAATCTCTGTGTCTTAGTTTTTTAAATATAAATACTGAGAAACGAGCACACGAGCCACCTGATGGTAAGTGATCACCGCCGTTCATGCACATTAGTAACGTAGTACTATCGGTATAACTGATGAGTTGTCGACTAGGAAACAACAAGAAAGATAGAAAGTATTGGCCTCTCAAGCCCCCTGTCGGTACTATATAGGCGAGTCGTTTGGCTGCTGACTCATGCAGGAGGGTGGTAGCTATCTAGGCACTTCAGGGAAAAATTATATATAATACCAATAATAACATTAATGACTTCATAATAAAATTGATAATATGATGCTTACGCGAATCTCTACTTCCAAGCAGGCCGGCTTCTGTCGTCTCTTACAACACCCTGTCTGCCAGTATGAGATTAGGGCGAATATTCTAGGCTGCTCGGATACGACAAAGTCATCAAGGAGTTAATTCCTTCATAACGTTAACAAACACGACTTTTTGCGTAACATAGAATTGTAAATGAAATGTATGTAAATGAAATATTTTAATCAAAATGTTGTATTTTTGCAATATTTTCCAGGAGATATTCAAACTACCAGACGAAAGAAAAGCCAATCTCCAGAAAGTGGGAACTAACTGTGCCACTGTGCACAAAGTTGATCCTGGACTGCTTTCAAAACTTTTTGACGCAACACTACCAAGAGATGATGCCACTAACAAATTTCTACATTGCATAGCTGAAAAGTTGGCGTTAGCCGACGGTGATGGTCACGCCATTGTAGAAAAATCACCCTGGTATTTAGGAGATCACCCACTTGTAGAGGACTATAAAAAAGCACTTGCAAAATGCAATGAAGTAACTAAAGAAAACCCTGTTGCAACGTTAGTGGAAGTGCATCGTTGCTATGTCGAAAATTCTCCTATAGTATTCGAGATTTAAATGATTTGACTGATCAAAATAGTAAAAGATGTATGTTTTTAATTACAGACGTGTTAGAAATTAATTATATTATATTTCAGAAATAACAGAAATAGTGTGGGGAAACCAGCTTATCCGAGTTCACTGAAATAAATCAAATGAAATTTTGTTATACTAATTCGTAATCCGTTACTCATGAACAGTAGATATCAAATATAAATATAATTTAATATTAAATATATGAGAAAGAACTTTATTAATGCAACAGAACCCAAAACTATAATTGTTAAAATTTTTGCCTGTACGTCTGTGTGTTTGTTCCCGCTAATCTCAGAAACGGCTTAATCGATTTCTTGTTTTCACTAATGTATTGCAGTAAGCGTCACTTAATACTTACAGTTTGTTTCATAGCAATCCGTCCTTTAAAAAATTATAAATCAATTTAAAATAATATAAGGCGTAGTTTTCCTGAAGCGAAGCGAGGACAGTTTACTAGTTTCATAATATGTGCAGATAGATAGATGACAATAGTATATATTATTATATGTCAGACAATGCACGTCTTGCAACCAGCGAGCATATAAGCTTAAAACCTCTCAAGCAGTTCCTTCAATATGAATTAGGTGATTTGTAAAAATTCATCTTTACGACGATGAAGTCTTGTAAAATTAAATGTGATGACAAACAAAAAAAATACATCTATGTGTGCCTTTATATCGATGAGAAAGTGTATTTAAATTAATATTTCCAATAAATAATCTATGTACAAATTCGACCCTGTTATAATTTTATTATTCGTATACATAATCAGAACTTTGATACATTGTATTTCGATAGAATTACATAAGTTGCGTATATGGAACCGGAGTCACGGGGAAGACACTGACATCTAAAATCAGCTGTGAAATATCCGGGGTAGCTTGCTATTATCACAATCAAAACGCAATAATTACAGAAACTGATCGGTGTGATATTCTGTGGTTTGCAATTCTTACACCGGACTAATTTAAGAGACATCGGAGTTCTGTTAAATTCAATTACCTACTCTACAAAATTGTCTTTCTACAACCAATTTATATGTCACCGAGAGCTTACTGAAAAAAACACAAACAATACAATCAGGGGAAAATTTTTTGCATATTTTTTATTAATTGACCAAGTAGGCAGGAAATTTGTCGAGTGTTGAGTAAGCCATGAATATTTAGAAATTGCTCATTTATAAATGGATGTTTTTCTCGTTTTACCCATCATGCTGGTAGGCTTTTGGTTTTCGCTTGATCTCTTCTGGATCCACATCAAGTACTTATATTTAATACTAGAACGCCTGACGGTCATACGAAATGACCGCAGTTTTAGATATTATAAATTGTTGTATGAATTAAAAATATTTAAATGATCTTAAATACTATGACAATTTCTATCAGATTAATGGTATCAGTGTATATGGACTATTTGAATGCTGTGGCAACTTCACCCCATTAGCTAGTACAATTACGCAAACAACTAATAAGCTATCGGCGACAAACAGACACTTAAGCCGTCAGATATTTGTGTGACAGATGTTTATTTTCGGGTCATGGGATTTTGTGATTTCATATTCGTGTATGTCCATACCGCTCACACTAGGATTCCAGTGCGGGGGGTGAGTTTGAACGTTTATTGATTTATATATTCTAGATAAAAATGCTGACCACATTTCGGTATAGCGGCATTTTAATATCTCCACTGGTTTGGCTGATTCCTTAGTTTAAGGAGAGTCGGTTGATTGTGGTAAATTGTTTATTTTATCATTAAAATTTTTGACGTTCCAAGATATGACATAGGTATGAGTATTAACAATACTTTGTAACACAGGCACTAGCGACATCCACAGATAATTTAAGAACTAAAATAGTTGCGTTCGAATATTACGAATTTACCAGATGAATAATTTTACGACTTCCATTAAAATAAAGGCAAAGACAGACATGAATTTTAAAAAGGGTAATTGGAGTATTGGACTCGCTAATTACTGACTTTCCAATAGGACTGCAACTGAAATATATTAAAATGTGTTTCGTGTTTATTTTCAAAGGAGGATTTTACTCGCAGTTAGTCGGGTATTCTGAATTACCTACCTCTCTGGGACGAGTAACGTCGAGATTAAACAAAGTGATGCTGAAATTGTGCTTTATATGCAACTTTTTGTTTAAATTTTAAAATTAATTTTAAATTTAATTTTTAAATTTTAAAGTATCAATGACGTTCTCCGTAGGGCTCTTGTTACCGTCAATGTGCCGGCTTGTTTAGAGCCGAATGGTCTCGCACGTCACGATGGCAAACGGCCCGGTGGTATGACGTTAATTCCATGGAGGGCAGGTAGGATGTTAGTGTGGGATGCAACCTTTGTTGACACACTGGCACCTTCTCACCTTCGGGAATGTTCGTGTGGCTCGGGGGTGGTAGCAACTGCCGCTGAGAACATCAAGCGTCGTATATTGGTTTATTGGATAACTACATATTTATGGCGTTTGGTGTTGAAACTTTGGAGCCCTGGGGTCTTGGTGCTTGGGAGTTTTACAAACACATTTCGTCTCGTTCGGTCGACGTCACTGGTGACCAGAGAGCTGGCATGCATTTCGCTCAAAGAATTGGTATATCCATTCAAAGAGGGAATGCTACAAGCATTTTGGGAACTTTACCCAAAGACAGCGATGCTGCAAATGTTTTTTGGTAGTGCTTTTTCTTTTTCTATTTTTGTATTTCTTTTTTGTATATATTATGTATATTTTGTAAATAATTCCTTAGAAAATATTTCCTTTTTTTATTCTATATAATATTATTATTGTCATGTGAATAGTAAAAACTGCAAATATATTCCTGAAAGTTAAAAAAAAATTTAAAGTAATAATAAGGTTGATATTATTCCCATTATTTGGCCTTCCTTCTATACAAATGTTGATCCATCTTAAGAAAAAATATTATCTTCCTAAATAAAATACACTATTTTCTTTTCATCTAATTGAATTTAGTACCTCAATGTACAGCGAAATATAATTGTCCCTCGAGGGTATAAATTTTGGCCTTGGCCATTAAAGCTCTGAAATATTTCTATGTATTTTTTTTTACAGAATTCACTAAAACATTAAATATTCAAATTTTAAACTTATAAAACGTTAGAATTGAATAACGTCGACAGGCAAATCAGTCATTAGTCTGTCAAATATCAACTGTCAAGAGTCTTCGCGCTCCTGCATCTTGTCGTAACACTAATCCGTGTCGAAATTCCAGTATAAAAAACAAAAATTGTGACTACCTGGTACAATTAACTTATGAGTTTATTATTCGTTAAAGTTTATATTATTTTAGATGTTTTATATTGAACTGAAAAATGTAGGAGTCTGAAGTGTAAAATGAATGCAAGAGGGCGGCAACATCCTTCAATATCGGATATAGGAGCTTCCGTGCCAGATATTCACCGTAGCAATTGCCTGCTATTTGCATAAAAATTATTGAAAGGAAGTGTATATATAGAATTTGAATACTCGAGCAGACGTCTGTTACATATATTAACTTGTTATTGGTATCTAAGCAGCAAAAGGACATGGAGTCTTCATAAATCTATGATTATTACAAATTCGATGATTTTTTAAAGATACTGTTACATGTGTGTGTTTGATATGTAAACATATGTAGTAATAAGCATACTCTATTACTGTGATTGAAACAATATTTTCCTAGAGAGTTTCTTGCTGTTTCTTCTACCGCATTCTCATGCCAGGAATTTGCTGAAACGGCGGTGTAGTTTGACTATTGACATCTGTACGCATGAATCGAAAAAAGTATCATTTCAATTTTAAATAAGATTAATTTCAATTCATTTGTAAAAATGGAGACGATATGCCTCATTTATAAACATCACCTTACATTATTCTCACCGGAACACAAAGTAACTATACTAACTTTTAACTCTTGACAAAAGAAAGTGTATGTTAAAAAGAAAATGTTCAAAATAAGTGAATCAGAAATAGCATCTTAAGTTACGCATAAATTCTTGTATGCATGTCAGTACATTGTTTGTTACACCATAATACTACTGATATAAAAACAGGCTCCCCTAGAGCCAAATGCTGGTTCTGTTTAAATATCTCACAATCGGCGTTGAAAGCATTTGTGCATAAAATATAAATATTTAAATTTGAAAATATTTTAGTAAAATTTGATTGAGAAATATTAAAATTTACGTCACTACCCTGTAATCTCTTTAATTTCCCGAAATTTATTTATAGCATTCTAATGGTAAAAGAATTTTTAAAATCGGTTTAGTAATTTTTGAGTTTAGTCCTTACAAACATACAAAAATACAAAGCTTTCCTATATATATTATTAGTATAGATTACGAAAAAGTTTTAGAGTTAGAAAACAATGTATACGGAGTAAAATGAACATAAAAATTTTATCCACTGAATAATAATGTATATATAATAAGAACCCATTCTCAATAATCCTAAATGTTAACGCTTCGTACGAGAATGGTTTATGGGGAGCGGGGCACGGCGGACGTGACGCCATACTCGGGCGGTCGCTGGACTGCAGCTACGAGAGACTGCGAGCATCAATGTTATCAATTCGTACAATGTTCTATATCATCATCATAACTATCATGATTGTCACAGCCGTTTGTCCAGAGGTCGTGGTAGCGAATAAGGTCAGCAAAGCAATCATTAAAAATAAGGATAATTTCCTACAACGTATAGGCTGTGATTAGGTGTCGTGTATCAGAATACAAAATTAAGAAGATATACCAATGTATATGTGCAACGACTTCATAGGCTTCAGTAGATATAAAAATCTTAAATCTCAGTCATTCTTTCCGTAATATGAGTAATAATAAAACTTCGTTTCAAATTTTGTGGATAACCATCTGGAGTATTCGCAATAGATATGTTTTTATTACGCATTATGAGCTCCGTTGTGGATTGTAAGTAATGTGTAACGGTGTTGTTTCGTCCTGTGTGAACTACTGTTTGAAGAAGTAATGTTTTGATCATTTTAATGATTTTCCTAAACGAGAGGAAGCTTGGTTATCGGAAATCCACTGCATATTCCAATCTCTTTTGAGGTCCAAAATTTGAAATGCTTCAAAACGTAATTGTATTAATTCATTTAATAAGATATATTATATTTCAATCGTGTCTCCTACACGATTTAAGCCAATTTCATTTATGTTATAGTTATTAATAACATATCTATACAAAAATAAACTATTATAAAATAAAATAAAAAAAATTCATCACGAATTTCAAATTTTGAAATCACAAAATTTGACATTATTACTTATTTAACCCGTAACAATCTTAAGTCCCTAATTATCTGTCATCGTCCCTCTGGACTCGGCTTTAATTAAATTACGAATGGCAGTAAATAAACAATAATCCCCATTTTAATTGTTTTCTGACGGCTGCGATTCTTCAAGCGCAGGTGGTTGTGTACGTAATTACTTATATATTGGTATACTATATTGAGCACGGTTGCTCAAGAGTGAAAAATATACTTGTAAATATGACAAATATTAGGTAAATACTTTAATTTACGTGCAACGAAATTAATTAATTACAGTTAATTAAAGTCATAACCTATACCAAAACCAAGGCACCTATGTGAAAAATCGGTTTACGTCTTGAAAGGTACATCATTTCGGATGTACATAGACCATATATCATGTACACAATTAGTCAATCCGAACAGAGTCGGAGCGGGTCGCTAGCATTGTAACATCTTCTGAGAAATATTCTAGAATACAATGCTTTTTTCCTTTTCTTCACAACTGCTGACTGTTCTACAACAGTATTATTATAAGCAAAACAATATCATACATGAGAAGTATTCTGGTATTCTTCCACTGCACCGTGACCCATTCACATTCATTATACACACAAAAGATATGCTTCCGCCAGATGCTAGATACTGAGAGCTAAGATGTTCGAGTTTCCAACTCGCTACAAAAATCAATTGTCTTTACCTTGAATGTTTACACTTATTAGAGTGCCTGGTATTGATTAAAGGTTGAGATGTAATAATGTATCTTTGTATATAACAAACAACGCACTCCTTTTTAGCCTACATTAGTACATATACACGTCGATATCTCGTGTAAAAGTTCCATCGCATAGGTTGAGAGCAGTCCTTTTTCGTCATATATTTATTATTGTACTGTAAATGTATCGATTAGTTTAAGTCCTTATGACGGAATAAATGTTTTCTTTCTTTCTAAAAGTTGTATAAAATATAAAAAAATACCTTTTCTACAATCACTAAGCTTTTCATTGGTCGTTACTAACATATCTTGACAAGAAAACCCATATTCGAAGTAGTTGGTATTTGGAAAATATTATGCATAACTTGTATTGTACAAGTACAGAAAATTGTCCAGTGTTAAAATCATGGGCTTGAGCTGTAGAAACACATTATTTGCTATACTTTTAGATCAACATACTTTTTCATTTGTAAACTCAAGGATCAAGTGCACCGAAATGAAACATGTAACCGAGTTACATGTAATTTATATGAGATAATTCCTTTTCTTAACATGTTTACATGTATGCATAAATCATTATTTATAAATACTTCGTTTGAGAGAACTTATTACTCACTAATTATTTATCGTTTTTTTTTTTATGTTTTGCTTAATTCAAATTGTTCTTGTGTCGAAGAAATTTATCAAGAACAATAATTACATAAATTATAAATTTACATGTAGATAACTAATCAAAAATATAGTGAATTAATTTATGAAATTCATTTTAACGCAAATGTGCAGAACTAATTATCTTAAAATAATAGTTAATTTTTATTCATTAATTGCTACATCCTATCTGGCATTTATATTGACCTACCTATATATACATGGAATAGCGATAGATATAATAATGTAACCAAATAATTTCAATTCTAGATTTAAACAGGAAAATCTTTTTAGACTAGTAAATTAAGATTTTAAAATAATATACTACGTTTAAATAACAAATATTATATTTAAAAAAAAAAAAAACATCTACGACCGCAGACCGAAATTATAAATAAAATTCGAGTCCATTCTCGAAATTAAAAAATTTCATCTCCTATTTTCACCCTTAAAAGTAGTTTTTTTTTTAATAAATGAAAACGAACTCGAAGTATACCCTCTCAAACAAAAAAGCAATTTTCCAAGTTGGTTAATAAATCAGGACGTTCTAAGATAACAAACAAAGAATTAGAAATCGAGACCCCCCCCCCTTTTTGAAATCGGTTAAAATACCAGTTCAATAAAGCTGAATGTAGTTTACTCTTTGAAAGTTGAATCATGTATTCAGTCATACCTGTATTCCGCGGGAAAACTTGTGAACACATACTCGGTATATGACTGTTATGTCTCTAACTAACTATGGTAACAATAATAATCGAAAAAATATATCTAATCAGGTATATAGTTACGTAACAATTTACACCTCTGTAATATATTTCATAACTATCCCACTTCTAGGTTAGGGTCTCCTCGCATCGGGATTCATTAGGATCCCCTTGCGTTCGTAATGAGAGAGGGTTTAAAACCATTTTCCGCCTCGCTGTTCAAATGCGATATTGTAAACATAATTATTGAAAATATTATAGAGAATTCTCAGGTATGTAGGTATGCACATAATTTCAAACTCAGAGGTTGAATGCGATCACAACCCGAGTCTCCTATGCTAACGGCCGATGTTTAAAGCACTAAGATATTAGTTTTGTTACAATAAATGTATTTCAAAATAATAATATCAACATAAACAATGAACGTTCATGTGTAAACAGCACTGAGACCTGTAAATTGGGTATGAATTCTTTAACGTATCGGTTAATAAGTAAATATACCTCATTGCATCTTTGCATAGTGCCTCCATGATACATACATTAATAAAACTCAAGAATAAATAAAAACTATATTTAATTACTAAACCTTTTTTTTGCTTAAGCAACGATATAATTATTTGAAAACACTCATATCAACATTTCTTGGTAAATAACGAGTACATAACCCGTATATCTTTACGGTTAGTATTCATGTCACCTAATTATGTTAATTAATCGTAATATTGTATCGTTATCGAATCGTAATTAGTATTGTATCGCTGAGTACATGTACTATTGTAATTGCTATACGCGTGATACCTTCAACATGTTTTGAAACAGTTGTCAATAGATTATGTTGTTATTGCTCTTATTCATATACCCCTGAGAATGTATGTCATTAAGACTTATAAGGAAAAAGAATCACAGTAATTAAATAATTCTAAGTAATTAGCCAAACTGCAGTTAAAATTAGTTATTTGTTACTTAATTATCTTTACGTCGTAATATTCACAGCAACTATTAATATTTAATTATAGAAGGTAATAAACTAGTGTTGATGGTGCAATTTACTATAAAAGCAGGGATTTTATTAATATAACGTCAAAAGAGGTCCATTTGAACTACAGGATAGTCAATTTTTAACGGTTAAATAAATCAATTATTATTCATTTTCGTAAATACTAAATTATTCATCTGAATTAAAATGAAGTTAATCGCCATTTTCTTCGGTTTTGTGATCTTCGTATCTGCTGTGAAAAAGGTTAGTATTGTACTGTTTTGCATAAATCTGTCTGTTTAAATTACCATTGAACTCTATAGTTGAGTGACGTTGTACCTACCCACCTATTGAAGTGTTTCAGGATGGATTTCCGGATGGTCATTCCTGTCATGTATCCTTGCTGAAAGGAATAGTAAACTGTTATGAATTTTTTCCAATTTTCATAGTCTTTAAATTTATGTATAATTATGAACAGAAATTCAGTGTTTTTTTTACAATAACACCTCTCAAAACAAAACACGCAAACAACCAACAAACCAAACAAAACAGACCAAACAAAATGCTCTTAACAAAAATTGAAGCGAATTCAAATAGAGAAACTACAAAATAGAACTAAAGACCGAAAATTTATTTAAATAAAATATTATTGTACGCGCTACACACTGAAATACTTGAAGTCGATGCTATATAGTTGTAGATATTTTATGGGTATTATATTCTGTTATTAACTGAGGCTGTTGAGGTCTCTGAGTATTGTTTTGTTTTGGGCTTGGCACCGACAAACATTGCAGTATGTGTAGGGCATAAAAAATATTTTATTGAAATGAATTAAAGCTTTTCAATTTTTAATTTTCAATATCATTATGTGCATGTAATAAGTATTACAAAATGTTATTATGTAATTGGACGAGCAGATCGTGCACGTCACTTGGGCTAATTAGCTTCTGTTGACTATGTTTGTGTCTTACTTTTTAAATGTAATTACTGAGAAACGAGCACACGAGCCACCTTATGGTAAGTGGTCACCGCCGTTCATGCACATTAGTAACGTAGTACTATCGGTATCACTGATGAGTGATGAGTTGACGGCCAAGAAACAACAAGAAAGATAGAAAGTATTGGCTCCCAAGCCCCCTGTCGGTACTATATAAGCAAGTCGTTTGGCTGCTGACTCAAGCAGGAGGGTGTTAGCTACCTAGGCAGGCTTCACGGAAAAATTATAATACCAATAATAATATTAATGACTTAATAATAAAACTGATAATATGATCTTTACGCGAAGCTCTACTTTCAAACAGGCTTGCTTCAGGCGTCCCTTACAATACCCTGTTCTGCCAGTATGAGATTAGGGCGAGTATTCTAGGCTGCTCCGACACGGCCAAGTCATCAAGGAGTTAATTCCTTCATAACGTTAACAAACACGACT
Organism: Megathymus violae; assembly: GCA_003671415.1. Lineage (NCBI taxonomy): Eukaryota > Metazoa > Arthropoda > Insecta > Lepidoptera > Hesperiidae > Megathymus > Megathymus violae. The sequence goes on along the minus strand of PDGT01000037.1, from coordinate 1,586,094 downwards.
TTTTGCGTAACATAGAATTGCAAATGAAATGTATGTAAATGAAATAATTTAATCAAAATGTTGTATTTTTGCAAAAATTTCCAGGAGACATTCAAACTACCAGACGAAAGATAAGCCAATGTTCAGAAAGTGGGAACTACTTGTGCCACTATGCACAAAGTTGATCCTGGACTGCTTTCAAAACTTTTTGACGCAGCACTGCCAAGAGATGATGCCACTAACAAATTTCTACACTGCATAGGTGAAAAGTTGGCGTTAGTCGACGGTGATGGTCACGCCATTGTAGACAAAGCAGCCTTGTATTTAGGGGATCACCCACTTGTAGAGGACTATAAAAAAGCAGTTGCAAAATGCAATGAAGTAACTAAAGAAAACCCTGTTGCAACGTTAGTGGAAGTGCATCGTTGCTATGTCGAAAATTCTCCTATAGTATTCGAGCTTTAATGTATTTAACTGATCAAAATAGTAAAGGATGTACTTTAGTATTGAGTTTTCTTGCATGAATACACCTATATATGTTTTTAATTATAGGCGTGTCAAAAATTAATTATATTAGATCTCAGAAATAACAGCAATAGCGTGGAAAAACCAGCTTATTTAAGAGTTCACTGAAGTAAATCAAATATGTTTTTCTTATATTAATGCGTAATCCATTTCTTATGAACAGTAGATAAATAATTTACAAATAAATGAGATATTTTATCTCAGTCATAGAGAAGCCTCTAAATAAGTGTTGTTCATTTAGTTGTTTTTATTAGCTTGCCAGTATTGCAAGCAAAGAAATGGAAAAAAATAAACGTATACTCTCTACATATTTTGCAATGGACATCCTTTGTCAAAGGTTACATAAAAGTACAACTGTGCAATAATGCACAAAGAATAATTTATTCACTTATTACCTGATATACGCGTGTTGAACGCGGAATAAACACCTTACTGCTATTTCATACCTGAAAGAAAAAGGAAACATTAAATTACTTGTGATGAATATGCTAGTGTAATGCTGTAACATATTAAAGTTACTGTATTACTGCGTCCCGGCCTCTTGTCACAATGGCTTGACGAGGCATGCTTCCTTTTAAGCAAAAAAAATGTGAAAGAGTTCATGGCCAACCCAAGTGCTTTAAGATCAAAATCTCTGCAAAGTTGATGAGCTGCCATCTTTTGATAGCAATTTGGATCGATATTAATTCTTTTATAACAATAAACGAAAAATAAATTAAACAACCCGCCCCTTAATTGGCTCTCACAGGCTAAAACCGATATTCCTTCAGCATTTCATTGTTTACTCTAGAAAGCGTTTACTTCCAACTTAGAGGAGGCAAATAACTTAAAATAGGTAAATCCCCTACAGACATTCACAAATATTAACAAAAATAGCTGGGTGATACAAAGCTCAGCGGGATCCAAATTAAGGGATCTGCCTCATTCTTTTGGAATTTGAAATTACAATCGTCGGAATACTGAATCATCGGAATATTCACTTGCTATTTCTAGTATGGAAATGCTTACAATTTGGGCATTAATGATCAACTGTACAATTATTAACTGCGATGTTTGTCTAGTTTTTCGATCATTTACAATGGAAACAAGTTCTAGGGCAACAATATTCAGATTTAATATTTTCTTTATTTCGTTCGTTTACGCACGGATTCTGGTTTGCATTTACGGATTAACCTATTGAGTTTTTTTTGTGAGAAATATATTTTCTAAATTGAACCTAACTTGATCATTTATGATCGGCCACAGAAGACGTATGGGATGGAAAAATGTACGATACAAAGATAAGCTTAAATTTTTATAATGATGTTAAGGATAACATCATCTCAAACTTTCTAGTCATCAATTTTAAAACTAAATTTCTTTTGAAATATTGTACATGAGGGAAATATTATGTAGTACGAAAGAATTGTAAATGTAATGCGCTCAAAATGGAATTTTCTAAAAGTTTTTCTCTAAATGTCCCAGCAGGATCATTCAGAGAACGTGGACGGTATTCTTTGTTCCACGTTTAATCCTCAGAATAAATCTTAACCGTTCAAGTCATTCACCTTTACAAAAGTTATTTTATGTGATTGTGCTTACCAATTTTGCTTTTAACTAATAAATTAAATAATCCATTCCCGTAATATAGTTTTAAAACGTAACATCGTATCAGAAAAAAACAGGTCATTTGAAATCAAGGTACTTTTAAATAAATCCGATAACAGAAAATAGTTTAAGATAAGAATTTGAATGGAAAACATCTTTGATATACACTTACAATTAGATAAGCGTAATCATACTAACGACAACATAACAATTACAACGATTTTGAAATAAATAACTCTGATCAACAACAATAACCAGATAAAAGATGCAGGCAAACTTTCCGCCCCAAATATATAGATATGTATAATAGACATTTCATATCCATTACTCTATTATTATTAACATATATCTCTGGTACGGCCTACAACTTTGTTGCTAATTTGATACGCTTTTTCTCATTAAGTGCGTAATACGCTAAACCTTGAACTAAGAGGATTAAGAACATGATGGGCATGTATTTGCGACATTATAATAGCGTAACGAATACAGTTTCTATTGAAAAAGGAATGATTTGTTATTTCCTTATCTTTTACTTTGTTGCACATAAAGAATTAGAAATCCAACAGTCATAAAATATTAAAACGCGTGTCTATCTTGGGAAATCCTTGAGTTTTCCACTTCTTCGAAGGCCATCAGATTAGTATAAATAGTGAAGCCTCATCTCCTCACATCATTCGATCCCCTAGTTTGTACAAGCTAACACCTTACTTGAAATACAGTTTTTCTTACTAGTAAAAGTGATTTTCATTGTACGGCGAAGTCAAGATTTTCACCGAGAATATACTGATGAAGTCCATTGATAGTCCTACAGCGGCGTAACAAAATATAAGAACCGTTAGTATCGTAGATCTTCAGAAACTTAACTATCTATTACCGTGTTTTGTACGAATATAAATCAGATAGAAATCATTACAAAAGCGCTGACGTTTACTTATAATTAAAACACATGAATCAGCTTCAGCAAAAATAAGAAACTATTCCCAAACTGAAATAATTTGAAACTGAATTTATAACTAAGTAACTGTATAAAGCTTGAAATTAAATTATGAAGTATATTTAAGTTTCTAGTTATTATTCAAGAAGTAGCCTCATTTATGTATACTAATAACTACTGACCTTATAGTACCATCCTGTAGTACCCCTTCTCTGTAACCGAAAATGCGAATATAGAAGCAGTTTATAGCAGAGTGCGTCAAAGAAAAAGCTAATATCAATCAACACGTTTTCTTTGCCCACGCCGTTTGGAAAATATTGATAATATTCTCGTAGCACCTGCTTTTCACGATCAAAGCGATGACTATTATAATGCAACTGATATTTGATTTTACAGAATATTTTTGGTTATATGTAATTATTAGTTACCCCGTCTGACTTCGTTCGGATTGGATTATTAATTATATATACATAATTATTAAAAAATTAATATTTTTTGCCTTGATTAAACACCGTTAGGTTAACTGACATTTTATACAGTCTATTACTTACTTTTTACTATTAGTTACTGTCAGAAAACAATAGAACATAAATTGATCAGGTATTGAAAGAAAAGTGTACGCGAGATTCGTCCTTTTACGCTAGACTCAAGGGCGGGAGTTGTCCAATGTACTCGATGTAGTTCTTATCAGTACCTGGTTTTTACGACTAATATGAATGGAATTTGATTAAAATGGAGCTTCGAATTCTAAATTGTAAATAAAGCTTTGGCAATCATGACTTTTCATTCGGAAATTATAAACATACATGATAAAATTCTTATACGATTGCATCAGGAACTTTAGAAAATATACATGTTTTCTCCATAAACCTTCGTCAATAGGTATTGAAAAAAAGCCCACGAAGAGTCATTAGGCTTTTGAAATTATCGCATTGAAGATAGGTTGAGCATATTTTATATTATGTACTATGGAGTATATAGTATTTTTGTAAAAACAGTAGTTTACGATGTAAATATATGAGGAAGGTCAAACTTATTTCGCAAGTGACCTGTGACTTCAGCATCGCAAGTAAACTAAAATATTTCTAAAGCTAGAAAACTGCGAACTTCTTTCATACAATTTATTTTCAAACAATCTGCCATTTCAGACAACGCTAGCTCTCAAGGGACAGCCTCAGTAAATATGAGAACGGCGAAATACGATATTTCTAAGTCTTGCGATGCCATTAGAAGTTCTAGTTTAAGTTTCGCATTTTCAGGAAGAATGTTTTTAGGAAATCCATCCTCGACAGGTTGGACAAAGTTTTTAAAATATGTATATTTTATGAAACATTTATTGATTTCTCTGTTTCTAAATTAAAAAAAAATTACACAGACGAACCTACGGACAACAACATCAACAGCTTGATCAAAACTTGCCTCGACTCTGAAAATAAGATTTAATAAGGTTGCAATAACTTACCTTATCTTTCATACATCCAGTCGCAAAGGATGTTTGAGAAGTTTTACTTAATTTCAACAAACGTTTGCATATTGGCTACTCAAATCGGCTTTTCGCACGTCAAAGCAGGAAAAGTCATTTGTTTATTTGGTTTCTTGGTCTTATCTTGGTTGTTTGCTTTGGGTGTTTGTTTATTTTACGTTTACCACGCAACGTTTAATTGCACTAACGTCACTTACGACTATTTAGAACGGTTTAGTTTAAATTACAACTTTATCGAGTGAGTGTGTGAACGTTTAATTATTTTTTAATTTATTGAAACAAACATACGAAAACTATTTACCTCACTGGTTTTATTGCACACTATAAGTAACAAGAGAAGAAAAAAACGTTCATCTTGTAATAGGCTCCAGCAAACAGTGTAATGGCTAAAAAGGGATGTCTTCCAGACAGCCTTTGGGAAGAGAACACGTTGGAAAGAAGAAAGTGAGGGTCCAGTTAAATGAGAGAAATAAAAGAAAAATAATAACAATAGTAATCACTATCAATTTAGCAATAAACAAACATATAAATACGTAAAAATATATGCACATGCAAATAAATGTATAAGAGATACATTATCAGATCACAGCAGACTGTGAATTAAGGACTGTGATTGATGTGTGAATTTGACTTGTTTTTAAAGGATTGTAGGGATTTACATCATCGGATAGATAGGAATAAGAAATAACAATGATGGACAGTTGAGACAGGGGAGGATTTTAAATAGAAGGAGGTGGAATGTATGGTATTACGGTCTGTAAGATAAAAAACCAAAGGATATGATCGTGAGATAAACAAAGGCACTTTGTCCGTTGCTCCAAGTATAGAGGACTGGATTTGAGCACTCAATACATGTAAAGCTGTTTGCTTATATATCATAGTGGACATTAAAAAATTTAATCTGTAACGGGTACTCACGATTTTTATGTTTCATAGCAATATTTCGATCCAATCACATGGAACATGATCATTGCAAGACTGCGATGGCAGATAGAAACTCTTAAAAGTTGATACTTGACAGGCACTTATGACAAGTGAAACTGTCAACTTTACGCCTGCTTCGTTTTGCATTTGTTATTGTATTTGTTAGAATGAACAGAAAACTGTGGACTTTAATTAAAATTTATTATCCAAATTTAAATTTGCTTTACTATCCAAAACTGCATCTCCAATTACAACGACACAAGATTATAATCGAGCGAGAATTTATAAGAAATCAGAGTTAGCCAGTCATTCTATTTAATTAAAGTTGAACAATCACGAAATCCGTGTCTGAAAGGGAATGATTTTGAAATCAAATTAAGGTTACCTGAAATAACTTAGTTTACGGAAAATTATCAGACGTTAATTTTGTTATCGCCTGCAGGCTGCTTATTTCACACACACATATTCCTTCATAGTATAAAACAAAAGTTAATAAACCACCTGATAAAAAAAAACAGAAACAATTTCTATCAACTGTGGTATCTGAGGGAAAATATGATGTATGCCGAAACGCAATTAAAGTTTCTAAAATTTAGATTTAAAAAGATTAAGCGCTTAAGCGTTTTGATTTTAATGAAGCACAAGCGTGGAACCGGGTCATGTGATGGTATATGATCATAGCCGCCCATGGATAATTTAAGGAATGGAGAAAGAAGGGATGAAACGCTTGAAGAATCCCATAGCGCCATGGGATCTTCAATGAGAGAAATTGGTACCGCAGTTTACACCAGGTAAGAAATGTCGTAAAAATTGTACCATAGCCGAACACTGGGTAATCAAGCATTGAGAAACTTGGTCTTACGTGTCATTATGCAGGTAATAAATTGAAATCTACATATGAAACTGAATAATAATGAAAATAATTTTTAAAATCTATACATTCATTTTGGAGATTAGATGAAACATAAACATTAAAAATAAAGATCTCTTTGGTCATTCTTCCTTTAGTTATAACAATCTATAAAATATATATTATTTTTAGTTTCATTACATTTACAGGTTTTATTATAAGTATTGTCATTTTTGTTACATAAAATAAGTTAATGCTTGGCAACCGACCCCACCTGATGGTAAGTGGTGATGAAGTCTAAGATGTAAGATACATCTTGTATCTCTAAGATATATGTATTGTAGTATTTATTTTGAAATCAAAATTTTAAAACGATTTACGTGTAACAAAATTACTGACATTATAGATTAACTATTGAGAAACTTCAAAAAGAATCCGTTAGTTACTGTTTCAATAGAGAATAATAACTATTTTTATGGCGAGTATTGAAAAGTGGAAACCATATTCTCAACCACAATAGCTGTATGGAAGTCAAAGCGACAGACGGCAAAACTTCCGTCGTCTGATATTGGACTTTGTGTAGACTGACAATACAATACCAGAGATAATTCTTCATTGGAATTGAAAATAGAAATTGCATATGACATAAGTTTATTGTATTTATTATGTCAAGATTAAGTTGGTGTGGAAAAGATTCTAACAGTTCTTAACTAATCTTTATATATAAAATTCTTTTGTACGTCACTGAACTTCTCCATAACGTCTGGACGGATTTTGATGATTTTTTTGTTTAGGTCCCTGGTTTGTTTGGCTTCATAATTGTAATCGGCAGTAGGTGGTACTGTGTGTGATCAATATCCGGGTTTTTATATTGGAAGACAAGTCTGCCGGATTCGTTAGTACTTCATACATTTATGAGCAGACTACGATATTTGTTAGGAGAATAATAATAATAAATTCCCACTAATCAACGTCTGTTACTATTAACTACGAGCACACGCAATATATACACACACAAAGCACGCGCGTGATTAAAAGCTCTTTTTGTTATTTGCCCAATTTACTATAACATTTTTTTCTCTTTTTTGGGGTTAACAAATAGTACACGATATAGTTACATTACAAAAATAAAACTATTTAAACATATTTTCATATAGTTAGCCAGCATCGTTAAGCACATATTATTACATAAAAATGTATTGAAAGCGAAAGAACTATTAATTAAAGTATACTTAACAAAACATACAGTTTTCATTTTGTATTGTGAAGATTAATGTTACTTATATTTTATAGATAATAATACCTTTTGCTTGCGTTATTTATTATGGCTATGGGATATTCTGTAACAATGGTTTTTTTGAAAATACTGGAACGAGTATCAATTAGGTGTACACTATTAAAGTGAACATTATAGTTACGCATTCATTGATATAAAGGTGAAGTTTTCCAGCATTAGTGCGAAATTTACTAATAGCAAACATTTGTTGTGTTGTATTTGTTTATAACATTTGCTATATTACAGAAACTATATAAATATATCCCTGACTATATTTTCTTTTGCTTTGTTATCATTTTTATTATTTTTGCTTGTCTTTACTCTTGTAAACTATCCTTGCGAACAATATATAGAATCTGTAATGTATTAAGTTTTGCAATATGTTTTAGAAATATGTCCCGAATTGGTTGAACTACGCGACAAAATGGTTCGCACAGAATATGGGCGCTCTGGCGGACCTCCCCAGTAATTACTGAGTGCAATCCGATTCTTCAGTGCTGAGATAATTATATATAATATATAATAAATATATACAACATAATATATTTTATTATAATGTATTAAAACTTATATTTATAAAACTTGCAGCAACAAGCATTTACTGAATTTTGTTCTTACACAAAACTTATAATATTTATCCTTACATACCGGAATATAATTTATTACTTTAGTAAATGTTGTTAAAACTGTAACAATATTTGCCAAAATTAGGGTCACAATGCGAACGCAATACGAGTACGTAGAACAATTGCGCTAATTCACTATGAGCGAAGTTCAAGGAGACAGTGTTATTACCAATTTATAATTCAGGTTCTCACGATACAAAAAGTGGAGATATCAATCCAGTTGCATTTATTGTAATCGCAAAAAATATATAACATTAATCACGTAACACAGTAAAATATATGAGTATGATTATTGAAGTTAAAAATACTAGTATATAGTTCAAGCACCGAATCGTATAGCTTGTTGAACTTTTGAACATTATAAAACTGTCGGTACTCCGGAGCAATAGCTTTTCGCGTTGCCCAATTACAAAAATAAGAAATCTATATATAAAACGCCTTTCTCTTCCAACGCCCTTGTTATTTTTGAAACAGTAAAATTAAAATCAAACAATAACAAATAATCTTGTAGTGAGTGCTTTGTGATTTTAGAATCTCACTTGATAAAATCAGTGTTGGTTCCGTGCAAGCCTTATACTGGTATTTAGTAATAATTATTACCTTCATGTGACATTATTAATATCTTAATAATATTAGAAGATTAATAATATTAGAAGGTAATATTATTAAGGTATTAATAATGTCATTGTCGTAATACAATTATTACGTATTATTTTTAATGTTTAAAACATTGATTTAAATAAATTTTTAAGTGTATTATATAATAATAAATAACTATTATTATTATTTTAATTATTAATTAAATAAAAAATATTGTAATAATCATCTTTTAATATATATTCACTACTTATTACAATGACATCAATCATTATCACCATTTTAAATGGTCTTACCGCGGATTCAGCAGTGGTCTTGATTAGTGAGATTTAAGAATGACCATACTGTCGGACTCCGGTAACATTTAACTACCAACCACCTATTATTAATTAGGTTTGCTCAAAATCTTGTCTTCGGTATACGACCGTCGGTACGATGCGTTTTGTTGTTATTTCTTACGCGTACCGCGAAGGATTAGGATAGTTTGCCCGCGTCGGTGTTCCCATCCGATTAAAGTGTGGGTGAATAGGACTATAGAAATAGGACTATAGATATGAAGAGACTATAGAAATATTCAATTTGCGTCAGATATAATAAATCATAAATAATAAATTGATTTTTTCATTAAATCAATTAATTAATAAATCAATTTCAGTGACACTTACGGATTGGAACATCACTTGATCAACTGAGCTTAAATAAGATATAAATGTGAGCTGCATCCCACAAACAAATCATTGAAACTACTTTTCTGTCAAATAGTGCGAGCCTGGAATCGAACCTGAAAGCTTAGCAGTGATTACGATACATGCAACAGTGTCAAACCATCGCGATAAAACATTTTAAAATACTTGCCTCGTATATAATATTCACACAAAAAAAAACGACACTTTACTAATTCCATTTTCATTGCAAAAATGTAACGTAAATAGTCCCATCCCTCTCTCTCTCTCTCTATTGAAATGCACAACTACGAACACCCACTAAGCCTTCGATTTCAGCTGAGGCTTTCTGAGTGTGACGATCTGTAATCAACTTGGGCCGCACACTGATTTCTGTAACCGACCGGCTCAGCCGGTTCAGTGACCCTTCACTTCATTTCACCCGGTTGGAAATTCACTGTTGCATGAGAGGTAAGATAATGGATTGGTATATTATGGTCTATATTATTTTCACACTAGAGTGCAGACAGAAATAAATAACAAATAGGATAGTAATATATAACATTTCAATGGACATTTGTTATTAATTTTATTACGAGAATTTCACTAATTACACAATTTCAGTAATTAAAAAAATATTCATTACAATATTATAACGATACAAATATAACCAACTCACGAACCTTATTTTATAAATATTATAATATAATTTAATTATCATTGAAATTTAATAATGTTAACCCCTGATATCTAATTTAGTTTATTTTTAGTATCAATATTGGATTATCTGTTTCCATACATTTAATAAATTTAACATTTTCGTTTACATACAGTACATTTTTGTAGTAACAATAATTAGCAAATGAGCGCACAGGCGGCGTGGTAAGTTGACGCCGCTATCCATGTAAATCCACCATACCAGAGCCGTCAAGGACGCGTTGCCAATCACGAAGTAGACCGTAACAAGGAAATATTAAACAAAATCGCTATATCTATCTATGTATGTATATGGTAAACTACGATAGCGTGATTCAGGAATATCGTGGCACCGTCTATTATCGTATGGCCGAAACTTGCAATAATAATATTACGAAAGTTTTAAAGTTAATAATTCAATTGTCGGTCCTCGTGTACAGATATTTATCGGTACATAAGCTAAGCACGCAACACGTAATATCTTAACGATAGTTAAAATTTGAGTACACAAATATTAAAGAACATCGAACTTAACAGCTGCTGGAATCGTTCACGCAAATCAGATAACCCGCCGAATATAATCCTCGCGTTAATGTTCAAAATTTTTTTTTATTAATTTCAAATCTTATGGTATAGATAAAATTTCATTTTAAAATTAATCTAATTACATTCGATGAGGAATTCATTTTTATAAAGCTATTATATAACTCTGAAACTTTTAACTTTAAAATTTTAAATTTCAAACTTTTATAACATTACTATTATAAAAGTTTGAAATTTCATTAATAAAACACTTAAACATAAATGTGTGGGTAATGAGGAGGTCAATCCACACTGACCTAGCGTCCAAGCCAGTACCTCCTGCTCGGGTTTGTGCTCTACTGAACAATGGACGAGACTATTGCATTCTGGAACCAACCGTGGATTAGTTTTATCGTATTTAAGTAAGTATCGGGGAGCCAATAATAAGCGGTGATTCATATCCTTCTTCAAATTCAAATTAAAAATCATTTTATCATTTAGGTATTCTGTAAATATACATACTTCTGCACGTCATTTTTTGTTTCTACTACTGTTTCAAAAGCTGCATTAACATTGACTGCTGCACTAACTGAGAAAAAACGGCAAAAGTAACTCCTCAGCACATCGTTTAAAGCAACACATAGCGATTACAAAATAAGTTTTAACCTGCACAAAACTGATTTTGGCACTGTTATTTCCAGACATCCTTGTCATTGTAACTTTCTTGGCTGTTAGGGCTTCAGCGATGCCTTTGTGTTCGGTTTGGTAAATTTGATTGATTATTATTCAAATTGCTTCAAAGTTTTTATATTTATTAGTTGAAAATATGACAAGATATTATAGTAAATATTCGTAAGCGACTACAGTAGTGTAGAACTATATATATGTCGCAGACGTTAACGTTCGCCTCGGACAACGAGCTAGAAAGTTCAATTCATAATATGTACAATTCAAAATACCTAAAGTTTTTGTGGTGATCAGTTAGTTCGTCTATCTGTGTTTAACATACGTATTTTCTTTATATTTTTTTATATGAAATAAGTTAATGCTTGACAACATTCCCACCTGATGTTAAGTGGTGACGAAGGCTAAGATGTTGAATGCGCTTAAAAAAGCCTATTCACTCTTCTCTTGAATACTCCCACATCGTAAATAGAAATTCATCTTTCTACTCATTAATTCTTGCCTTATTAACCTACTAACTTGTAGGTAGCTTTTTCATGTAGCCACACCTGATAGTATTTTAAATAAATTGCTATTACTACTTAACAGTTAATTGAATCAAAAATATTTTAATGTATACATAATGATAAAGATTAAAAATTATGATTGTTATATGTTACTTTATGACACTTCTATTTATTTGTTACAGTGGTTGAATGCGATGTGACCGAATGATTAGTATGTGTACTGGGTTCGTAAAGAAAAAGTTCCTTCATTCTATCCAAGCTCATATTGGATTTACTTGGTTCAAGTTTCAAGTCCGGAGTACGACGAAGGAAGCATTTTTATTTTAAGCGTGAACTTCCTTATCATTTATTTTGTAAGTCTTAAGAACTATTTTCGAAGAAACTCGTAGTGTTAACACAACTATTGTGATACTATGACTGCAAAGCACTGGAGCATTCATTCGAGGTCCCAGTTCTAGGGAAAGTTTTATATACAGACTAGTGGTCCCTTCCGACTACGTTTGGGTTGATCGATTAGTTATATAAGTTCACTGATATTTTATATAGCTTATCATCTGCGCAATCACGTTTTCTCATTATACACCAATTTTCATTAAGATCGGTCAAGTCGTTCTTGAGTTATCTCGAGAGATACTGACAGAAAGAAAAATGGAATGTACAGACATATAGACGGACAATATAGATTTATATAGTAATAAATCTCTATAAATATCACACCTAACTGTTTTTTAATACATATCTCTTCGCAGAGTATTAAAGTCAAATTAAAAATTTCAATAATTTATTTACCGTAGTTTTCCTAAAACTTTCACCTCTTACCTTGAGACAAGCAACACATATCTATTTATTCTCCCGTGAAGGAACTTGTTACTGCACAAACAGTGTATTTTTTCATATTGTATGTAATTATTTCACACGTTTGAAGGGGAATTAGTCTTTAAAAAATATTCGCATTTTAGTTTTTCGTGTCAATCCCAACAAACGACCAGACGGTTCATCAGACGGTAAGTGGTCACCGCTATTCCTGGACATTTATGACATCAAAGTCATCATTGACTCCTTGACGGTTAAGAAGGAATCAGAAGGCCCGCTCATCAGTGACTCTATCATTCTACAATGAAAGTTTAAGTAGAGTCGCTATAAAAATATTTCACGGTTAATTCTAAGCCTTGATTAATTTTATACCACGTCAATAAAATACAACTCTGGCTCGTACTGGCATAAATCAATGCTGTTGATTTATTGAAAAAAATTACGCACCAAAATATTTTAAAGATTAAATGCTGAATCAGGGATTTGAAATATAAACGAGGGATTGATCAGGATGAAAGGAAAATAAATGTTTGGTTTGTGCTCGAATATGTCAGCGTTGAGCGCGGTATCTGAGTGTCGAATGAAATTGATTTCAGCCGTTTTATTACATTTACCACTATGTAACGTATTGTTTTCTTTTTAGAGCTCAAAACTAGCAAATCCGACCACGCGTAGTAATTAAATCTGAAAATATATAATGCTGGCAAAATCACATATATATAATATAAAAATATATAATATAATTAGGTGTAAAAAAATATCGTGAAATTTCATAAAAAAAATATTTCGATCCCAATGCAGAGTTAGTTAAGATGCAGTTTATGTGTTATTTTTAACCAGCAACAGCTTCATCTTTATGGTGTCATGAATGTTTATGGGCAGCAGTGGCGACTAGGTAAGGTAGCCCTTCTGTTTAGTTATTGGATATTAACAACAAAAAATTAATTACTTAATGTAAAATAATCATTGACAAAAACCCTTTCTTTCTGGTGACCAGTTTGCTAATTTGTCGAATATTATTCATAGGATCGTCTCAACCAATAATTGTCTTATTGCTGGTGTTGAATCTCCTATCTCATTGTGAAGACCACAGTCCGTTATGCTAGCCAAATACAATTTGAATTTTTTAAGATAGGGAAGTATACAATTTGCCTACAATAATATCCTTCAACAAAGCAAGTGAGAATTATTTTGACACTGATTATGATAATTAATTTCTAATACGAATGTAGTTTTAAAAACGACGTGCGCAACTCGAATTTGCTGCTGCGAATGGAGAGCGCGTTCTATCTACTAGCCCAACCTTTTATCGTTCCCATATCCCTTAATCAAACTTTTCATGTGAGTCCCCTTCCTTGATAACTCTATACCTACTTCTAAAAATGTGTCTCGTTTCTCTTAAGCACCTTGGTAATTTATTAGTTATAAAGTTCATTTTAAACTACATATTGTAGACATAATACTTTATAATAATGTTTATATAAGTTGACTGATTAACTATTCAGCATTTCCGCAATTACCAATATAATTTTCACGTACCCCCAATGTGACCGCGCGTGCCCCCAGGAGTATGCGTACCACAGGTTGGAAATTGCTGCACTAGATATTCACTGCCCACCATGAATGTAAAAAAAAAACAAGTCTTTTTTTATTCAAATACGTTTTGCAAGCCCCTATCTTTACGTACCAACAGCCCCTCTAAATGTACATAGCCCCTCTAAATGTACAGCCAATCCCTCTAAATGTACATAGTTAATATTCTACCAACGTCCATTTAGTTGATCCGTATTTAATGAAACATGCTTCATCCACTGAAAGTTGCTCCATTGTCCCTAAACTGCCATTTAATAAATGTCCTTAACCCGAATGTTATTACGAGGGATATTGCCTAAGTCACATGGATTGATTTTATAAAACTCATTTTGTTATGCCGTTCGCCCAAGGGGTTGTGTCATTCAGGTAAAAAAATGTTTTGCGAACCTTTTATTTTTCATTAAAACTCAGAATTTTCCGCTTAGCAGACTCATTTCGACATTGAAATCCAACCTTGTGTAAAACTATCTCAACTTGAAGATTTTCCCAGACAGATCTAACCTTGACCTTGAGATTGGGAGTTGTTGGCCCCAACACTTAATGAATAAATAAATTATTATGATAATCTCTATCTATAGTATATATCATATAAATTATATATAAACACCTTAGTACGCTTGGCAGCGGTACATAAACAAAATGTTTATCGAACGAAAGGTCCCGGGTTTGAATTCCAACCCGGGCTGTCATTAATTTCACTTGTCCACGGATGTTACTTTACTGTGGTGTGTTAATTGTTTATGCCACCTGAGAAATAAGAAATTTTAGTATGTTGCAGATAGGAGAGGGATATCAAGGGAAATATTACCGTCGAATTGGAATATAGAATGTTAATAGTTTCTATGATTGTACTGGTATACCAAAAACACATGTAAAAACCTGTACATTACAAACTGACTAACTGGGGTGATAAACGCTGTTCTGCTGTTTGATTAACAGTTTAACTTTATTAACGATTACAGAATTACATATAAAAACATTTAAAACTGTTAATAGGCCGATACAATGCTCTTTATTATTATGGAATTTAAAAAAAGCAAAACAGTTTTTATATACACATTATAATTTATATACACATTATAACTTAACAGTTATAATTTAATTTGAAAATATGTTCATTTAGAAGTATATATATGAATATTTTAAATTCACCTACATATTTCTATGAGCTAAACTGAAATATCATTTTTTGTTAAAAATAAAAATGTCGATAATGAAATAAACGACTGAGCGGTGAATTTTTTTTTATTAAAAAGTTATTTAATTAGGTATAAAGATTCATGTAAATAGCCGACAACGGACCACGTGATGGTAAGTGGTCACCACAGCCCAACGTCCGTACCACTAAAGATCGATGCGTTACCAACCAAGATGTAAGCAGGACTCTACTTATTACTGCTACCACTTCCCGTTGTATTTTTATGATGCAATAAAAAGTCCATGCATGACATCCTATCCTGATCCTGAACTCGAATGACAAGATCGATGCGTTACCAATCAAGATGTAAGCAGGAGACTACTTATTACTGGTACCACTTCCCGTTGTATTTTTATGATGCAATAAAAAGTCCATGCATGACATCCTATCCTGATCCTGTATCCTGAACTCGAATGACAGCAACTCTGTTTAATGTTTGCGTTGTTTTTCTTATAGTTCTGATTTCGCACCATGTGTCCGCACCGGACGAAAGAGAGGGAGAACGTCCAATATGTAAGGTGGTCATAGATGAACACCATAAACAGAATACATTTTTTACGGGAAGTTGAATGGGTGGGAGTTTTAAGATGAAACTTCTTAGAAGAGGGGAGACATAAGTCACTAGCTTTGAATATACTTATTTAAATCTCCCTTTTAAATAGGGTGGTGAAGTTACATCAAACGCAGTAGATAGTACTATTAAGTATTTAAGTATGCCGGTAAAGTCGGATAGGGAGCCACTTGAATTTTTTAACGTACTTCGGAAAGGTGCTCATATTTACCTAATCCAAATATAAACCGCATACAAACATTTTGAAACCGTTAGTTAGATTAGTACGAGAAGAATAAACGCAATTTTCAATCCCTTGCATAGGATATGAATAATTATATACCACAAGAAAGTACTGATTGATTGAATAAATCAATCCGTTTTCATTAAATCTTTGGAAACAGCTTTGGCCGACTTTTTTTAATCAAAGGCCGCGACGTTGCGTAATAAATTCAAGTGTGCTTCATTAAATCAGAATCATGTAATCAAACATTCTGATTCCAATTTCAATGTAACTTATTCGAAATTCAAGATGTGAAGAGTGAATGGGGAAATAAGATTATACAATTCCATCTCACACTCTCCAGAATGTATTCTAAATAATATCGAGACGCTGGCTTTTCTGCACCTATGATCGAGATTTTAAATGTTTGTCTTATTTCTGGGTCATTAATAAACCTCTTTACATTACTCTCATGGAATAAAATACTGACCGTAAGGCTTCGGTCTGGTCGCGAAAGTGCGAGTTCTTCTAGACCATCTTGGAGTGAATAGTTACAAAATTAGGATAAAATGTTTGAGGCAGTGTGAACTACTGAGAAAAGGATATGGTAATATGTAAGTCACTTGTGATGGTATTTAGTGATGTTATAATAATAATAATGTTAAATGAGATAAGGAAACACAAAATCAGAGTAGCAGATATGTAGTTTTTATATAGGGATTACTAAATGCTGGCGAACAAAATTTTATATACTATATATTTTAAATACAATAAAAGCTATATTTTTCCATTTTTGAATATTTTCTTTAACCAAAATATTCAAAACGAATCAGGGTATTATTCTACCAGCAAGGCTTTAAAACGCACTTTTAAAAATGTAGCTTTTAAATGGTTGGTTAAGTTAATTCGCCAAATTGCGTCCGCTCCACTTCACCTGCTCCCATAATTCATCTTGAATGAGGTGCGCTCAACGTTGTACAAACACTGTTCGTTAGTTCGATACGCAGAGCAACTCGGTTAAAGTAAATATCCCGTATTTATTATATATTTAGCATTTAAAAAAATATCGTTTACACTTGCCTTTTCGTTTTTTGGAGTTAGTTAGAATCACTTGTACATCGGACGAAAGTAGTTGTGGTGAATACGCTCGATGCAAGCTCGAAACGAAATGAGACACGACAATGGGCCGCTAATGGATCGCAACGCAAATGTATGATTGAAATGGAATATTTTCAAGTAACTTTTTATCGTTTTCCGACTTCTCTAATATTTTAAAATTGCTCCTATGTCAAGGACGTGAAAATGTATTAATTTTATAAGTATTACCTGATTTGCAGTTTGAAAATTAAACATTAAAGTGTGGTTTAGAATTTATACGACGTATATGCTTGACTTGAAATATCTGCGGTGCACATATTGTGAGTAGCCATATCACACTAAAAACTGAGCTGGTACTCTCATTAAGATTATTAGTTTATTTAAACATTAGACAATTGATTTAACTTTCATATAACATATGTCGTTTCGAGACTTATGAAGATATTTTGTATTTAATTCAAAATATGACTAACCTTTGCTTCGCATCCGAAAAAGTAATCCTCAAGTTTACTAACACTTTCTATCGATGTAGCAAGAAGACTGGGGAACTATGCAACCAATTAAATCAGTTTGATATCATAAATATTCATTCAGAATCAACATAATATCCCCTTTCATATATATATATGTATAGTGAAGCGCTTTATGCGATAATTGTTGCTTGGGTGCGATATCGGGTTTTCATGTAATACTCATTTAGGTTTAAGGAATTAGTATAACATTTATATGTATTAGAAATCTGACCCTTTAACAAAAGTTTCGTATAACTTTTCCCTGGATAAAAACTAATTTAACTGGATCGATGAGTGGCTATTTAATTGTACAGGCTATCAGCTCACGTATTAATTGCTACGTAAACATCATAAAAAGAACCATGTAGCGCACTCTATTACCCTATTAGAAATAGACAATTAATAACGACCGTATGTTAACTAAATTTGGTGCAGGGTTGGCAGCCTCTCGGTCTTCTATAGGGTGAGTGTTGGAAAATGTGCGCAGGAATTGTACGAAATATTTCCTCTATCGCCGTAACTCTATCGAACAACCCAACGTACGCCGAGTATTCATCCTTTCGTTGTTAAAATTCCGTGTGCATGGACGACGCGGTTCGCATAGTCATTCATTGTGCGTACTGCAAATTCTGGCTACCTTATGATGTAGAAGTCTTTAACAGCAGAGTAAATAGACTTTTGTAAGTTAGTGCGTTAAACATCTTAGACTTCACCACCATTTACCATCACGTGGGTTTGTATAAACTCGTATGAGCGATTCCGTTTTATTATCTATGGCAATCGATATTGTCAAATAAATAATAGAGAATCAGTAGTTACTTATGTAATTATAAAGTTTTTAAAAGGTTTAAAGCGACTTTGTTAATAGCTGTCGTTTTAGTATTTCTTTGTGTCAACGTTCTATAGAAATAATCTAGTTTAGACTAAGTCAAGCGTAGAAATTAGTATATTGTCTATATAATTACTAAATTAGTTTTAAATTCTGTAAAAATCACGCTCGAATAAATTGTTTTCCTTTATTACTTTCAATTAGTTTCACTTAATACTCCGGTATTCCTATTCCTGAATATAAATTAATAAGGTTTGAGATCAGTAAAATAATTTTATCGATTACGCATTATAAAGCTGAAAAATAAATTGGTTACTAAAATTACACGAACCGTTTCCTGTTTAAAATAACATACATAAACTCGAACATTGGCGTAGGTATTTATTTAAGTGCTTTCCGAAGAGATGAGCTAATGCATAAATTAAATAAATGTGTTGAATGATTTGACATGTCGGTGTTACCTAAGTGGTTAGGATATAGAATCGACAAATAAACGGTTAGAGGATTATTTAAAATATTTGGGTTATATGGAATTTGCATCCTCGATTATCGGTCAACACTTTAACACATATTTACATTAGGTAACCCTCAATTATGAAAATAGAAAATATTTTATTAAATCAACACTGATTATAAATTTAATGCATATTAATCTTTGCACCGAAATTATAATATAATACAATTTTGAGTAAAATTCATTTACAAAAGTGTAAAATTCAAATTTTTGCGATAAATTTATTTGCACCTCTTTTGGGATTTGTATACGAAATGATTAATGCTTACATGTCTACTAGTATAAAGTTACGTTTTCCTAGAATAACGGTGCCGTCATAAGGTGGCCTTAAACCGGCTGACGTAGAAGACGACCGTCATGATGATGACAATGCGTGGATACTTTTTAAATAGAAATAGCTACAGATATTTGAGAACAATTTTATTTTAA
>PDGT01000037.1:1546617-1566441 GCA_003671415.1 Megathymus violae | reverse complement strand
TCATTTGTTCTTCAGCGGACTATCAGCAGTGTTGACACAAGGATAAATAAAGCTCATGTCCTAAAAGTAGTTTAACAGTTTAACTGTTGAAGATTACGTATTATTAACAGAAAAAACTTGCAAAATACATAGTTAGAATTACAATCTTAGGTGACAGCATTTTAATTATCAAATTTCACGCCAAAATATAGTTATACTGTACGTTATTATCGAATATAATAATTAATATGCTTAGGGTACAATACATCCAATGGAAAACTGGAACCCTTCTAAAATAACTGTTTGCCCGTTTTTCTGTCCTTTTGCGTTTCCCTCTGTCTCCCCGCGTTTCTCTATATCTCTCTGTATTTCTATCGGTTTCTCTCTCTGTCTGTCTGCCATATATGATTTTCACCGAATCTTCTGCACAGAAATACTTGTAATTTAAATAAAAACGTTTACACACTCACACTCCCGCACCAGGATTCCCTGTGTTGCGAGCGGCATGGACATACACAAATATCACATCACAAATCATCCATGACCCATGACCCGAGAACAAACATTTATCTGTTACATAAATGTCTGCCCTGACGGAGAATCGATCCCGGGACCCCTCGCTCGGCAGGCAGGGTCACTAGCAACTGGACTATGGGGTGGTCAAATCTGGAGTGTGAATATGTACATTTATGGATTGAAGTACTCGTAACGTTACGTTAGCTTTGGAGAAAAGATAAAAGTGATAATTAAAAAATAAACTTTTTGAGTCAATCAATAAGATGTAACGATAGAAGATGGATCAAATGAAAGGACTCGTTATATATTGACCAATATCTATTTAATTTATAATTTTAAACTCGTAATATAAAAGTTTACATTGTGAATTAAAAATAATGGCATTCGTATAAATAATACTGCCATTCGATAAGAATTAAAACATAACGAATTAATACCGAAGCGTCGTGAATTTAAATTCCTTTTACAAGTAGAATGCAGAAGTAATATGTATAAAAATTCAATCGTTACGGTTTCACTATACATTTCATTCTCACTTCACGTATTCGTAGCAGCGTACGGCGTGCAGCGATCGTATCCCTCAAGTTTAATACAACAATATATAAAACAATATAGTGTCTAGACAGGAATTAGGTATTGTTACACATTGTTTACACTGAAATCATACCTGGACTAGGTGTTTATTAATAATGGCGGGTTCAGATTTTAGTGCAATATATTATATATTATAATAATCAGATGTACTATTTGGTTCTTTTTTTATGTTAATATCCAGAAATTCAACAAACAGGTAGTGACATCTAGTGGTTACGTAACTAAGAGCATAAGACTTCATCAAAACATAATTTCTCTCTAACTTTCCCATTTGAATATTTTCTTAGTACCAATCTCTGAGTTTCAAAGTTTATTTTGAATTCGCTTATTACTTCCGTGTATTTCGTGATCGAACTTTATTTAAGAAGTCATTAAGTGTGTTGAAGAAAAATTGTAATATTTATCCTGCAACAAAAAACTCTATTAATACATAAATCCACTTTTTACATTTTTTGGTCCCTTAAAATTTATTCTGCACTGCACATAATAATTTTAGCTATCAATTATAAAATTGATAGCTATAAAGCTATAAAATCTCGGAGTTAAGTATATTTGTATATATGTATTTTATTCTCTTTATACCGTATAAATGTGGTATAAAAGCCGGAGATATTGCTAGGAATATTCTATGCCAGCCGTCCTTTAGAAGAACGAACAGTATTTGAAAACTCTCTCTAGAGAAGGTAACATATAGTACAAAATATAAAATTGCTAAGATAATTTAAATTTAAATGTTTGAAATATAAACCAACGTTTAATTGTATACGGACTTCCTCTCATTTCCTGTTATCAAAACTCGGGAACATTTTACCCAAACGCACCTTCAAGCAATCAACATGCCGAAACCAAACCCAGGTTCTCGACGATTAAAAAACCAACCTGCTTGTCAGTATGAAACGTGAAATTAAACAATAGATCATGTTTGAACATGATGAATTAGCTTACTTCCTAAAATAATTAACTAACCATTATTATTTAAATAAAACTTCGTGTTTCGACACACGAACTATTAAATACCGACGGTAGCCCGACAATGTACTGACAAAACATATATGGGGGAAGTAAATGAGGTCAGGTCACATTATCCTAATTCAGTAAATCAGTAAATTCAGTGAAGCGTTCACAGACTGAGGGTGTGCCACGATTGTAAATGATGTGTAGAGTTAAGCAACTTCTGGCGCTGTCGGTACTTGGATGATCGCTAGTGATAAACATCTCGAGGGCTTCCGTGTTTCGTGCTTTAAATTGTGCTTGTTCCTTTCCTACTATTTTTAACTTCTTAAACATTATAACACATAATCTTTTCTGTGCGCGTGTGTACATCCACGATTCTAAAGTTTATGGCGTGGGCAAATACGTGTGAATTGCACTTTCATCCACTAAAACTAGTAGGTAACCCTCTTTTCGCTTCTGGAAATAGATTCATTAGTTTTAAAATAGTGCCCACTGTCAAATCATTTGATACTTGCTCATTGTATCAAGGGTATTAAAATTTCATATTTTTTACCCCATTTACTGCATTAGGTGACGCGTGACGGTTTTGGTATTGCATTGGGTTCTTTGGGTATTGTATTGGAAACAATAAGCGGAAGTTATAATAACACCAAGAAAACCATTCAAAACATCATTATCTCACAACAAAACTTCTATAATAACTTTTATCTCCGGTGCCGTGGGATAAGATCCATTTCCCCGGATAAAAAGTAAGTTATAAATGTGCCAGTTTCATTGTACGAGTAATTTGTTCTGTGTTTTCCGCGTGACAGTATAAAAGACACACATAGTCTCGGTCCTATATCGACAACAAAACCCACCAATATTACAACAATATTGTATGTACAGCGTGCTCCCGTTATTTTTTATTATAATTATAGACAAACATACCTCATAGAGTCGACATTTCTAGAGAGTTATTTAAAAATAAATCAATCGATTTAAGAAAAAAATGATTTATGTTAAAATACCACTTTGTAACTAGTTTTTTTTATAGGCATAAATATATTTCATATTTTAAAGCGCCACTATACTAACTATATGAAATGCAGTCGTTTTGTTAGTTTTGTTGTAGATTCACATGCATGCTGTATTAAAAATTAATAAGTGATATTATTTCATGAAAATTTCGTAGCACAAAATTGGAGGGTTCATATGAAATTTCCTAACTGAAGTTTTTGTCACGTTTTGTGTCAAAGGTTTATAATTTTTTTTTTCGGATTATATTCGTGCAAGAATTATTTCTTAACAAGTTCTATATATTTCACAATTTAAAATTTTTCTTAATTTGAATTTGAACGCACTATCTTATCAAAAGCTCAACGTTTCATATTCTAATGTTTGGATTATAATAATAATAGAAATAAAAGAAAGCACGAAAATTACAGCAAACGACTTATTTTACAAACTACCCTCCGACACTTTAGAAAATATGTCGGGTTTTTTTTTATATGAATAACCGACAAACGAGTAGACGAGTCACCTGAAGGTAAGTGGTCACCGTCGCCCATGGACATCAGCAATACCAAAGGTATGCGTTGTCGGACAGAAATGCGAAGAAGGTTAGAAAGAAGGAACTGGCTCTCAAGCCCCCAGCCGGAACACGACGAGTCGTTTGGCGGTTGACTCAAGCAGGAGGGTGGTAGCTAGCCATGCAGGCTTCACGGAAAGATAATAATACCACTAATAATATTAATAACTTAATAAAAAATACTGATAATATTATATAATCCATACGCGAAGCCCTACCACCAAGCAGGCTGGCCTCTGTCGCCTCTTACGACATCCTCTTCTGCCAGCATGGGATTGGGAGGAGTATTCTAGGCCGCCCCAATACGTGGCGTGGCGGGTATTTGTGCAGTATTAGGATCGCGTTTGTTTATTCACTTATTTGATCGACTTCAATAATGACAAATTTTCGTGCAGTCATATTCACCATTTATCACAGATATATAGAAAAAAGTCTACAATTTCACTTTTTTATGGATGTCAGATATCAATCTATACAATCGTATCAGAAGATTTTAAGTAAATCAACATAATTTTACAAAATCTTCACCAAAACTTCTTTAAGTTAGGATTAAATTTTTAAGCGGTGTCTACTCTCTAAGTTCTAAAACAATAACGTTTTGAGATATTCAATTTAGCTGCTCAGAGACCAGTTTGGCTATTCAGAATAAATTTATAGGGACACAAAATTTTAAATATAAACTTGTTAACTACACACGGACGTAACACATGCAATAGCTTTGTTTGATGATAGTGGAATTAAAATTTTATTTGTTATAAAATATAAAAATGAGCCGTATGTCATATTCATCCCTATAATAAGTTCAAAGCTGTTATAATAATATCTTAAGTGTGTGGTGTCCACTCCCGATACAGAGAATCGTATCGTATAATCGTATCGCATAGCGCATAATCCATAAGTGGGAACGATAACCTTTTAGGGTGAATACGAGTCCCCGATATGAGTGATTTGAATCCTACAGGTCTTAATTTACAATGTAAGTATCAAATTAATTATCACCTGGTAAGTGCAGGAAAACATCTTGAGAAAACTGATATAAGTAATAATTTTCCGTAATACTATCAAAAGTATGGTAAGTCTGCAAATCCGCACTTGGTTCATAGCTGGAATACGGAGTCAGTTATGGATGGTTATGATGAATACTGTAACTGGAACGTTGAGAATGTAACAGTTATCTGGTTAGCCGAGAAGAGCACTTTTAAAGTATAAATATCGCTATAAATACAAACGTTAATTGACAAATGCATCTTGTTGCATTTCATATAATTTTCCCGTGATTCGTAGCAAAAATTCTATTCAATGATCGTATTAGCGACAACAAATCTTTCATAAGCGACTAATAAGCATATACGAGTTTTCATTGGAAAAAAAAAATAACGTTGGCGCGTCTCCAAATGAAATTAAAAAGACGAAAAAACGATATCCATGTTGAAATGTTGCCACGTACATAAATGTTTCATGAGTTGTGTGTAATTACTCTGTTGAAATGATACCCTTTGTTAATATGAAGTATAAAAGACGTGCATGGTCTTCTTTCTGCGAGCATCCATCCAATTTTGAGTGAGAGTCAACCATTTATAATGCACCTCGCTGAATCATTATTAAGCAAAGCTTCCAGTTACTATTGAAGTTCTGTAAGCAGTAACATGACAAGGCTCTTTAACTGCCTTTCCTGCTAAAATAAATTGCGAAATGTGTAACTGCAATGTTGTAAAGCACTTACTTTCAAAGCTAATGCTTTAACATTACATAACTCCCGTGACGTATCTGGTGTAATGTGAGGGACAAGCGTACATACATGTGCGGCGTTGACTAATTACTGTCACGTGATTCTTCTATTCATTTGCTGGTCGTTGACACAAAAAGGCTTATGTAAATAAAATGCTTAATACATTTCATTTTGGGGCAATACCGTCTTTATACATGTTGGTTGTTTTGTGCCTGTGTGTAATTCGTAATGGAGGGAAAAATTACAGATTAATAAGTCGTTAAAAACATTTTATACGAGAGATTTTTGAAGTAGAATTGTACCACGCACATGATTTTTGGACTGTGCACGAAACGTCATGCCCGTGTGATCGTTATGTTAAATCGAGCGAACTCGATTCGAATTACCTTTTCTGTTTATCATAAATCTTGTGTCGTTCAATTTTTTGCGTCAAAAAATTAATGTCACTATTTTCCTTGTTATGCTAAAAATTAAAAAATATGAATTTCTGCTATTATACTATAAATTCGCACATATACAATTCATACTCACTTTACACTTGGTGCGTAAAAGATTACTTAAAGATTCTCCAACATGAATTATATGTCAAAAGCCTTCTGGTAACTTAAGAACTCCTGACTATTGAGCTGATTAATAGGTAGAAGCTGTGATTTGCTTTTGCTAAATATCTAAGTTGAATATTTCAATGCCAGATATAGTATCGATCACTAATTTTAAAATATGTAATGTAGCATTATTTTTAAAATTAAGTTAAAATCTAATGCTGTGTTAAGTTGCTTGACGGTTCGTTAATAGCTGTTCAATGCTTGAGATCTGGTGCAATCTACGGATCGACAATAATTAAACGACGGCTTAATAGGCCATTTATAATTAACAAGCAGCCTGCCATCGCGGAGTCGCCTCGCTGCTATCAATACAACCCTTTTGTTGATAAATATTAATCGTAGACGAAATATTGTTATCAATTTCAACATTTATATTTTACACATTTATATTTTTACTTCGTATACCTAAATTTAAACCTTTTTAGTCAAACATGTATAATTTCTTAAACATCATATTACCAATTATTATTACTCGCTTCGGTGAAGGAAAACATCGTGAGGAAACATCATTGCGACTGAGATCGGACCCCAACAGTGGGACTACAATGAGTTGTAATGTATCAATCTATTAGTAAAAAATATAAGTAAATTCGTGCAATGCACGGTTAGGAATTTTTTTCTTATTATTTGTGAGGAATCAACAAATATAAATAAATGAAAAGATAATCATGTTCAGATTAACAAACAGACTGTTTTGTAATAGGTAGTAGTGGATATAAACATAAAACATTAATATTAAATAGTGCTTTTAAACAACTACATAAACAATCTCTTACCTAAAACAAACCCAAGAAATTACAATTAAAATTTAAAATCATTTACATATGTATTCTGTAAATACGCTTATGTACGTCTGTTTAGATACTTGTTCATTTATTGCAATAGCTGCAGAAAATCAATTCAAACCATGTTTACTATCCTAAAAGGATGTCCATACTAACTTTTAATTCCTAATGCCGTGGAAATAGCTCCATTTTTATACATATAAAAAAAGGATACAAATAAGCTAATAATCATCTTAGGTGTTCAATGGTTTTAGCTTTATACGTATATAGACAGGTAGAAAAAAAACGCAAAAAGTATGTTTTGGCTGCTATCTGTGTTATATACAGATTTTCAAACATTTTTTTTATCTAAGCAAGTCATAATGAATAACTAATACGCGTATTACATTAAAAACTAAAGGTGCGTGATTCGGCCTTGTGCGGTACCGACATTTTAAACACTATACACTATCTTTAGAAAACGAACGGACCGCAAAATCGGTAAGTAACAAGATATCTCCCTTCTTTTTCAGGAAAATACGTCACTACAAAAGGTTAGTGGAGGAAGTCTGCTAAATGGGAATGCACCATTACCACTAATGGTGAGTGCTTTCAGAGTAACAGGATCCGAATATGTAGATAGAAGTATTATTTAATAATCTTTATACAGCTTTTACTTGATACTAACAATAAGACATCTAATAATCTTGCTTTATAATCGCTGATGTATTTGTATAATTGTGTAAGTATGCTTTATAATTGGCTAACTAAGCGGAGATTACAAGTATAAATGCGCCTATTAGGATGGCATTATCGTATTTGATGAAAACTGTTGATATTTGGTTAGTTGTATTTATTATTCTGTGTGACTATCTGTCATATACTGTGTTATTAATATGAAAGAAATATATAAGACAGCCGGTCTACATATAATAAAATTATCACCTAGTCTGGTTATCGTTATAATTTTGACCAATAATAATCTTAAAGTAGAGAAATTCAAGTTGTTTTTACCAAGTTCATATTAATTTACAGGCGTAATTTTTATTTAATTGTGGCGTCAGTGAATTTTTCCATCTCTTTACCACTTCATTGGGTATAATAAAACGTAAACGTAAAACTCATTATAGTATCGTAGTAAAAGTGACTTCAGTAAAAAGTTGATTTAATTTGGTTACATCTTGTTATGGCTTTCAAAAGGTTCAGCGTCCTTTTTTGGAATTCTTTTTTACAATAAGGTTCCAAAGTTAATACTCGAGTTACCTATTGGACCTTTTAAGCGACGCGTTAAAGCACAGCTTATAGGTAAAGGATATTATGGTATAGATGAATATATTAATGACAAGAACGCCTGGAACTAACACTGCCGAAACCAGTTCTGCGCAGGTAATAACTTACTTTGTAACTGTCATGTTTTGTTTTAAAGATGTGCTGAGGAGTTTCTTTCTCCGTTTCTTCTCCTCAATTTTAAAGCACGTTTTAGTAAAGGATAGTCAAAAATTATGTGAATAAGTGTGTTTACTTAATACCTTAATGATTAAATGATTTGTTCAGCGAACCTCAATGTACTGAGAATGTTTCACATGTGAATAAAAATTAAACAAACCTGTATCACGCACAGAACATTTGTTCTATGTTTTTACGCGTTTGGTCGCGTAAACAAAAGGTAAGTTACGATGAAATATTATCGTTACCGAAACTTGTGCCAAACGTACTCGTATATTATTCATTATTACAAAGTATAAACACTGCTAACATCACAAAGCGTGTAAAAGCTATTAATGTATTTTAAATCTTGCACCGATCTAACATTTCTTTGCAATTTGGAGAATTACTGAAAAATGGCAGGTATATTGGTATAGATATTGATATAGTAGGTAGGTTTATGAATGTCTATATCTAAGAGTATGTCCGTCCACTTACCATCAGATGACTGATCTGCACGTTTGCTTCATTTATATCTATAGAAATATCATAGAGAAAGAGAGGGAGTGGGAATTTCATGAATTTAATGTATGTACATGTGGATAGTAATCACAGGAAGCACAGGATCTATTTGTAAAGTTCTTTTACCATTGGAACTGTACATTATCCTGGATGGATATAGGCCATATGGTCTAAAACAAACTCCCTGTCTTTTTGTTTGAATGCGATAATCTTGAAAACTGCAGCTTGGATTAATATGACTATTACTAATAAATTGACCAAAAACCAAGCTTTAACTAATAACAAAGATTATGTAGTATTATATATAAGACCTCAGGTTGAGTCAGTAGAAATGCCAGAAGCAACGATTACTGAAGTGTTTATTAGTTCACGCGTGTAATCGTTCATCCTACACTTGATCCAACAATGCCCCCGCCCAGTCGATTGTTACTCTATTTATACCGTTTTCAATGGAAATAGTAAGTTACGATAACCCGAAAGTCAAATCATATTGAATTTATAGTACTGGCTAAATTAAGCTATGAAGATCTTTGATGTCGGATATTGAGATTATTAAAGGAACAATCTTAAATAAAATATGAAAGTAACATATAAGACAAAGTATAATTAAAACTACAATCACTGATTGATGAGAAAAGTCAGATAAAAATAAGTTCTTTATTTTGAATAATTTAAAATAATAATTTAACGTAAACCTTAGGATTATTTTGGGTGCGATTGCTGTTTGTAAACGAAAAAATCAAGTTTCCCGTAGCGGAGCGAAAGCGGGATACTAGAGTATAGTGAGCGTTTAATGGCTATGATTTTTACTTTGTACCTTACTAATTATATATTACCTATATATGTAAGAAAAACTGTTTTGATAATAGGCTTTTGGGGCAACTGTTTTAGTTAAGGATGAAATAAGCTGTTCCATAAAAGGTGTCAGGACTAGAAATGTGTATAATGCTTAACCCATTTAAATTGTAATATTTTGATGAGAAAAAAAAAACACAAATAGTTTACAATTTTTTATCTAACTTAGTTTTGGTTTTGCTTATATTTTTTCTTTTAAGTTTTTCCTTCTTTGGTGTTTTAGAGTTATGTAAAATAATAATGATGTGCACATGTGTGTTAATATTCAGGCGGCCCTTTTTAACCGACATCAAAAAAAGGAGGAGGTTCAACATTCGAGTATATGTATTTTTGTGTATGTATTTATTCACCGTACATAAACTTCCTTGTCACTATAGGTATCAATGAATAGATACCAAAGACAGAAAGAGTTGAACCGGCTTATTAATTCAATGGTGATACACATCTATAAGGAACCTCAAATTTAATTACAATCTCAATTTAAATAGTTCATACATGTAGGTACTACTATTCA
Organism: Megathymus violae; assembly: GCA_003671415.1. Classification (NCBI taxonomy): domain Eukaryota; kingdom Metazoa; phylum Arthropoda; class Insecta; order Lepidoptera; family Hesperiidae; genus Megathymus; species Megathymus violae. Next base: position 1,556,414 of record PDGT01000037.1, on the reverse strand, counting down.
AGAATCATTGCTATTATATGTGCCATAAGCAACCAACTAGACTAGGTGAAACTTGTACGTGAAAGATAATAATGAACTAGTTCCAGAGCAGTAACGTAATAAATCTGTCGTTTAAACTGTCTAAATAATTTTGTAAGTTCAGTAGTTCAAAGATTCTGTAGTTGAGTAGGACATAGGCATTCAACAGCTTGCGACATTTTGACTGAATGAGCCGAATGAAATGAAACGAAACAAACCAATGGCCTATTGCAATTAACGAACACCGGACGCTTACAGACTTTGGGAGACAACTGAACTATGTAGACAAACATATGTCAATAACTCCCTAGCTCAACAATAGTTATTCAATTTAGAAATACGCTTCTGTAAAAATAAACAATAAGAATTTATTTAAAGTATTATGAGATGGGACTGCTAAGCAACTAACCTGTTGTTACCTTATTATCTTTCCGGGAAGCCTGCCTGGCTAGCTGCCACCCTCCTGCTTGAGTCAGCCGCCAAACGACTCGTCGTGTTCCGGCTGGGGGCTTGAGAGCCAGTTCTTTTTTCTTTTGGTTTTGCTGATGTCCATAGGCGACGATGACCACTTATGATCAGGTGGATCATCTGCTCGTTTGTCGGCTATTTGCATAAAACAAAGGCAGCTCGCCAACAAATTCAAAACGATACTGAGTTCATATTCGTCTCTTACCAATACCAATGAGGCGGTTTGTTTCTTGAGTGACCCTTTCCAGACGCAATAATATAAAAAATCTAAATCGGAATCAATCGATTTGTACTGTTTAGAATGGTCTACTTGCCGACCAGTAACGTTTGTAGCACTCTCTATTTATATCACCTCTCACCTTTCATCATCGCACCTCACCTCACCTCACGTTGTAACTTACTGCTCTTTTACTTGGTTTTAATGTTACAAAAGTCCTCCATTACATACATTTTCATACCTTTGTTTCGTTTTAAAATTATACTGGAATTTCCCCGTCGTAAAACAAAACTTAAACCATTCAAAGGGTTTAATATTCGACGTTAATACTCAACTAAGAATTCTGTATACGTAGCTCTAGGAAATTCCACAGTGTAATGACGCGCTCGACGATGGAGCGTCCGGTCTCATTTCAGTAGACGTCAATTTCTGTTGTGCTCTTAGCATATCCGCATCAAAGGTATTCGTATCAGACATCACTATTTATTAATAAACTTACTAAGTATGTGACTGACATTAAATTGTAATTGAAACGGTTAAAATCAACTATTATTAGAATACAATTACAGTTATAAGACAAGACTGCTTGGATGTTAGTTTAAGACACCATAAGTATTATTAAATGCTTTTTGTGACTGTGAGTTGAAAAACTCCTTGGGAATTTCTTGTCGCTCCCTCTTCCGTGACGGCTCATGGTTGTTGCAGATAAGGCGTAGTGTGACTTCAAATTTCCAACAAATTTTATTTCATTCATTCATTCATTTAACATACAATACAATGTTGTTACCAACATTTTTAGCCAATTTTAATTGTATTTTTAAACATATTTCTGATACCCATAGACTAAAACATTTATAACATTTTTATGTAAAAAAATGCTTGATATTATTAATGTTAATTTTACTTTTATATTAATAGATCGAAATATATATTTACAAAAGTGTGTTCATTTGTAGTTTAAAATATGTGCTGAGAAAATTTTTTTCGTCCTTTCTTCTTCTTACAAATAACCAAATTATTTAATATCATAGAAGCTGAAAATGACGGGAGTGTATATGGAACAAAAAAATAAATACAAACTTTGAGGCTTTAAAGTATAGCTACAGAAATTCATATATACGCAACTATTATTTAATTTAAGAACTTATTCCAGATCATTAAAAACAATCAAGATTACTAATGTCAGGAATGTTCGGATGAAATTATATTCATCTGGAAGATTCGTGCAACTAAAAGTATTTTAAGCAACTGTCAGTAAAGAATAATATATTGTCAGTAAAGAATAATATGTATATACCAAAAGTGAAAATCCATTATTGTATGAGCACCATTTATTCGTTAGCATAAAACCTTCGTATGAAACTTGTAAATTTTTTGTTTCTATTTCTTTTTTGTTCCCGCATTAATAGTAAGTTATGTACATAATGATACGCACGCACCGAGGGATTTGACGTTGTATAATAAATACATAGTTGTAATTTGAAATTGGATATCCTTAAATTATATTAAATACTAGCAAATTCCAGCACTTCGCTTCGAAAAATTACGTTACGCTTAAAGATAGCATCTGCATTTTTCTGGGTTGTCATTCTGTGAATTAGAAATATATATATTAATTTATAACTTTTTTATTTATAGACGGATTGCAATGAAACAAACTTTAAGTATTAAGTAATGCTTACTGAAATACATTAGTGTAAACCAGAACGGAATCGGTTAAGCCGTTTCTGAGATAAGCGCAAACAAACGCACAGACATACAGACAAAAACTATTGTTTTGGATTCTATTGCGTTAATAAGGGCTCGTAATAATGTTTTTTCTCATATATCGTTCATGTAAAGAAAGCGACCAGTTAGAATTTTATTATTAGTATAGATTTATTAATTATTATATTTATAAGGTATATTTTAAAGTATGTAATTACCTTGTTATTGTTCATTGACATTTTTAAGCATTCATTAGGAAGCTTAAATTGACTTGAAAGTTAGTTTAATCCGACAGATACTAGAGCCACAATGTGGTACTGTTGGGCTTAAATGTCCTCTCATGATGAGAGGTATTAATTTATAGTCCGGTTCGATTACCAAGTGTGGATTGGTAGAATTTATAGACCTTTGAAAACATTACGGAGACCTCTTAGGTATGTAAGTTTCATCACAATATGTTTCTTTAACGAAGCCAGTGATCATTCATTTTGAAATATGCAAATATTTAAAAAATTACCTGTGCGTGCAGTATTTGAGCTTTGAACTCTAGTTAATAATAGTCTCCTAGACTCGGTTTTGTACCATTGCCAGAATAAAAGGCAATATTAATAGTACATTTGTAAGATTCATTCAAAGTGAAAGACAATTTTTTAAGCCACTTGCCTGCCAAAAAAGAAACGAGATCCGCCTATTAATTGTCATCCCAATACTGCAACGAAGACACGCCATAAACATTTTTCAGTTTACTTTAGGAAGAATGGCAAAGTACTTAAAAACTTTTACTGTCATCCATAAGTAAATTCGGGATTTAATTACGTCATACTAGGAGATTATCTATAGGAAGAATAGCGAGATGATATCAAAAGAAAGATTGATGTCCTCCGTAGCCCAGTAGGTAGTGACCCTGCCTGCCGAGCGAGGGATCTCAGGTTCGATTCCAGCCGAAGCAGACAATTAGACAAATGTTTGTTCTCGGCTCAGGGGTGTCTGTGATGTCATGTTTTGTGTATGTACATGCCTCGCGCAAAACACAAGAAAACCTAGTGCGGGGATATCAATGTAAAAAAAAACTTTTTAAACTCGACGCCAACCCACCCACGATAAACTTTTAAAGAGCTGTAGGTACGATCAGTTTAACGACACAATTGGCGGCTTACCGTCGATACATGTACGTGGCCGCCAGAATCTTTAATGAAACTATTAATCCTCGTGTCGCTTCGCAAAAACTATGATCGACATGTGACAGGATGTTTTACAAAAATCCTTTGTTGCGAATTGTCTCGACAAAATCATTATTTAATAATAATGAAAAATTACAAATTGTCTACATCAAAAACAGTTTTAAAGACTCGTAGCCGGACGCTATGAGTCACTTTACGGATTTCGTCACTTTGTCGCTTTGTTCGAATCACAAAAAAAAACACACACACTGCTACATTAACATTCTTTGTAACACAAAGCTGGCATGTATCTATATACATAAATGAGACATCATATCCACCGATGACTCGGGAACATATAGTTATCTGTCACATAAATATGTGCTCCAAACCAGACTGAACCCGGAATCGTTTGCGCAGCGGGCAGAATCGTCACTACCTACAGATTCGTTTACAACGGCGGAAATGAAATGAAAGAGTTTCATAGTTTTGTTTCATGAACGCTTCCTTAATTGTTAAGCCGCGGTATAATTATGTTGGTAGCATTAGAAAACAATCAAAATTCAAAATCATTGAATAATTTAGGTATTTTTTAAATACATTTAAGGACGTCACTTTGCCTCTACTAACACTTCAAAAAGGCTCTTAAACATTGTAAACGGCGAAAGAAACTCCTCAGCACATCTTTTATAACAATACATGGATGGCCACGCGGTTGACTGCCGATAACACGACAGTAGATCCCGGTTGGGTGGCGATAAGAGTAGTGAAATACAAAAAGGTGCATTTGGATATACACTGTTTTCTGGTACCCTAAACAATCACCAAAGTAAAAGTGGAAATAAGAGAATCGAGGTAGCAAATTCATTCTGATTGAATTTCGTACGAATACGTCAAGTGTCAATGGATACGAGGGTACGAGGTAGATTCAATACCAAGTTTTTTTTGGACATAAATAAGGCCCCGGCGACAATTAAATGTAAAACGCTTTTTATGGAGTCACTTACGAACTTTTATACAGTCAACACTTAACGCTTACACCCTCTTTATAAGCTCACTTACAAACTGTTATGCAGCCAGCATTTTACGGTTAAGCCTGTACATTATAAAATCAGCTACAGCTTTCCCCCAATCCACGCAATATTTACATCCTGTTTGTCTTCCAGATAACTTACGGCATCAAATGAGGTAACATAACAACGTTCCAATCGACGTGAACTGACAACTCTTTATGTCAGTCGATATGTCAGACTGCTTCCCGAGCAAAAAGTTTGGGATTTTATTCGATTTTCTATTCCCATAACTCGATCGAATATATTAGTTATTACACGTCAATTGCGCCTAAAAGAACAGTTTCTATGTCAGTTTTAAAATGATGCCCGCTTAAAATCGATTTCATGTCATGCAATCACTACCTGCTATCGTAAACTTAAAGATATATATTTAAATATACGATACGGTTCCATTTTGTAAATGTGTATGTTCAGCCGCTTCAACGGCTCGTAAATGGTCTTTATTTTCCAACAGAGAAGTTAAAAGTTGTACCGGTTTTATATCAAGCATTAGAGGTGTTGCAAATGGGTTTCTCGCATTACGGTCGATTCGCGTTTTGTATTTTATTAAGCTAGTAAAAAATATATTTCTTAATCAGAAAAAAGCGTCAAGCAACGAAACTGAAAGTTATTGTGCAATTTTCGTCGTATCTTTTATTTTAGTCGTGTATTATGATATTACTTATCGTAAGTGAAAAATCAAATTAATAACTGCAGTCAATAACATAGTTTTGTCTCGTGTTATCTCGTAATATTCTTCTTCTATCGGGTTATAAAATTAAAAATTGAACCTGGTAGGTATTTTTATATTATTTTTTATTTAAAATTAAGGTCATTAAGTATTTTAAATCAAATTATAATAATAACAAAGCATAGTATACAAACAAATATAATTATTCGTATATTCAACATAACCGAAAAAGTGCTGGGGTGTTTTACAGGGACACATTTTAAGCCAAATATTTTTGAACTCAACTTTGTTTTTCTATTCTTGTATCGAATATTTTTATGGAAAAAACATTAATAAAAAGCTAAATAGATTTGATTTCCATGCCGTTCTCAGTGTTCGAACGCTAATAAATCAATTGTCTAACTAAACTAAGATTTTTTTTTATGTCAATAGCCGACAAACGAGCAGACGAGCCACCTGATGGTAAGTGGTCACCGTCGCCCATGGACATCAGCAAGACCAAAGGTATCACACTGATGCGTTGTCGGCCAGGAATGAGAAGAAGGTTAGAAAGAATGTACTGGCTCTCAAGCCCCCAGCCGGAACACGACGAGTCGTTCAGCTGTACGGGACCAGAGTTACTTTAACTATTTGTTGGACTAATTTTTAATAAGTAGATCTTGAGTAGTTACTCGTATTATTCACTAATTTAGTACTTTAGCAGTCGAATTTACCGGTAATCTGTATTTAACCGCGAATGTCCGACTATGACCTCCGATTAAAAGTACCCGCTTGAATCAGTAACACTTATCCAGCGTCGGACTAACGTCTGCGCGCAGTACCTTAGCGATCAAGATTTATTTTTACCCCAAAACGTAAACGGGAACGGTCTTGTGTAGCTGATTTACGGTGGCCTCGTAAACGCTTCGGAGTGAATCACGATTTGCGCTTAAACGGGATTTTAATGACATTAGAAGAGCGGACGCCGGCCGGGGATTCGTGTGCCCTTCCGCGAGCACACTTAGAACCGATGCCAAAATTTCAAATCTAATTGAAAAACGCACGAGTAACTTTCGCGTTTAAATTTAGCCGGGTTGAACGAACCTAGCACTGACCTCCTTTCTGCGTGATGTTGAAGGTTCGGAGCCGGTAGGAGTCCTCGTCCGGTTCCTCCTCGGTCTGGTGGACCTTGGGGACATCGAGAAAGGCGTTTGAACGTCGGGGCTGGCTGTGCTGGCCGGCCGGCGGCCTCCGGCGGGCCGATGCCTGTCTCCTAACTTGAGGAGGAGTTTCGGCTTCAGCCAGCCTCGGTTCCGAGCTGTATCGTGCACGGGTGTCCCTGTCTAGTTGCTGCTGTTGCTGCTGCCGGCGATGTCTGACAGACCTCCCGCCGGTGATCCTGGCGGACTGCGACCTGGCCGCCGGCCGGCGACGCGGGGCCGGCGTGGTCTCCATCGGAGCAGCGAGCGCCTCCATGCTCGCGGAGGCGGGCGCGCATATCGATTGGGAACGCTTCGTACGTCCGTCCGTAGCCATGATCGCGGCGATACTGAGGAAGCGCCGCCGCCCGCCCCGCTGGGCGGACTTGTTGCATCGCGATTATAAGATTAGAGCAATTTAAATGTCTCTATTTCGTTAGTTTATGTTCACTTTGTTATTTGAGTTTTGAAATAACACTGTGGAGTATATTTTATTTAAATAATGTTCACACAATTTTTGGTATATTCAAATAAGTTTGAATTTATTTAAACATAGTCCATTAGTTCCCTTAGCTTTCGTTACTTCTCCGGCTATGATCTGTTTACATTTGTGTTTTTATACGTCTCGTGTAATAACTTTTGTATGTATGTTTATATGGAATTTGACTTCATCGTGCGCTCTTCAGTTATTTCTACTATGTAGTACAGTTGACTGGAAAAGATCGTCACTTTTTGATAAAAGTTCCTTTTGCTTGTCGTTTTTATTAACTTTTAAATCACTGGTAACGTGTTATTACAATGTGTCTATTGTAAAGTAAATTTGTTTCAGGAATAATTCCCCTGTACTGGCATAAAATGTGCCGCATATCCGGGCGAAATATTTTTTTATGAGAAGGCATCGGGTCTGAAGTAATTCATAGGCTTACACAGTTGAACGACCCTGCATTTGAAGCGAAGCGAATGAACAAGTGTGTCATCACCCTATTGATTATATTAATGAAACTATATATATATATATATATATCATTACTATGAATGGTTTCTTGAGAACTAAGTATTAATTACTTGATGTACGTGATATATAAGATAACCAATTAATTATAATTTATATATAAATAATATGTTCATGTAATCCTTATATATATATATGTATATAATACTGAACGATTTGGTGTCTGTTTTATATAATTATTTGTGAAACCTTAATTAATAGCTATTCGATAAGTGTACATAGTGGTGAATATATGAAAGCCCCCGGATTTACCATATCAACATGGTAGCTGTTCTTTTTTTATATTTATAGGCGACAAACGAGCAGGCGAGCCACCTGATGGTGAGTTGTCACCGTCACCCATGGACATTAGCACGACCAAAGGTGTCACTGATGCGTTGTCGGCCAGGAAATGTGAAGAACGTAGAGAGTAAGAGAGATAGTACTGGCTCTCGAGCCCCCAGCCGGAGCACGACGAGTCGTCTGGCGGCTGCCTCAAGCAAGAGACAGAGAGACAGAGGCTTTGGCAGGCCATCCTTGTAATTCAAACGTACTGGTGACAAGTACCTCTCTGCAAGGAATTGTGACACGTTTCGTTTGTAACTATCGTAAACAGTGAATCCTTGTAGAACCGTTACTCTGCTATAATTGTCCATTACCCAGCCGCTAAGATATTTGACCACGGCGTCCAGCAATCCCGTCCATCTGACAAATATAATTAATAACTCACATAAATTTATTATTGTATTTATATGCTTTCAAATACAATTTAATATAGCACGTTGACTCGCTAAATCTAGGGTTTCTTCATTGGATAAAAGTTAATGTAAAAATAGTCTACTCAAATATAATATTTGGCGCTATCAGAAATTGGCATTTAATTTTACACTACAAATTAATAAGTGTGAACGTGAGTCAGATTTGAGGTAATTAAAAATAATATCTTTCCTCAATTTTTAAAGATAACAAATGAACACATGAAAAATTTATTAATATCATCATTTAACCAATAAATAAAGTATATTAATACGAATTTAGGTTACAATATTTCTCAGTCGTATCATACTGAAAATAGGTCATCATAAATTATTTTTATTACGCTTATAAACGGAACCTGCGGTTATTCATATGTTAACAACATTAATACTCATGTCATATTTCAGTGCGATTTTTAAAAACATGGCCCTGTAACAAATAATATTATAATAATGTTTACACAGCCACGGCGCAAATGGCGAGTGTTCAAAACCGGTTAAAATTGCAAAGTTACATTTGTATCTTTATTTTTGTATTTAACCAAGCATTGTGAATTTTTTATTTTTATTTTCATTAATTAAATAACTAATTCCACAACAATAGATATCTTATATTATATACCAGCAAGTACCACAATTTCTTTTCATATTGTAATAGTTTTAAGTTGTTTTTAACAAAGTTCATCAGTAATTTTTGAAATGTCTAATATTTATAAGCTGATATTTACATCGGGGTGTTGTTATTGTACAAAATAATTTCCCAAGTGTAAATGCTTATTCTACTAGTATAATATTAGTTTGGTATATAGGAAATTGTTTTGCTGGGTTTAAGATTTGCATAGTGCACTAATTATACCATTAAAAAAAATGTATTGTATCATATTTAGATGACTAAATTTGTAAAAAATTTACATCCCCTATTTTACATGTTAAACAGTGAAATTTCGTTAATTCCTTAAACTTAATATAATTATGTCTAAAATATAAAAAAGTACCGTTGAAATTGCCACTCTAGATTTTGAGTACTAACGATAAGATTTGAAGAAATCTACTCTCCTATTTCATACCCTACGGAGCTTAAGATTGAATCAAACAATATTTGCAGTCTTACACACACGAAGAAAATTTTAACTAAATATCCATACATAATTTCATCCCCTATTTGAATCACAAAATGGTGAAATTCTGCAAAAATTTGAAGTAGGTGTCCGTTTATGTCCCCGTACATCGGGACCGGAATACGAGCTACGGTATCCTCTGGGTGTCGTGGTGACTATCTCTTTCCGAGTTGATATGTGTGCTATGGTTCTAACCCTGAGCGGCCCCAAAAATCCGTGTATTTTTGTATTTCTCATGTCACACACGAGATCTCATGGTATTATAGAATGATTGTGACAAAAACCGTTTAACAGAAATAATTTGTTCCAACTAAAAACTTTTTATTTGAACGCTTCAAATTGTTATCATAATCCAACTGAAACTTGATTTAGGGGTAATTTGCTGTAAACCCCGTAATTCAGTGTTGGTTATCTCATAATCCCTGGATCAATAAATCAACTA
>PDGT01000037.1:1524270-1538326 GCA_003671415.1 Megathymus violae | reverse complement strand
TCTTTTATATATAATTGTGACTGGTGAACTAAATAATCTAAATAAACTTACTCTTGGAGTGGTTTTCATTGCGGGGGATTTATTAATTACAAATCAATGACTACAAGATTCATTCTGTGAATTTTTCCAACATATTTTTTTTCATACATTAATACTAAATTATACATTTTAAAAGACCGGTTTTTCCAATTTTTATATAACGCTTCTGTTTCTATATTCATATACAGATATAAGTAGGTAAATAAAGCACTGTTATGTAAATTCGTAATGATCGTGCCTGTTTCTGCAAATTAGGGTAATTAAATATCAATAAAAATATTTTTGATACTTTCCTTTACCTGTTGTAAAATAAAGTTATTTTTATTTATTCATAGCGATTTGATATCAATTTAAACACTGCCTCGTAATTCAGTAATAAGTACTTATATGATGGTGACAACCAGCTTAAAAAACAGCAAAAAAAGTGTTCATCGAAGCAATTCTATTTTTTATGAGAGCAAACTTGTTCCCAACCAAATGTAATTTCAATTGATTTTCGAAAAAGGACCAGTTAGGTAGAACCCTAACATCATCGACAAAACCTTCTAGGTTAAACTGGCTAGTGCAAAATTTGGCAATATTCCGTAGAAATTACCTGGTGCTATAACCTGATCTGTTGATCAGAAACGTGCATTGTTAACAAGGTCGATTTGGACTCTTAAAATTATGGAGACCTTTTGAGTTTTCACTCAACCGAATGTTAATTACACATTCATCCTTCTTCCGCTACGAGTATTTGTAATTTGATGTCATTATCATATTTCAATATAAATTTTTCAAATATCAAATTTTGTCACATACAAATTACAAAAAAAAAACCGGTTGTTACTTTTACGAATGATTCTAAAAAGTGCTTTAATAATGAGGAGGAGGAATGGCGAAGAAAACATCTCAGCAGTTTATCTCTTAAACTGAAATAGTTCTTGTAACTTCATCCGCATACATTTTCCGTAATGGCATTTAAAATTCTCCCATTATGGTGCATAAGATCATAATTTTGAAATATCACTGAAAGTTTAAGTAACTACCTATGGTACAGAATCCCATAGCTCACATCCCCGTCATTATCGTTAACCCCCGTTATTCGAGGGATTACACAACGAGACCGTTTTGGAAATTCATGAAAATTAAAATGATTGATTAAATGCATTAAAATAACAAAAATTATAAACAATAAAAAAATGTGTTTTATTTACGTATTTAAAATGGCAGTTTTTTTAGGTAAAGCAAAGCGCACCGGGCGCCATCTAGTTTTAAATATATGAGCATAGAGTTAACGCCTTAGAATTGGCTCTTAACGTGGGTTGCGGAGACACGTTTTATAGATTATACTATAGTACTATTACTATTACTAGGAAAACTACGCCTCACGTTAGAAATAGTACCGGCATTATTTTAAATTAATTTGTAACATTTTTATTTATGGACGGATTGCAATTAAATAAACTTTAAGTTTTAAGCGATGCTTACTGCAATACATTAGTGAAAACCAGAACGGAATCGGTTAAGCTGTTTCTGAGATTAGCGCGAACAAACGCACAGACAAACAGACAAAAACTCTAACAACTATTGTTTTGTATTCTATTGCGTTATAAAGGCCCGTAATAATGTTTTTTTCTCATATATCGTCCATGTACAGAAAACGATCAGTTAGAATTTTATTATATGTATATGTATAGATAGATTATACGTATTGGGAAATTATCTGAAGATATACTGATTTAATATCTGCGTAGAATTTGGGTTAGCATACCGCAATACATTACCAATTCCATCCATACGATCTGTATACCCGGAGTTCGTCTACAGTACGGTTATCACAACTCCTCTCCTTGTACTTGGAAGATGTGGAACGAATTTCCCTAGTTATTGTCCTCATTGCGCCAGCCAAAAATGGTGGAGCCGAGATGGAAGCAGTAGAATTCTTACGATTTTATTTCAAGTATATAAAATCATTAACGTTGGTACCTATATAGTTTAATGGAACGGTATAGTAGGTCCAGTAGATAACTGCTCGTTGTGCGGTTCGGTCAACAGTGATTGTAAACATATAACTATCTTTTTCCCACATTTATATGTGCATAGTGCTTAGAGAGAAACGCAGCTATTACATAAGATGCATCTCATAAAATTGACTTTTGTCTACATGTGTATACTCATCTTTAGGAGTACTAAAGGGCGTAAAAAGACAGGTAAAAATACTGAATTATTAACAATTTCGCTTTAGCCTCACATATAGTTGAAATAATGGAAAACGGAAGTTAAAGAAATTTTGTTCTGCAGTGAAGGAAATGTAGTTAGGACAAGTTAGGTTTTCTCTATCAAAAATAAAAATAATAAAATTAATTCGAAAAACATCTCACAGTAATAAAAAATAAGTCATAGCAGTAACTTCAGTGTCATACTTCGAAATAATATGTCATAATATATCATATTAGTTCCCTGTATAGAAACAAGACCTGGACTCAGAAAGCAAGGACATAATCAAATTTCCCATACCATCACTTCACTGATAAAATAACCATTATTATAAGGCGTTCAAAAGATATTACCGAATTGTATCGTAACATTCTTAATCTACTCAGTTAGGCAGGACGCCCAGCTATTTATATATTTATTCCAAAGTGATACATTTTTCGTTTAACATAGAAACAAAATTACATTTTGTCAATCAAGGCTATCGATCGAGGTAACAACAATACTTCAAAATAATTATTTTAAATATTTTACGATGTACTAACTTTTACGCGCGCCCTTAAATAGACAAAAGATGAACATTTCAACTAAAGAACATATAAACGTGAATGTTCCGTAATAAAATTCTGACATAAATAACACGAAGAGAAATAAACGTAAACAGGAACATTGTATGCTTTTATAGGCAGCATCATTATTGTATACCAGTGTAGGCTAGAGCCAAACCGCATGGCATTAAGTCGTATGCAGAAGTATAAAATATTAATAATACAAATAAATATATATATATAACACGAGCACATTTTATATTTTAATAGAGCATTAAAAACATATCAATTCATTACCAGTTCACCGATAGATACCTCAAAATGTTAATTATCTTTAAAAACAAAGTACTTATCAATGACCATAGTCATTAGTTAAGTTAATAGGGCCAAAATTTATTACATACAAAATGTATTAAATACATATATTTTATATCAATGTCCCAGTATCTCCAAGTAAAACCTGACGATACTATAATAGCTACACTCTTCGATACGGGAAAAATAATCATACGTCTTCATACATTTTTTTCGGGTGTTATGTAAACTTGATATTAACCGTATTTTAGTATTCGGTGTTCAGAGTTCTATAAATTTTGAATTACATAACTAATTACAACGATTATATAGTCAGATTTCTTATCTATTTTATCAAGTGGTCGCCACGGTCCTCCACACATTTCTACTTTTTCAAAATATGTGCGTATAACAAATGAATTTATTAGAAATTCCACCTGCATGGGTAAACGTAGAACCAACACGTTACCGGGTAAAAATGAATCAATTAATACACCTGATTACTCCCAAAACTCATCTCCACCACAAAATATATCAAAAAAACATTCAATGTATCTTTAACCCTTTAAAACCATTTAATAGTCAAATATCTAATCAAGAAACCTGTCATAGTTTTATAAGATTATTAAGTATATCAAGAAACCTTGTATAGTTAATAGTTTCAGTTTGAAACATTACTTTAACATGTTTTATTAAAAAGAAAGTAATTTCTATCCTTAATAGTGTGAAGATTAATTAAAATAATGCTCTTCGGACCAGATTATATCGACGGAATAGACTCAATATGCGAAGTATCTGAAACCATAGGATCAATGCCAGGTTTCATATGTAAGGGACAGCTGATATTTGAAGACGACTTCAATTATTCAATGATAAGGCAGGGCAAGATCTGGAAACCAGAAGTGATATTTCCAGGTGGACCGGTAAGTGCCGATGAATATTTTTGATATCGATTTCTTTTTCTATTCCTCTGGCTATGTTTTTATAATTTCTTTTAGGATTTTTGTAGTATTAACTAATATTTTGTTACACTTATAATAGGTTGGGGAGAAAGTATTTTCGCATTTTAGTATATATGAACTTGTAATAAAATCTCTTTGACTATACCATTTACATCTGGCCGGTTTTGGTATTGGTGGTAAAAAGTTTAAATTTTAAAGAAGATAATTTCAAGTTTAAATTTGTAAAATGTGTGATTCTCATTTGTTTTGTACTGCCAAGATGAGTGAGTGTAATGAAGAAATTTGCTACGTTTTAAAATTTACAAAAAAGGCAAAAATACAACGCAGGCCGTGACAAAAATTTGTGATGTTTATGGACCTCGTGCAGTGTCTGTGAGAGTAGCACAAAATTGGTTTAAGCGTTTTCAAACCGGAAATTTTAATGTCAAAGATGCACTTCACTCTGGTCGCCCTATCACGGATAAAATTGATGCCATTTTTGAAAAAGTGGAGCAAGATCGGCATATCAGTAGTTACGACGTAGCTGAAGAACTGGAAATTGATCACAAAACAGTTTTGAAGCATTTAGACAAAGCTGGGTACACAAAAAAGCTCGATATTTGGGTGCCACACGAACTCACTGAAGGAAACCTCATGAACCGTGTTCTCATTTGCGATTCTTTATTAAAAAGTCATGAAACCGAACCATTTTTGAAGAAGCTAATAACTAGTGATGAAAAATGGATCACGTACGACAATAACGTGCGAAAAAGGTCGTGGTCAAAGCCCGGTCAGGCTTGACAGACTGTGGCGAAACTCGGGTTAACTCGCAACAAGGTGATGCTGTGTGTATGGTGGGATTGGAAGGACATCATTCATTATGAGCTGTTACCGCCAGGCAGGACCATCGATTTTGAACTCTACTGTGAACAACCGATGAGACTAAAGCAAGAAGTTAGAAGAAAGCGGCCGGAATTAGTCAATAGTGTGTGACTTTTCATCATGATTACGCTAGACCTGACACATCTTTGGCGACTCAACAAAAACTAAGAGATTTTCGCTGGGAGATGATAATACATTCACCGAATAGCCCGGACCTTGCACCTTCAGATTTCAACCTTTTTCGGTCTCTTCAGAATTCTTTAGGCAGTGTCAAGTTAACATCACATGAGGACTGCCAAAACTACTTGGCGCAGTTTTTTGATCAGAAACCCTAGAATTTATATAGTAATAGGATCATGTCCCTACGCACAAGATAGCAAAAAGTTATCAAACAAAATACTTATATACTTTAGTAAAATTAAAAAAAAAAATTAAAAAATGTTTTGAATTTTCATAAAAAAATGCGAAAAGACTTTCTCTCCAACCTAATATAAAAATAAAACGAATAAATGCGCGTAAAATTTATATTTTATTTCTTTTTCCTTATCCATTATAACTATATATATATGTCGGCAAACGCCAGTAATTTAACACTTTTAATTACTTGTTAACGAACACTTCACACCGGGCAAACGAAACAAGTAACTGTTCCCAGTGCGGAGGAACCGATCTCATCGACCGTAAATCGACCGATCAATTAAACTGTATTAATTACCGTGAATATATAAGTTTTAAAATATTTATTCACTTTTAGGATTATCCCTTCAACGTCTATCTTATCGGGGAACATTTGCGCCTAAACACCGGGTCTTTGTCGATAAAACCGGTTAAATGGGATTCGCTTTCTGGCGAAGATTTTATTCTAAAGAAGATGGAACTTTCTGAGTAAGTCAATAAACATTTTAATGATTATTTTATGCTTAGCCGCATTGGGGCGGCTTAGGAAAGTCCCCCCAACCCCACGCTGCCACAACAGGGTGTCGTGAGAGGCGATAGAAGCCAGCCTGCTTGGTGGTAGGGCTTCGCGTAAGGATTATATTATCAGTATTATTATCTAGTCATTGATATTATAACTGGTATTATTATCTTTCCGTGAAGCCTGCCTGACTAGCTACCACCATCCTGCTTGAGTCAGCCGCCAAACGACTCATCGTGTTTCGACTGAAACCTTGAGAGCCTGTACCTTCTTCCTAACCTTCTTCTCATTTCCTGGCCGAAAACGCATCAGTGACACCATTGGTCTTGCTGATGTCCATGGGCGTCGGTGATCACTTACCATCAGGTGGCTCGTCTGCTCGTTTGTCGGCTTTTCACATAAAAAAAAGCTTTTAAGCCCATTTGCTTATTTATAGCTATAAAAAAGCCTCAGAAACAAAAATGTTAGAGGTTCCAAGTATATGTACAATTATTAATTTTCCATCAGATGCACCGGCATATTAGGAACCACCGAGTGTTCCAGGGAAGCCATCGGACCTCACATCCTACCACCCATCGTTACCGCTAAAGTCACTACTAAAAAATCTTTCAGCTTCACGTATGGAAAAATTGAAGTTCGCGCAAAAATGCCAAAAGGAAATTGGATCGTACCTGGTAAGTATTACCCATCTTTTGAATATACTATTAATTTACAGTTACCACTTATGGCGGTCATAACTCGATGGTTGTGTCTTAGTAAAACGACGTCAAATTGGGTTAGGTGGGTGAGGGCAGGTGGCTAAAATATGGCCTCATAAAATTATGCCCCACAGTGGGCACCCAATGCGTTGAAGTTATGGATGTAGAAATTGTGAATGAATGAATGATTTGCATGTCAGTTTAAAATAGTTTATTTGTTTGAACAGTGGTATTTTCTAGATAACTATTTTTAAGAAGACATTTATAAGAAGAGAATATAAAGTGTAATCGAATAATATAATCTACAATAAAAATAATTTCAACACTCAAAAATTATAAAATAATAAAAAAGATAATGATTTTTAACATGCGAAGAATGGTGGAGAAAAATGTCAAGGAATATCTGATGGATGATACTCATACTATAAAATAAAATGTTCACAGAGATCCAACTTGAGCCTTTGCATAATAAATACGGGTCACAGAATTATTCTTCAGGAATACTTCGCGTAGCTTGCGTCAAAGGAAACGTCGAATATTCCAGGAAATTGTACGGCGGACCCATATTATGTGCAAGTCAACCTTTAAGGTAATGTTATGCCAGGATCTTTATTCTTTAGTAATAGGTGATTTGTAAAATGTAGCTATTCGGCCTCTTTGGGATTTACTCACCGCTTTCTCTCGTCGTTCTTATCTTGAGATTATGTATACCAACCGAATATGTTGAGTTATTCGATCCGCGTACATTGACTCCCTACAGGCTCATAACCTCGTCCTGCTCATAATTCTCCCCTATTGTGACATGATCTGACGTCCACTTGCACACAAGGCAACAGCAACTCTGAAACTGACCATTGTCAACTACCCTATTTATAGTACGCACGGTATGTTGCCTAGCAGGACAGTCTGTGGAAGCGATCGTATAAGATCCCTTCCGTATAAGAGTCTAAAGGGAGAGTCGAATCTTTTTGAAAAACGGCACAACACTGAGCTTAATCCTGCAAAATGTTTCGAATGACCCCTTGTTGACACTTGTGACAACACATAACACGTGTCGATTTGACAATTGATGACACCAACATTATCGCATTCGAAGATGACTTCCAAACCGATTTTATAATTTTGATAGGTATTTTTTTTCCATGTGAGACATGCAGAGTTCCAAACTTCATGTACTAGTAAAAATATTTGTAACAAAACAATTAGTTTTAAAGCGGATGATGTGTATAATTTTAGAATGATAAGCACTGAAAAATGCCTAACAATCTTCCTCTAATACTATATCTAGGATCATTTTTAATATACAGACCTCGCACGATTATGAAAGATTTTTCAAATATTTTATCTTTTATTTCAGAACTAATTATTTGAAAGAATTTATTGGCTCCAGGCGCTGGAGTGAAGATTTTCATATTTATGCTCTAGAATGGAGACCAGGTAAACTTTTATTAATATGCTTTTTCCATGGAAGTAGCGAACGTGTATAATGTAGCTTGTCTTCTAGAGAGTAATGATGATGATGATGAAGAGAGTTTAATACTCATAGACGTACATGACACATTTGTAAACCTCAATGAAGACCATTACGTGGTAATTAAATTGTCATTTTCACAGTCTAGCCTTCCTAAGTGTATTGCTGTTACCCAAATGATAGATGAAAATATAGAATTCATTACAGTAAACAAAATAAGTCGAAACTATGCAACTATTAACTAATAATTAGTCAATGGTTTTAACCAGTTTTCTGTTCCAGTGACCGAGAGAGTGATCCGAGAATAAAACTATATATGGCCATCCTATAAAATTAAACCTAAATTTCCTGTTAGACAGGGAGTCATCACATCATATAGGCTTTAGGACCATCTAAACTGATTTTTGCTATATTTTTGTTGTGATCACGAAGCTTGTACAAACTATTTAACATTATAATGTATTATAGATGTTATACGATTGTTCGTCGATGGAAAACAGTACGGAGAAATAAAGCCTAAAACAAGTTTTGCTGATGAAATGAACCCTAAGGTGATATCTAGTGCTTCTCGGTGGAAAAAAGGAGATCATTTAGCTCCTTTGGATGATATGGTACGTATATTACGGTACCATAAATATTTTTTGATAAACGAAGCACCAACGAAATGTTGCATTGTATATTTGCAGTGAACCAGCAAATGGTAAAAGTTACCAAATGAATATAATAACGTTAAATATAGCGCGATCTTGTTTGTATTGGCCATTCAAATTAAAAACACCTTACGAGTAATTGTAAAACTTGCGTTACGAGTAAAAATTGCGGTAGGTAAGACACTCAAGACTTAAGATTTACTGTAAAACTTTAAGACAGCAAATTACGAAACGCACTTTAGCATATAACTTTTACACATATTATATCACAATCAATATATTTTCCTCTCACATTACATTCAATGAGAGCTTCTCATAAAAAGTTTAAAGCGATGGTCTATTACGCTGGCCAGTTGTGGATTGGTAGATTTCGTAAACTTCGAAAATATAATGGGGCTCAGCTATGCATAAATTGAGAAGTGTATGCAGTATCTAAAAACTAAGGCCACCGTGCGAAAAACCAACGTTTATCACTGTAAACAAGTCAGAATTACTTTTCACACTTTGCTATGGGTTTTTCGTGTATTGGTAGGATTAGACTTACTCACTTCATAATGTCGACCTACCCTCCCTGACCTCAGTATTGATAATGTAATCTTAGCAAAAACGAGACTAAATAAATAAAAATAAGAAATTCATTAAGATCACGAGTATTTTAAACGGTGAAATTTATAAATCACGAAATAGAAAATCAAGCTGACTGTTGTAAATAAATTCTAAACAAATATAAGACGAAACAGAATTGACTATTCAAACGGGCAGAGTTTCCACTTAAAACGTTCACCACAAATATAAGTGTCCCTAGACGAGCGCTCATCGTCTTATATATGTGCTTGGCGGTGACTCTCCGCCATCCCCTCCTCTTAACGGATGTGACGTCACTTTGCTGCTAACAGTAAGTATATTTTTTTTCAGTTTTATATATCCATCGGTCTTACCATCGGAGGTGTGAACGAATTTCCCGACGACGAGCTGAAGCCTTGGTCGAACTCTAACGCTAAGGCAATGTTGAACTTCTGGAACGCACGACACGAATGGTACTCTTCTTGGCTAGATGACAGCGAACTGCTTGTCGATTATGTCAGAGTGTATGCGCTATAACTGATAAGTAATAATTAACGTTAGCCAAAACAAGCGAACGATCAATGTATAAGCCAAAAATTTAAAAGGAGTGTTCTCCAAATTACAATTTTTTATATCGATCTTTACAACAATTAATATTTAAGATACTAATCACTACCTTTTTTTTTGTACATTATTCGATTCAGTTTCACTGCAAATGCCGCATCGGCAGTATGCCGCACATATTTATTAAACAACTTCAAAAAAGATGGAGACTCTCTATTTTTTTTCTTTGTTACCCCATGACTCCCTCATTAACCGATTTCAAGTTGGGTCCCATTTAGATTTGAATAAAAAAATACCACACCTGAAGATGAAAAATTGAAGTCGGGTTTTTTAATTTTTTTTTATGTTAATAGACGACAAACGAACAGACGACTGATGGTAAGTGGTCACCGCCGCCCATGGACATCAGCAGGAAATGAGTCGGCCAGGAAATGAGAAGAAGGTAAGCAAGAAAGTACTGGCTCTCAAGCCCCCAGCCGGAACACGACGAGTCGTTAGGCGGCTGACTCAAGCAGGAAGTTGGTAGCTAGCCAGGCAGGCTTCACGGAGAGATAATAATACCAGAAATAATATTAATGACTTAATAATAATACTGATAATATAATCTTTATGCGAAGCCTTACCACCAAGCAGGCCGGCTTCTGTCACCTATTACGACATACTGTTCTACTAACATGGGATTGGGGAGAGTATTCTAGGCCGCTCTAATACGGCACGAATATTTATTTGTTTATAATGCAATCAGTACATAAACTATTTCATAGATTTTCATATATGTTCATATAATAGGTCTTTACCTATGAAAATGCCGTTCTGCTATACTGGCCATTTCAAATCAAAATATTTTTTTTTTGGCTGATAATTCTAATTTCAAATTAATTTTATTTTTAAAACATGGAATTCTTTTTTCTAAAATCGTCATTTATTTAATAGTTAATGTTTTGTTTTCAACGCATTTGAATATTTTTCGTCATCATGGATACGTTAAAAATTTGAGTAATTATGGAGTATGAGTACCGTCGTGGCAGCAAAGCGGCACTAGCGGCACGCAAAATCAAAGACGTTTTCGGAGCGAACACTACAAACGAACGCACCACCCGTTATTGATTTGCCCGCTTCCGTTCTGGAAATTTGACCTGAAAAATGAACCCCGTGGTCGTCCGAAAACTTTGGTCGACAATGACGAATTAAAGGCGATTGTAGAAGCTGATGAAACTCAATCTACGGCTGAATTAGCAGCAACTTTCGACATTAGCATCAAAACAATATTGGTCCATTTGCGTCAAATTGGCAAGGTAAAAAAGCTTGACAAATGGGAACCCCACGAACTTAATGATCGCCAGCGCGAAGTACGCGTCGAGACGTGCCATGCACTGCTCAACAGGCATACAAATGAAGGAATTCTGAACCGCATTGTTACTTGTGACGAGAAATGGATCCTGTTCGACAACCGTAAGCGCTCAGCAAGTTGGTTGGATCCTGGTTCAGCACCCAAACAATGCCCTAAACAAAAACTTAGCCCTAGAAAAGTGATGGTCACTGTTTGGTGGTCTAACGCGGGTGTAATTCATCACAGTTTCTTACCAAACGGGACGAGCATTACTGCAGATGTGTATTGTGAAGAACTGAACTCAATGATGGCCAAGCTCGCACGTCTTCAACCAGTTTTGGTCAACCGTTCGACTCCACTGCTCCTGCACGACAACGCGCGACCTCATACTGCACAGCAGACGGTCTCCAAGCTACAAGAGCTGGGGTTGGAAGTTCTCCGCCATCCGCCGTACTCACCAGACCTTGCGCCTCCAGCCTTCTACTTTTTCCAGAATTTGGATAACTTTTGGCGGGAAAAAAATTCAATACCTGAATATCAATGCCGAAGAGGCAGTAGGAGCAGAGGCAGTAGGAGCAGAGGTAGTAGTAGTAGCAGTAGTAGTAGAGCAGGCCTTTGAAGAATTTGTTGCCTCCCGTCCTGCTGATTTTTTCAAAAAGGGCATCAATAAGCTACTAATGCGTTGGCAAAGATGCATTGATTGCATGGGTGATTATTTTGATTAATAGAAATAAAAAATATGCAAAAAAAATACGCTTCATTTATTTCATGAAAAACGGCAATTTCATAGGTAAAGACCTATTATTATACATAATTATTAAACAAAGTAAATATATATCTTTTATATATGTAGATATTTTGATATTTCATGAGAGACTCCTTGAACTTGTTGTAAAACGTATTATTGTAAAAACGAACTCCAACCCCATAAAAGAACGCTGAATCTGTTGAAGCATTGTTAAAGCACCTTTTCGAAACGGTGGTAGAAGTAAAAAATGACGTTCAAAAGTGTATTTACTGAATACCAATATGATTAAAATATTTTGAATTGAAGGCGATATGAAGACGTAACCAAATTATGCCTAGTTCTTGTTTCACGTTTTTCTGCTTGTACATATATCATTATTTTTAAGAAATACTCAATTACTATAAATAGATTGACTGGCTACGGTGAGTACACCAATTTCTTTAAATTTTTCCCTTAAAGACTCACGTGACTTTAATCCATATATAGCTCTGATTGCTCTTTCCGTAATACAAATTTTAAATCAATGTTCGCTGATTTACCCCACATTAAGATATCATTATATATAGGATTATGGAAATTGGCAATATAAACAAGTCTAGCTGTCTCTACATCAGTAATCAGTCTTATCTTTCTAATAGAGTACCTAAACAGATCTACTAAGTTTACTTGCGAGAACCGATATATGGGCGCCCCACCGAAACTTACTATCTAAGGTGACACATAAAAAAAAACTGTGGATTATTCCATAGCCTACGTTTCAGCATTTAAATTAAGGATTTTCCTACTTTATACAAATTTATTAGTGCAAACTCTATACACTTCGTTTTCTTAGCATTCAAAACTAATTTGTTTCTGGTAAACCAATGCGATAAATGGGATAAAACATTGTTTACATCACTTTATTTAATTTAGTCTTAAATATTAAAGACGTGTCATCAACAAAGAGTACAATGCCCGTATGATTGCTAATAAAATACGGTAAATTGTTAATATGAACTAGGTGAATGTGTTATAATCAAACAGGATTCGTCAGCTAACTGTTAAAACTTCCATATATTTGTAGAAATACTGACGATGTTACAACGATGATTAAGTATTATGAAAACACAACAGTATTATAACCATAATTATTTTATTAACATTTGGAACTTGTACTTTTCCTTGCCTATATGATTTTCTAAATTTTTGCTTTAGTTTAATGACGTAAACGTGAAATATGGAAATTATTATGGTATACGATATATATTACATTTCAATTGCTGAAATTTTGTATATTAATTATTGATAATTAACTTAAAGGGAAAATTAAGGAGCAGACAGGCCACCTGACGGTAAATGATCACAGTCAAATTTGGACCTGAAATGTTTTTCATTTGGTGTTCCAAAGGCCCACCACGGGCAGTAAGCACAGGGACTTTCGTACGTACGTAATTTTTTTAAAGTGCGAAACGATTAGTTTTAATACGTAACATCCGATGATAAATCGGAACCCTTTTAAGGTCAATAGCGGGCCCCTTTGGCAGTCTGTCAAGTGACAGATTTTTTGTGCTATTTGACCTATTTTGCTTTTTGAGCTATTTTTGTGTCTAAAGAAAAAATGTAAATATCTGTATATCAATTTGGCGCAGAACCCCTATGCAAAACTTAATGGACTCCTGACATGAAGGCCTGTATAACTCCTACAATTATGATATAATATGATCCTTAAACTTCATACTCAACTTATTAAAAAAAAAAATAAGACAACTCTACACTATCTGTCAACAACACCTAACACAGAACCAGATGAGGAAATAAATATACGACGAGTATAAGGAAAAATTGTAATATACAAAACATCGTTAAAACTTTGTCAGTCGCCTTCTATTAAATATTTTTTATAATGACGCAGATTGATTATCCATCGTCTGTTGTTACCCTATATATTGTATTATAAATTAACATGTTCTAAGCATTAGCATTTCGCAAATTTTAAACATAAGCAAGGTTTTTAAGAAATTTATTTATTTACTTTTCGTTTGCGCACACATTTCAATAATTTTAAGATTTCATTATTTTAAGTATTTATTTATTATTATCTCCTCAAGAACATTGTATAATATTATATAGTGTGCAACACTCAAGAATAACAATTGATATGGTAATTACATCGTTCAATATTTACATGTTATGTTTTCAAACAAATTAATATGGCTGGCGAAGAAATACGAAAATA
>PDGT01000037.1:1444090-1516922 GCA_003671415.1 Megathymus violae | reverse complement strand
CCTGCGTTTTGATGACTAAACCCTTGCACTTCGTCCACAGTTAAGACACTTGGAACAACATCACAAATATATGAATCAGACTGCAAAATTACTAGTTGTTTATCAAACTTCATGCGCTAATTTTCTGTATTTGGAAATCTACACACAGCCATAGTCTGTGAAAATAATAAAGTTTATACCTGGCATAGAAATTCGTACTCCTTTTGGTTTTAACGGCTGTATCGACACTTCGGGAATCTCATATTCAGATCCTTGGCCGAATAAGCCCGGAAGCGAAATAAGTAACGCGAAGGTCACAACACGACTGTATTTGATGACGGCCATCGCGTAACTAAAAAACATATATACTCATATTTATATGTAACTAAATATACGTCAACATCTCGCTTGACCAGTCATACTTCTCGCTCATCAACTTTTTGCCTTATTTATTCATAAAACGTCCGTTATTTGACATGGTTTTGTTATTATTTTAAATTTTTACAAAAGATACTTTAAAACATATATCTTGAGGATTAATATTAGCGAAATTAATAATATGCCAATGGTCGAATATGTCATGCAATCGGATGAAAGATAATGTTGGTTAGAGATCGCATTTAGCAATGTGTGTATTGCTAATTGTAATTAGACATTTCG
Organism: Megathymus violae; assembly: GCA_003671415.1. NCBI lineage: Eukaryota > Metazoa > Arthropoda > Insecta > Lepidoptera > Hesperiidae > Megathymus > Megathymus violae. The sequence goes on along the minus strand of PDGT01000037.1, from coordinate 1,516,283 downwards.
TGAAAGTAAGTCTTGTCTTGGCAAATATGATAGACCTGCTGCTGTCTGGGAAAGTACTGAATAGTGAAGTATAGTGAATACATAGTGTCGGCCAGGTTGTATAGTTATACTTACACAGATAATGACGTAGCAACATCTGACAATAATACCGTAGACTAACGTATTACTTACTATTATCACTGTTACCTTCGTCGTTTTTTTTTTATTTAAATTGAAGTAAATTTTGATTTTGATCTCTTGTTTTATTCAATTGTTTACATCTGCCCATCTCCCACCGTGTCCAATTAAAACACATTGATATATAAATAATGTTATTTAATCTTACTCCAACAAGTAAATAAATAGCAGTAACTACCAATCCACTGTTGAATTGTTTACGACAACAGTTAACTCTAGTTTAAAATGTTTAATGTTTGCAAAGGATTTTATTTATCTGTGCGCGCCTCGTGTCAAGCCATCCACTTTATCAAGCTACATAACCCTTTTTTGTTTTCGAAGGGGGAAACCTTCAAAAGGTACCCGGTGTCGTGGATGCGACGCCGGGTAATGTGGGATTTTTCCGTACTTATAACTTTTTTTTCCCCGGTGGAATTGGAACGCATACCGGAGTCTTCTGAACGAGATTCACCTGTCCGGCTCAGCCCGGGAGGGAGAAGCTGTCTCTTCCCGCTCCATACGATCATAACAACGGTACGCAGCCATACATGCTGTCGTCCTTCCCAGGGTCACTAGCCGGACGGTTCGAGCTCCCACTGTTGCCGCCTGCAATCCCTAAAGTCACCTCTAAGTCGTCTCTTACAGGCAGGGGATACCGTAGCTGGTATGGTGGTCCCGAGCTACAGTTTACCTATGCGTCGATTTGAACAAACGTATAGTGAGGTAAGTGTATGATATGTTTGAATAAGCCTATGCGTTCGTGAACGCTGTTAGACCTCAAATATATTACATTCTTAATAAAGGTGGAATACTAAGATATTACTTCATATGGCAAAATCGTAAAAATCTATATTTATATCTGTCCATTTGAAATACTCATTTTTATTTTAGAATTCATTAACTGACAATGATTTAATATAACCATTGTTACATTAAAATAATAAAAGGCCTGATATTACATTTTTAAGTTAAGGATAATTAATTATGGTCCTAATGGCTGTAACCCTGACAGGATTATTTATTAATCCTAATCCCGTGCGATCCCGTGAAGGTGGAATTGCACCCAGTGGTCGATGACGGCGTGATTATACATTCGACGCGCCACCATCGTGACGAACTTCTCAACTGATCACACGTGGAGGTCGCACACCCTAATATCATTTTTACGCATTGGCCCCGATAATAATCCGAAGGGTGTCAGATTTTGTTGCGTCTGAAGATCTTTGCATTGCGACCTAGATGCTAGTGTGTAGATACAACGCATGTGCCGCATAGGTCATCGGGTCCCTGACAGGCTTTTACCTGTCAAGAATTTCTCCCAACCGCAATCTCTCTATGATCATGATCCTTGTTGTAATTAGGTCGAAATACTGGAATAAAAATAAATAACCGTGTGTACCCGTCACTTTCAAAATGTTTAAAATCCACGATTTTATGAGTTCAGAAGTGAGCCACCGTTGAACACTCCCGCCTGTGCACCACTGTGCCTTCTCGACAAAACATGTTACGTAAACACGAAGACTTTAAACAAGCATACCCAAAGAATATTCAGTTTAACAAAGATACCTGGCGTCCACCGCAAGGAGTAAACATGAAAATCATTTCCCCATTCTATAGTTGAGATCTTCTTTACTAGGAGATTTGTCCGGCACTTAAAATTTATTATTGGACTTTCATATAAAACCTGAAACAGTATAATAACTTCAATAACGACATTTTTACATTGTATCGATGAATGAATGCATTCGTTCAATATCGTTTAAATCTTCTCTAGAATAAAATTACGTTTAAATAAAAGTTTTACAATAAAAAGTGTGTTGAGTTTAACAGCTGTTCTAGGAGTGAAAGGTCTGAACCAGTCGATAAATTACACAAAAATATTTGTCTTTGTTTCTTACTTCTTTGTAACGACTCATTTATATATTCTATACCATCCACGACAATAGGAAAGAATCAATTAAAAACCTAACGTAGGAGTCGATATCCATGACGACAGCTTGTCATGGACTTCTATCCGTTGCCGACGCCCATGCAAGTAACTGAGAAACCAATCCAGTGCAGTCAGAGATACGTTATGAGAATGTAGAATATCAAAGATAAAAGAATATAAGAGCGTATTAGGATATCAAAATCAACTACCCTGAAGGCACTATTGAAATCTAGCGAGGTAAGGACCGTGAGTTTTCGACTGTCCATTCCAGATCGGATGTCATCGGTGATTTTTAGCAAAAATGTCACCGTGCTATGAATTTAACACTAAACCTACCGACATATTTTGATATACCTATTTCTACCGATGGTGGTTAAATGACCGCTTTTGTAATAAACATTATAGTCTTTTCCAGTTGATTGTAATTAATACACAATTTAGCATAAACAATAAATACAAAATAATTATCATATAATAATTAAAACACATTTATTTTATAAAGCGGTCATTTGACCGCTGTGGTAGGTTTAGTGTTAATAAGTAATGCAATGATAAGGAGGAACACAACTGCTTTTGAGGAAACCGTTCTAGAATTTTGGAAAGATAAGGTAAGATTTTTTGAGAGCATCGTAGTGTGATAGATGATAAAATGACATAATTTGAGGATATTTAGCGCCTCTAAAACATCCCCCATACGATTTAACATAAAATTGGCTTAAGCGAATGAATAAGTGTTTTATGTTTTGTATAAAGGGTGAAAACTACAAAAATATTTTTGGATAAAAAAACCCAATAAAAAGTTATCAATTCAGTATTTTACAGTCGGATGATTTCAAATAAACATATTTAGACGCTAACAATCTTACTGAATCTTAAACGTAGTACATTTTAGAGGACCTCCACTTTTTGTTTGAGTTTGTTCTAAGCTAAGATTAGTTTCTTAAAAGCCATAAATATTACCTGGATAAAGCCAATTCCCTTGAGGTACTCTGGCTCTAAAAATCAGCGTGATTGCGCATAAATTGCATAAAGTTATCTAATGTTATCGAATTATTTTTATACACACGACCTTTAAACTCTTCCTACTCACGGTATGTTTTGTGATCTAGCATACGACTTATGATATAAATCAAAAGAGTATCCCAGTGCTTCACTGGCTCACCTAATGTTTCTAATGCCTGCAAATTCTTATTAACACTATCTATTATGTTTTTCAACGTAACTGAAGACTCCTCTTTAATGGACTCAATATTAAATATAACAAACACATGATTCTGTACGAGTAGACGCTTGTTGTCATACCTGTCGCATAGAAGTTTCTATGTAATAGCATAGTTACTAGCGGAGAATTCTACTGACTGGATCACTAGGGCAGCAGCTCCTTCCAGACACACGTAAATAATGGAATTTATTAATATCATCAATTTCATTATTAGAATGAATGAGGCTCACAAAGCTGTCTCTAAACTCTAGATAATTGTGATATGATCCGCTAAATTTGGGTAAATGAATTGTAGGTAACTTAACGAGCTTGGAATTACCTACATGCGAACTTTTTTCATTACTTACTGACTTATCTATTTTAGAAGCGAACTTACTTAACAAATTTTGAGCCTTAGCCAGTGATTTATAATAAATAGCCTCAAATTCTGACCGTTCAGAATACTGTCTCTCGGGGTTGTCTACAGAACATTCCAATAATAACTGTACCTCATCATATTGGTCATGCAACAACTCCATTTTACCTATACGCAACTGTAACTCCATAAGATCTTGTTCCTTAAAGAGTTTATCACATAGCAAATCTATGTAATTTGTAAATATAGTTAAACGACCCTTAAAGCTTGTTCGTTTTTTAATCAATTCCTTTTCTTGGTCGGCCATTGGGAAGACGAATGAAATCAACTTGGAATGTATACAATAACAACCGTAAATTAATTAAATTAGGTAATATATGCCTTTATTGTCCTATGGTTTGACTAAATCCTTAACTAAATAGTTCAAAGGGCGCAATATAGCTTTAACTTATGTAACGATTTCAAATGTTCCAAACAATGTAATAAAAATTGTAATTAAATGCCTATGTAACTTGTAATACAAATATAAAATCGTTTTATTACATTCGTTATAATGAATAATCCGTACTATAAATAATCAATACAATTCGTTAACAGTTTTGAGTATTTTTAAGTTAATTCACAATTAAGAAATGGATTATTCGTATACATTTAATTGATATGTTTAAGAGCCAAAATTTTATTTCAAGTATTTATTATTAATTGAGCTTTCAATTACATAATTGTTATATGTTTGAGAGAATTTAAATAAATACCAAACCGCATACTATATACCTACATACACGAATATTACTATTAACTATTAAGTAGTATACTAAATAACAAATTGTACATACCTATTTGTATTTAAATGATATTCCATTAAATACTTATACCTGATCAAGTGTTGGTGCTTATCTTACTTTAATCCTAAACCAACTTCTTCAACCGAAGAAACGCAACGTCGGTACTTCTTATACAAGAACTTCACTCCACTTGTACTTTTTAAATTCTTCTATAATTTAAAACTTCCCGATGAAAACTATATATTCAGATCCGGCTTCGATCTAGGACCATGTAGTGATTTGTTTCAGGTGCTTGATAATAATAACTCCACAATAACTAATTTTAAAATCAAGACTTAAATAACGCTGTATCACCAATACAGAAGAGGACAATGAATGGGCAGAAAAATAAATCACCTTATTTAACTACTGCATAACACAGTCATATGCCTCTTGCTATTCGCACTCATCAGGCGCTCGAATATGTGATCTGGTAAGAAAATAGACTTGAGCCATTTGAAAGTTTTTGGATGTTTGGCATATGCATTGAAGGCAAAACGGAAAAGGAAAAAGTTGGATATGAAGACTAAAGCTTTAATTTTCATTGGTTACGGTGAGACTACAAAAGGTTACCGACTGATGCATCCACAGATTGGCGAGGTATTAGTTGCTAGAGATGTAAGGTTCTTAGAGAATATTTTTCCTGGAGATGGCATGGTAATGACGAAGAACACAGTTGTTCCTATTCAAATAGAGGAGCAACAAATAGAACCTGTGATTGAAAATGAAGGTATGAATATTCTCTCAGATAGTGAAGAAAATTTTCAGGAAGCGGAAGTTCATGCTGTGACGACGTCCGTTTTGATTCCTGAATATACCACTAATTCAACGAACACCGATTTAAGTGAACCGAGTAATTAAGTTGAAGAGAGATACAATCTACGCCCAAGAAAGACAGTAGATTATACATGTACTTGTAGTATCAACTATCATTGCTAATGCAAATGCTCTAGCAGATATTGAAGGCGATCAGATATCTGTAAGACAGGCTTTAGAAAGGCCAGATTGTGATTTATGGTAAAAAGCCATGGATTCAGAAATACAGTCATTGAAGGAAAATCAAACTTGGTCATTAGTTGATTTACCACGTGATAAAAAGCCGATTCAGTGCAAGTCGATCTTCAAAATTAAGCGAGACAGTGACGGTAAGGTATCAAACTACAAAGCTAGATTGGTCGTTAAAGGATTTACTTAGGTACGTGGTGTAGATTATAACGAAACCTATTCACCTGTGGTGAGGAGCTCGACGTTACGGTTGTTATTTTCGCTAGCTGCGGAATATAATTGGCAGATTGGCCAGTGGGATGTGACTATGTGATGTGATGTCAGGTTAACATCACGTGAGGACTGCCAAAACAGTTGACGCAGTTTTTTGATCAGAAACCCCAGAATTTCTATAGCAATGGGATCATGTCCCTTACCCACAAGATGGCAAAAAGTTATCGAACAAAATGGTACTTATATACTTTAGCTAAATTTAAAAAAACTTTATTAAAAAATGTTTTGAATTTTCATAAAAAATGCGAAAAGACTTTCTCCCCGACCTATTATGTTAATGATATTTTTGTTTTCTACGGTAGTAACAAAGAGAATGAAAAACAAAAATTAAAGTCAGGATTTCTTCAAAAATTCAAAATCAAGGACTTGGTCCAGCTAGGTATGTACTAGAGATGCGACTTAGAAGGGATGAAAAATATATTTACTTAGACCAAGAACAGTGTGCTTTAAATGAATTGAAGGAATTTAACATGACTGACTGTAAGCCGGTGACATCGCCAGTGGAAGTAGGTCTCAAGTTAGAGAAAACTACAGTTATCATATATACATATTCAAAGTTACTATACCAAAATTTGATAGGTTGTCTCAACTAGTACAAAATAGTAAGCCAGACATAGCACACGCAGTGAGTTATCTCTCACAGTATAACTCATGTTATGACGAAATTCATTATAATTGTGCTAAAAGGGTACTGAGATATTTAAAAAGTACGTCTAATTATGCACTTATTTTTCAAAAATGTGAAAATATGAAGTTGCATGGATATGTTGACACGGATTGGGGTGGATCACATGATCTAAAAATCATTTACGGGTTTAATGTTTCTATTAGGTAACAACATAGTTACATGGGAAAGCCGTAAGCAGAGATGTGTGGCCCTGTCCTCAACAGAGGCAGAATACATTGGTATAAGTCAAACTTCGAAAAAAGCAATATATTTAAAAAGTTTAACGAATGATGTTTGTGATAAGCCTGTGGTTATTTATAATGACAACTAGTCGGCGCACAAAATATTGCAACATATAAGGTATCATTTTGTACGTGAAACAACCATGAGTGAGGCGGTTCAGTTAAAATACTTGTCTTCACAGGAAATGTTGGCAGATATGTTAACAAAGTCTTTGCCTGGTCCTAAAATAAAATATATTTTGGGGAAATTGCCCATTAAGGGCGGGAGTGAAGTTAAGTTTAGATAGCAACTAAACGTTTATTTTAAAATTAGTTTATTAATTACGTTTATATTGTAGTTGTATATGTACAATTATGATAGCATTTTTAATGGTCAATTTCAGTTTTCCTTTATGGACGTTGGTCTACGGCCTGCACTCTGTATGACAGCAGGTGCAGCAGGAGGTACAACAGGGAGTGCGGCAACTGGTACAATAATCGGATCCGGTTTGAGAGTTGGCCTGGGCTTTATTGGCTGGTTCGGGTCCCGGTTTGAGAGTTGGCCTGAGCTCTATTGGCTGGTTCGGGTCAAACAATTCTGAAAATTAAAAAATAGATTATTATGGAATTATTGTAATTTGAATCTATACATATATATGACAACTCAGCTCAATTGGTAGTGACCTTATCTCCTCCGTGACATGTTTCTTATTCGTTTCCTGGCTAAGGCAAACGTTTAGCATAATTATTATGCCCTTATTCTATTTATTTAGGGTTGGTGCAGCAATATTTATTTTGTGAGGTTTGTTTCGCTGGAATGAATCAAACATTTGTGTGACAGGTTGCGGTGTCACCTGTAAGACTAGCGACTTCAGTGCAGGTGTGTGCATGTAGAAACTTTGTACAATTCTCATGGAGAACGCCACAATTATACCTAATAATTCTGCAGCCAACCAAATTTAGAGTTTTAGGTCCAATTCTTAAAAATGACGCGTTCAAACTCAATACTCTGAATACTAAGTAGTTGCTACTTCGAAGTGATATACTTAACTGACCTGAAAAGGATTCAAAAGTTTTTGTTGCGATTTAGTGCTTAAATTACAGACGAGAGTACAAACCAACCTGAGACAGTATAAAGTTTGGTCTTGGTATATAATTTGCCATCTCTAACGACGTTGATATAGTAGTAAATGACGTCACCAACTTTTAGTTGTACATCATTATTCTGATAAGACCAAACGCCATTTTCAGGTTTATAAATCGTACCCGATATCTGGCCGATATCATTTTCTCCTATATGTTTATTTATGTGCCCATTGAAGGCGAATAAGATCATTTCCGGACTATCTGCAATAAAAAAAAATATTAAAGTAAATGTAACTTATTAATTACCTACTATTAATTACTTATTAACTGTCAAGAGTCAGTTTCATTATACTATAATGGAATTTTCCTGCAAATTTAATATTTTATCTGTTTACTATATTTTGTCTCTAGTAAACGTATTTATATATAACTAATCTTCAAGAAGATTTAAAAAACAATATGGTAATAATATTACTACATCACTGCAAGAAATAATTCCCACTACACAAAAGAGCATACCTTGAAATTGGGTTTTTAATATGATTTTTATGCTTTCAATTGGTAACAACAGCATGCCCTCACTATTCACTGCCTGCGCTAATCACATATCTTTAGCAATACTAGTTAACATAGAGTCCTACGAGTAAAAAATTGACAGCTGACGATCATCAAACTCTTTAGGGTTGGGTACAATCTTGAGTTGAGCATAGATGCAGGAGAGTATTTCGCTTCCGACTTTATTAAAAGCATTTAAAAAGTCGCCGAATTACCTGCGCCCGAATTTGCATAACTCGGTCGATCTCTTACGATTGGCACACACCGACCACAAGCGTTTTCCACGACACGATGATTATAATGACAACATGTGCTCGGTGTGAACTATGAAACCGTTTGTGATCTCGAGTTCACAGTCAGATAGAATTTACGCTTCAGTTGCTATTATAAGAATTTATAAATAGTGTTTTGTAATTAATACTTATCTTTTGTTTTTAATATATTATACAGTTACGAATTCGTAACGTGTTATGTGATCATTATCTATAAAGCGCAATTTCCTCATAAAAATGTTGTTACTTATAAAATTGCGTTTGACTAAATTCTTTAACTTAATAACTTGTTACCTTATTATTACTTTAATATTTAAAAGACAATAAGGAACGTGTCCAACCAGGTGGTGAATTAGAATGACTCAGATGTCACTCAAATATGTAAACTACATAACTTACAATCATTCGTAATAACTACTTATAAAAAATAGAAATTGCCGCAAATCATTAGATTCAAATTAACTATTATAGTAGTATTGGGGTATTGTGGTAGGTGTGGTGTAGTATTGTGGTACGTGGTTATCGAATGCTCAGTGATGACATGTTGGACACTGTGGAGTACATTTTCCTGTCGATCACGTATTGAGGTAGACTATCCTGCGTTTTGATGACTAAACCCTTGCACTTCGTCCACAGTTAAGACACTTGGAACAACATCACAAATATATGAATCAGACTGCAAAATTACTAGTTGTTTATCAAACTTCATGCGCAAATTTTCTGTATTTGGAAATCTACACACAGCCATAGTCTGTGAAAATAATAAAGTTTATACCTGGCATAGAAATTCTAACTCCTTTTGGTTTTAACGGCTGTATCGACACTTCGGGAATCTCATATTCAGATCCTTGGCCGAATAAGCCCGGAAGCGAAATAAGTAACGCGAAGGTCACAACACGACTGTACTTGATGACGGCCATCGCGTAACTAAAAAACATATATACTCATATTTACATGTAACTAAATATTCGTCAACATCTCGCTTGACCAGTCATACTTCTCGCTCATCAACTTTTTGCCTTATTTATTCATAAAACGTCCGTTATTTGACATGGTTTTGTTATTATTTTAAATTTTTACAAAAGATACTTTAAAACATATATCTTGAGGATTAATATTAGCGAAATTAATAATATACCAATGGTCGAACATGTCATGCAATCGGATGAAAGATAATGTTGGTTAGAGATCGCATTTAGCAATACACACAAATTAGACATTTCGTGAAAGTAAGTCTTGTCATGGCAAATATGATAGACCTGCTGCTGTCTGGGAAAGTACTGAATAGTGAAGTATAGTGAATACATAGTGTCGGCCAGGTTGTATAGTTATACTTACACAGATAATGACGTAGCAACATCTGACAATAATACCGTAGACTAACGTATTACTTACTATTATCACTGTTACATTCGTCGTTTTTTTATTATTTAAATTGAAGTAAATTTTGATTTTGATCTCTTGTTTTATTCAATTGTTTACATCTGCCCATCTCCCACCGTGTCCAATTAAAACACATTGATGTATAAATAATGTTATTTTAGCTTACTCTAACAAGTAAATAAATAGCAGTAACTACTAGTCCGCTGTTGAATTATTTACGACAACAGTTAACTCTAGTTTAAAATGTTTAAAGTTTGCAAAGGATTTTATTTATCTGTGCGCGCCTCGTGTCAAGCCATCCACTTTATGAAGCTACATCACCTTTTTTTGTTTTCGAAGGGGGAAACCTTCAAAAGTCACCTCTAAGTCGTCTCTTACAGGCAGGGGATACCGTAGCTGGTATGGTGGTCCCGAGCTACAGTTTACCTATGCGTCGATTTGAATAAACGTATAGTGGGGCAAGTGTATGAATAAGTGAATAAGCCTATGCGTTCGTGAACGCTGTTAGTCCTCACATACATATATTACATTATTAATAAAGGTGGAATATTAAGATATCATATGATGTTTAGATGACAAAGTCGTGTAAAATCTATGTTTATTTCTGTCCATTTGAAATATTCATTTTTATTTTAGAACTCATTAACTGACAATGATTTAATATAACCATTGTTACATTAAAATAAAAAAGGCCTAATATTACATTTTTAAGTTAAGGCTAATTAATTACGGTCCTAATGGCTGTAACCCTGACAGGATTATTTATAATTCTTAATCCCGTGCGATCCCGTGAAGGTGGAATTGCACCCAGTGGTCGATGATGGCGTGATTATACATTCGACGCGCCACCATCGTGACGAACTTCTCAACTGACCACACTTGGAGGTCGCACACCCTAATATCATTTTTACGCATTGGCCTGCCCCGATAATAATCCGAAGGGTGTCAGATTTTGTTGCGCCTGAAGATCTTTGCATTGCGACCTAGATGCTAGTGTGTAGAAACAACGCATGTGCCGCATAGATCATACGTGGACAGATATATAGAAAATTTCATTATCATTAACTAGAAGGAAATGCTGATTGGCTTACCTGAAAGAAGGTTTTATTTGCACAGAACCTTAAAAATTAACCTCATTTGCAACATAACAAAATCGCGATAACCTAAGCCTCGGAGGCCTAAGAAAGAAACCAAGCAAAAAAGAGAATGTTCAGTGAACACGAAAGAAGATCAATTTGAATTGTTGCACAAAGCAAAGCGTATGAATGGAAATGGCCGTAACAATATCGTTTCTGTTATACATTTTGTTAAAGATTTAAATTATAACAAAACATCTGCTCCTGGAAGCACTCTTTTAATTCTGAATACTTAATTTTACATTCTGAAATACTTTTTAAATAATTAGCATATTTAATATAATTTTTATTCAAACCATTTTTTCATTTCTTTTCTTTCTGACGTCTAATGACCATCTTTATTTTTCCTTTTTCTAAACATATATTTATTAATCTTTTTAGATAAACCGATTTTACATTAACAACAAGTAGTTATTGCTATACATTTTCGAGCTAACATCATTATATATGACTTTTATATTTATAAATGCAAACAATTTCGAAAATCAAATGATTACAAACCCCGTTTCTTTAGAAAAATTCCCATCATAAATTAATATTAAGTTACTTAATATTTTTTTAACTATCCGAGTGATAATAAATCACGTTTAAGGTAACAGTACTTATTTAGGTAACAGTTTTATGCTAAATAAGTACGTGTGCTTAATTTATAGTCTAAGCTTTGCTCAGCAAAAAAATCCTCATAATGTTATCAAATCATGTTGAAAACAAACAGTTGACTCTAATATCGAAATTAAAGCTTGATATCGCGTCCAGTTATTCCCAAAATTAGCGAGGACTAAGGTGACTCTTGAATTTGTATGCTCTCCTCAGCACCGAATCAGTTCATTGACATACTCTTTGAATGGATCCTGAATCCTGTTTATTTTATATTGCCGTAAAATGTTGTTTAATTTTGCGAAAGAGAACGAAGTAATTGTTCGGTACGTTTAATACGGTACATAAAATTTACTGCAATTGAAAATCAACAGGCATCATATAGCACTGCTGGGACACGTTAACACAAACGAATATTGAGAAAAAAAAGTCGAGTTATCGATGATTATTAATATTTCGAATATTGTATATCGTTTGCTATAGGTTTCTCGCTATTAATTTTTGTGTAGAAGAACTACTAAAGTTCAAATGGTACTCTATTTATATATACGATTCATTGTATATTATCAGTAGAGTTACAAACAAGTAGTGCAATTATCACTCCACCATAATCAGAGAATCCTAGTAAATATTAAAGTGTGTATATGCGCACTTATCACGCAAACTGTTCCAACTTTTTCAGTATTATTAAAAGTAAAATTCAAATTTTACCGCAAAGTAATATAAAGTATAATGCTTAACATGTGTTTTTCTTTATATTTTTCAACTATAATTATTGTACCCGAAAAACATGTGTAATAAAAATAATTGATGTATAAAGAAAACATTTAATAAGTCTTGTTAAAAAACAAACAGTGCAGTTGAAGTGTATCAAAGGGCTCGCACTTTGATGTAGTCGACGAGAAGCTCTGGCTGAGTCCAGGTGGGCAGCCAACTGTCTTTAGCTCTGAAGAAGTTGAGTCTGGCCCTCCTTGCCGTGTTTATCCATGGCTTCGGTATGGTGTACAATGAGACAACTCCGTCTGGGAACTCACTGACTCCACCAGCAGATACGCCCAGTGAGATCCTGAACTGAAAAAGATAAGGAATCAATTTTATAGGCAATAATATACTCCATAGCTGAACAACGATTTTATTAACGATTTAATTTTAAATGCACACACATGACCAAATTACAATTGTATAATACACACATACATATAATGATGTGACTTGATACAATTTAGTTAATTTAATGATTTACTAATATACATACGTAATCATCAAATGGCGCTATTGGAGTTTTCAGAAATGTCCGAGACAGCAGCTCACATGTGTCTCTGGGCAGACGAGTTTGTAGGCCACTGGTTGGTGGTTCTATTCTACCCCATTCTTCTCCATCCACAAAAAGAACGATCATTTCTGCAAAATTAAGGAACATATTATTTTTATGTTTCGAGTAAGCGCGCATTAGTGCCGCCGAAATGTTTCACCACGATGCTCTAGTATGGATTGGTGGTTGTTGATTAAGCAAATTAACTGTGCGATTCTTGCCACTTCAACTTTCTCTGGCCTTTCTAACATAAAAAATAACATCCGATCTGTTGTATCGAATACAGCAGGCGCTATCAATATTGCTAATTTTAGTAATAGTTTGTTATTCAATTATATATATGTGTCTTGTTTTCGTAATTTTCAACATATTTCGTCAATTTTTGCCCAAAATTTTTAACTATTCAGTTTTTTAGTTTTTATCTAACAGTTGTTGAATTTCACATTCAATAATAAAGTAATTCATTTATGTATTAATTATTTGTGAACATGCGAAATATATGAAATTTTCTACTTTAGTCTTTCGTAAATAAATTAATTCAGCAAAATTTACGTTGCGTCTCGTTATTGCTAGTTCTTGACAAACCTCATTATTAATTATTAGTTATCATCATGCTTGGTGCTCGGTTAGACTTTGATTCGGCTTCGGTTTGACTTCACTTGTTTAAACCTTCCTAACACGGTTTAAAACACGATACTTTTTAAAAACCATCCCCTTATATGCTTAACTATAACAAAGATACCTGGCGCCCACCGCAAGGAGTAAAGGTGAAAATCATTTCCCCATTCTGTAGTTGAGATCTTCTTTACTAGGAGATTTGTACGGCACTTAAAATCCATTATCGGACCTCCATATAAAACCTGAAACAGTATAACAGTTCAAAAACGAAATTTTTACATTGTATCGATGGATAACTAACTGCATCAAATAATCCGTCAAATGTCGTAAGTCCTGATTTACGTGCTGAACTTACTGAAAATGCAAAACAATTCATCTAGCTTCCTGCTGCTGTTGATGCTGAATTCACTGGCGTAATATTCAATAGCTCCCATCTCTTACTGAGATATCATCTTATCTGTCTCTAAGACCTATGTCAGCTGCAGCGTGGTTTTGATATAAACATGTACAGTCACCAACATACATTTACCAAAAGTAGCAAACTCTTTATGGAAACCACAACATAAGTCTTGGTCCCGATCACCTTCGGCCTTGATATACCTAGTCTTAGGAATAGCGATGCTATGGGCTCTGCACGGTTGCTAAAAATGCCGATCAGAAATCGGGATAACAAATATGGTTACTTTTTCACTTAGTAACACCAAAAAGCTTAGAACCAATGACAAGGTCAAAGATTTATTAAGAAAAATTGATAAGTTCATTGACGGATTAAAAATTATTTGAAGTCTAAAAAGTGTTCTATTATCGGGAACACAACTATCTCATCCCAAGATGGTGTTTTGTGTTTTTTATAATGTGTTGATGGTTTCTAGTTTTCCAGTCCCTTGTTAATAACATGATATGGCGAAATTATGATATCTCGTCTGATGTCTTAGTGTTTCACATCAGTGAAGTAACTTTTACGTTTCCTAACTCCTTCGTCAGGTACTTCATATATTCGATCCTAGTTTTCCTTTATACGTGAACTTAACAATGGGCCGTAATTCAATGTTCTAAGTAGATCAGTGACTACGTGAGACTTAAAGTAGCATAATTTTGCTTTCAAATAATTTCGGAAATATTTGGAATACAGAAATACATGTATATATCAGTCATTTAATTACTTTAAACTTCACACTAGACAGACACAACAAGCAGCAAACAAACCTTTATTAGTGCTTGCTTTGCGCTTGACTTGACGAGAAAACTGCCGCGCCCCAAGCTTTCTATTCATCTGCAGTTCATGGGCAATTACAATATTACCCCTGAATTTACAATATTACCCCTGTATTTACAATATTACCCCTGTATTTACAATATTACCCCTGTATTTACAATACTCGGATAACCCAGTAACGTGACAGATGGCGAGATGGTCAAATTTAAGGAAATTCAGCATCAATAATTGTCTCATACCATTCGACGACAAATCAGCATAAACAGATAAAAAAACTATATCCTTATTATAATATTTCATTAAGGGCAAAAACGACATCGCTCGTTTCCAAATAATGGGCAACCAATTTGTTTCATTTTGGTTTCAGACAACTAAAGTGTCAAGATTTCTGATGTAATCTGAAAGTTTTTGTGAACACGGAATAAAATCAAATAGATACCTTATTACTGTAATCTTCTTGCCCTTTGTACAAGATTATATTTCCAAGAACACCAGCTATCCTGATAACCCCAGAAGCGTAATTATCACGGCCATATTTGTTTAAGAGCGACTCAAGAAAAATGTCTGAAAAGTTGTACAGGAAATATTTTTTATTATTTCGGTCCTCTCCATCATTTCAAATAAGCAATTAGAAGCAGCAAAAAATTTGTATTACACAGTCATCCCCCTAAGAGGACTGCACTTATGTAATATGCTTGTGAAGATTAACACCGATACAATGAATTAATTGAATTTTAGGTTGTTCTAAGCTAAGACCTTCAAGCAATAAATGTTACCTGTGTACAACCAATCCCCTTGAGGTACTCTGGCTCTAACTTCTATGAAGCCATATTTAAAAGAAAAATTTTTGCTAGTAATACGACCACTGGCTATCGGTGGCAATATGTGACCACCATCGCTGGTAAACACGCACGATTCAGGTCGAGTACATCTGGAAAATTTTAATTCCAAGTTGCCGTAAGCATGGACAACATAATTAGTTAGGCTTCATCCATGCTCGGGTATATGCCAATCTCCCCTGCTCGAGATGTACTCTGCTAAATAAATTTTACTGCTTTCTCTTGGAAGACGTGACGACAATGTTGGTGTTGATTGGTCTGATCGTTTTCCGATTGTCACCATAAAAAAATTGAGATCACACACCACTAAGACAAGTTAGCAAAACATTTACCACTTCGACTAGATCAACTGTTATTTAAAGATTGCTTTCGAATTTTTACAGTAGGAAGGATTACTTCAAAAAAAGTGTAAAATTTTCTTATTAGTCAGGTGTCGCGTTAGCGAGTCGCTGTGGTTGTTTCTCTAATTAGTTTATCTCTAGTTTATCGTCAGCTCTTAACACAAATAAAAACAAACTAATGTTAAACTAAGGATAATTGGTTAAATTAACAGTTGAAAGTTTTTGTGCAAACTGAAGAAGTCCGTTATCCTTTAACAACTTCTATATAACTGTAACATCTGTAATCGACGCCTAAACTTATCCTACGGGACATGGAAGCGTTGCCGTAATTTTTGGTACCAGAGGTCATCCATTGAACAAATTAAAAAAAAATTACCCGAGCGACAGGTCTAGCGTACTATAAGTGATAGCAGCGCTGTCAAAACCTGGAAAGTTTTCTTGTAATTTGGGCTCGATGCGAAGTACACCATTGTCTACAGACACCGTCGGCCGTTGAAATGATACGAATGGATATTCCTGCAATCAAGAACAATGTTGACATTTAAATTCTAAATTTCTTTAAATTTATGTTATTGATACTTCGAAAATTAGTAAAATTCCATTGACAGCTATTGCTTATCCTCTAGTTACGTGCTATACTAGGTTCTTCTGCGTCTTTGTGTAAGAAAGTCATGACGTCATACATACGATTGTGAACTCAATATGCAGTTAGCTAGTCTGCGAACCGAAGTCTAAAGCATATTTCCAGCCGGGACCAACGCATCACATATGCCACATCCATCATCAATGAAACAGATTAGCAGACAGATGTTATTTTTACTATGATATTCAATATAAAAAAAAAAAACAAAATAACATTAATCTTTGTTAACGATCTGATAGTTCAAATCGTTACTTCCCTTCGAATAGTTTGGATAGTTGATTGCTATTCACAAAACATTATGACGGCTTATATGTATAAGCTCCGGAAGCAAGCATTTTTTTATATCTTCACATAAAAGCCGGAGACCTTTGAACGCTTTAGGAACAAGTAAACATTGTTTAGCTGCTGCTACCAGCTACCCTGCTACCAGCATACACAAAATTAGCGAACTTCCTGTTGCCTATTTCTGGGTATCGACTATAACCTAGACGACAGTGATGATACAGTAAAAAAACTTACTGGTTTTGAAGGTATATACTGCTCAATGGTCCATAAATCTTCGCGCAAAGTGTCAAAGTTATCTTCAAAGATAATTTCTCCTGAACAAACGGATTTCGAGAGCCCCGACGAGAGGACTGAAGAGGATGTTTGCCTACAACCCGCACTGGCTGTAGGGGCAGGGGCGATAGATGATACGGTAGTTACGCTAATTGGATATGGAATTACGGTGGGTGTAGGCTCTGGCCGCTGGTCCGGGTCAAATAACTCTGAAACATTTGACAATTTATTACAATATTTATTATAATATTGATTGATTAAATTTCCAATTACAGACATGGTGTTCCCATCTTATTACGAAGATATAACAATACAGTGTGTTAGGCCTTACAAATCTCAAGACTTTCTATTATTACCATTATGAGCAATAAAGTTGACATATATATTATACCGCAAAAGACTAACCTTTGACCGTATACGTAAGTTTGCTCTTATTGTATCCGTTTCCGTCTTTGATGACATGTACATAGTAGTAAATAACATCACCGACTTTCAATCGTACATCATCATTTTGATACAACCATAAGCCGTTTTCAGGTCTGTCCACCTCAGCCGATATGTCGCCGACCTCAGTATTTCCTATATATCTATTTATGTGACCATGGAAGGCGAATAAGAGCATATTAGGATTATCTGCAAAAATAAAACAATGAAATAAATCTCTCTCTCTCTCTTTTAAAAATGTAACAGTAAATTTTTCGAAGTATTAGTAAAATGACTAATGAAGGAAATGAGGTATGCGTGCGCTCATCGACGTCACATTATTACAAAATTCCATACAGATTTTTCCAGTTTTTTTTTCAGTATAATTATTTCATACAAACCTGAAATTTTCGAACAAAACAATAAAAAATATCCAAATCAGTTGAACCGTTAAGCGTTCAAGCGATAGGTATAGAACCTAATAGAAAATATTTACTTGAATGATCATGTGAAACACATATAGCGCAATGGCTTGTTAATCGGAAATGATCGACCAAGTTCAATCTCGAATGCGGTTGGATGGATGACCGCCAGTGACAAAATTACTTGAACGCTTCCGTACTTCGATAGCACTTAAAATCGTTTATTCAAATTAAAATTATTATGTCGGAAAAATTTAAGTGATATTAGAACTTCCGACGCTATTGTTAGCCATTAACTCTAATATACAGTGGTGCAACGTGGCGAAAGATGCAGGCCGCCTCAATTACGACACGAGACACTTCCCTTCAATGGGCCGCTAATTAAATTATTTATAAATAATATCTTACTTAATATGTATCTATTTTTGTATGTACAGATACCGTTTAAATGTCACATCCTGATGTCAGCACACAGATTGATTTGCTGAGAACGGCATGAGGTTATAAGTCCATCCGTTGCATTGATATTACTTTTATATATATATTACTGTTGAATCCGTAGAGTCACGATTGCACCGCGAATTAAGTAGCATGTATATTTGAAACCTTAAGTATTTACAAGATATTGCTCTAATATGAGTAAATATAGGACATACGAGTAGATTTGAAGTACTATCTGACTTTAAAACGTAGTAAATAGTGATAAACGTATGTAGTATAGCAATAGTGTATAATAATGTTTTAAAAGACTTTCTACTTGTTTGGAATACGAATCTCATACGCGTTACTTTGATGTTAGGAAAGTACCTAATTGAAATACAAATCCCTTTGACCGCTCAACAACAATATTAACATTTAATTTATGGTGGAAATATATAAAATGTGTTAGTACATTTGACTGCGTTCTATTATTAACTTAATCACTTGTAATGTTATTATATTAATAGTTTAACAGATAACACTGAACGTGTCTACCAAAGTGATATAATTCGAGTGATTGTTTTAACATAATATCTTATATAACCAACAAGAACAATTAGAACATTTCTTGGAGATATTTTTAATAATTAAAGAATTTCCAACTTGATGTAAATAATTGAATTTCAAATCAGAATCAAAAAGTATAGTACTTGGTCCGTACTTACTACAGGAATAGATACTATTTATCTTCGTACATTCAATTTCACTGTACTGGATGCTACAAAGGAGATTTTCTTATCTATCCTGTTGTCACAGACACTAACCTGATTTTTAATCACTGTATATAGCCTTTGCGCTTCTCCCGTAATCAACACATTTCATAACACCATCACAAATAAACATATCAAGTGATAAAAGTACCGCATTAATTTATCCAATAATGAAGGAAAATTTTTCTGCATTTGTAAACATGAGCACGTTCCAGCATGGCTAATAATAATATTTATACCTGGTATAGAAATTCGTATTCCTTTTGGTTTTAACGGCACGATCGACACTTCGGGAATCTCATATCCATATCCTTGGCCGAATAGCGCAGGAAGTGAACAAAGTAACGCGAAGGTCACTGCGCAACTGTTCTCGGTGGCGGCCATCGCGTTACTAAAACAATATACATTTATTTATAACTAACTTAATATACGCCAACATCTCGCCTGACCAGCCAAGCTCCTTAGTCATCGGTCTTTGCATAACTTATTCATTAAACACCCGTTATGCGAGATAATTTTAGATTTTTAAAAAAGATACTTTAAAAAATATGTCTTAAGTGTTCATATTAGCAAAATGATTAAAACGCGAACATCACTATCCAAGGTATTGATGTCTGTATTAGTCATTTGTTTACTTTCCGGAACAATAATAATTCTTTCAACTCCAGTGTGGGAAAGTACCGCGCAACGAATTTGGTGTTCATTTGTCACTAAAATCAAACAGATAAGCATGATGGCGGCCCGGTAATTTTTTAGAAGACGTCCTTCAAATATTGTTAGTAATCTTGTTTGTTTCTTTGTGGGCATAGTAATGACCTGTGCGTTGATAAGGCACTGTTGCCACATGTACACTAGAAATATTTGATAGTATCAGGCGTTACTTTGCGGAAATTCGTTGTTATTAAATTAGTATTAATTTACTTTGCAACAATACGCAACCACAACCATCGGTGACATACCGGTGACGGTATGTCTGTTGGTATATACTTTTATCATAATTGCATGTTTTCCTTCGTGGGAGGGAGGGAGGTTCTATGCACAGAAGTATATATCACCATACGTTGTGCTTGCGGATTGTTGCAAAGTAAATTAATACTAATTTAATAACTAAAAATATTTCCGTGTACTGTCTCCCATTACAGTTACCTACGGTTTTGGTCAACTCGTTTATTCAATCGTCCTACCTATTTCATTTCAATCTATCAATTTATTTCTTTCATTTTGTGTTAAAAATGTACTTATACTTCTTTCTTTTCAATTTCAATTACAGATTTTAATAAAGTTCTTTTAGACAAGTATATCAAATCTTAATCAATAATTTTAGTCTGTTATTAAATTCTTTAGTGTACCAGACTTACTTTTTGGGCTACTGAGTTCAGGGCTCCAATCACCCTTCACTTAAGCCCAAAGTCCCTCGGTTGCTTGACGAATGGCATTTTCCTTGACAATGGTGCCAGGTACTTCCCCAAGGCGAACTACTTTGCTCTGTATCACGCAGGTTAATCCCCGGGGATTGAAAACGAGTGCCTTTTGAAATATTGTAACTCACTTAATTTCATAAACATATTTTATTTCTAATAAATAAACATAACATTTTTGGGTAAATTATTTTAATATTTAGGTATAAATATTATATGACAATAATAAATATTGAAATATAATATTTACTATTATATGATACTATGTATATCGAGGATGTCCAGGTCAACATATATAAAATAAGAGAGGCTCACAAACAGCCTAAAAAAAACAAGGCACCGAGCGATAGTGAAATTACAACAAAGCTAATAAGTGTTTGTGGGAAACCTCTACGTGCTCCAAAAGTTATAAATACTGAGACAACACGGAAGACTTGAAGCAGAAGAATGATGATACTGTTCTTAATAACTATACTATAACGAGTCCGTAGCACTTCTGAAACATGTTTATAAGCTGTTTTTGAGCGCGCAGGCTTGATCAGTTCCAGCCTCCCGAACAAGTAGGGTTCCGTGAGACTACAGCAGACGGATTATACTGAACACTGAAGACTATAATCTGCTGCGATGTTGCCTTTGTCGACTAATTTCTATTGCCACTTGGGTGGTACTTTATTCTCTTCAGCGGTGCTGGATAGACTAACGGTGTAGGATCTTGGGCTCTTAAATATTCCCGCCATTACGATTGTGGAGTTTCAATTACGCGCCACCGCGATCTGCTGGCGCTAGTGTGTAAAAACGATTTCAAAAACTGTGGTCGACCTACGCGTGAGCTCCCAAAAAATATACGAAAAGAAGTGAAAACTGTGTCGCGCCTATACGAAAATATAAGAACGAACGTTTCCTAAGCCGTTCCGGGACGTGCCCTTAAGGATTTCGACATTCCGGCAGCGTGGTGAGTCCTGAGCCCAAGAATTTTCTGGTATTATTTCTATTTACAAAACTTAGCTATCGTACATTTTGGACCTTCGACCGGGATACACCATTTACGAATGCAATAATATACTCGTATAACACTTAAGTACTAACATATTTCAAGTATATTCAATATCGTACTTAGGTATATCAATTGTTATATGAAGTATTACACAACTTTTCAACTAAGTGTATAAGCCTATACAGTTTTCATACATATATTTCAAGCATTTATTCAACATAATAACCCTAAAATATATCTATTTACTGATCTACATATTCAAATCTATCAAAATTTAACATTATTTATTGTAAAATATTGTATCGCTCGGCCTGTTATTGTGCTATCTCAACATTCGAATCAGTCTGCGCCTCCATTCATTCAAGCTGAAGATCAATTTAAGAGCATGAGTGCCTACTGTGGTATTTCCATGACCTTAGATCAAATTATGAATAATTTTTGGGATATTGAAAATGTGCCCTCAAAAGTTTCACAAAACCCTGATGATATTTTAGCTGAAAGTTTATTTGCTGAAAGGCATAAAAGGGTTCCTAGTGGTAGATACATAGTTAAATATCCGATGCGACCATCGTTCGCACTCGGCGATTCCCGTCAAATTGCTATTCGTCGCTTCCTTAACTTAGAGTCGAGACTCGAACGCGAACTACACCTCAAGGATGAATATCATAAGTTTATGCATGAGTACGAATCCCTTGGACACATGTCTTGTCTAGGTGCGATACAAAACGTGAATTCGAAATATACCATCCCGCATTTCTGTGTTGTCAAACCTTCAAGTAGCACTACTCAATATCGTGTTGTGTTCGATGCTTCATGCAAAACTTCTAATAATAATTCTCTAAATTCTGTGGTTCTACCAGGTCCTAAACTTCAAGCTGATTTGAATAATCTTATCATCAATTTTCGACTTCGTGAAATCTGTTTAACGGCTGATATATGTAAAATGTTTCGACAAATTTTCTTGGAGAAAGAACAGCGACCATATCAACATATTTTATGGCGATATTCAGTCAAAGATCCTATTCAAGTGTTCGAGCTTGATACAGTCACTTATGGAGTCGCTAGTAGTCCATACTTAGCAATCGAAGTGCTGCAGACTTTAGCTGATGACGAGGCCGAAAAGTTTCCGTATGCAGCTCAAATATTGAAGTCAGCATTTTTTGTTGACAATCTTCTTTGGTCTGTGGATAGTGTCGACGAAGCGGTTCAACTTCAAGACGAACTCGTAGCTCTCTTAAAATGTGGTGGGTTTTTACTGCGCAAATGGTCTAGTAACTCGTCACAAGTACTCGAGAACGTACCAGATGATCACAGTGAAATACCACTCACATTTAATGATAATAAGAACTTATCTGTCAATGTCTTAGGACTTCAGTGGTCTCCAACTACAGATTCTTTTACCTTTTCCACTATCCCGTTTAATCCAGTAGTTACAAAAAGAACAATTTTGTCACAAATTGGTCGTCAATTCGATCCTTTAGGATTTGTAGCTCCTTGCGTATTTTATGCTAAGTGCTTAATGCAAAAGCTGTGGTCTCGAAGCCTGGGTTGGGATGAGAGCTTGCCTATAGATCTCGCGTTCCAGTGGCAATCATATTCCAGTGAGCTACATTTATTATCCAAACTTAAACATGATCGACATGTAGTTGTCAAACATCACACTAATTGTCAAATTATTGGGTTTTGCGATGCGTCATCTAAAGGATAGGCGGCTGCGGTTTACTTGCGCTCTAAAAATAAAATCGTTAAGGATGCTAAATTTAATTGCTAAATCTAAGGTAGCTCCCTTAAAAGCTGTAAGCATACCGAGATTAGAGCTTATGGCAGCTCATCTCTTATCAAAATTAGTCAAATACGTTCATTCAATACTTTTAAACAGACTACAAATAAACGATATAATTTTATTTACTGATTCTTCTGTAGTCCTTAATTGGCTTAACACTCCCAGTTTTACATTAAAGACGTTCGTTAGTACACGTGTTGCCAAAATTGTAGATGCTTTACCTAGTTCATGTTGGTATCACGTGTCAGGCGCGTGTAACCCAGCCGATATCTGTTCGCGAGGTACTTTACCATCTACATTGCTTGAGAGGCCTGAGTGGCTCAACGGACCCGAATGGTTGTATGCCGACACGTCAACATGGCCTGTAAAGTCCATCAATGGATTTAAGGATTGTTACCCTCCTGAGCTTAAATCCTCTTGTCATACTTTACTTATGTCACAGTCTTCGAATTTTATTTATAACATAACGGAAAAGTTTTCAAATTTCAATAAGTTACTTAATGTAGTATCAAGATGTTACTTATTTATTTCTAATATTAAATATCGTAAGCAGCCGTCTAAGTGGAGATCGTTATCAATAAACGATATCCATAAGGCTCATGATGTCATCGTTATCGATATTCGATATTTCACTATTAGCTAAAGGTGAACAACCTAATATATCTTTACGAAAGCTCAACCCATTCCTTGATACAAGCAATTTCCTCAGGGTGGGGGGTAGACTTTCGCAATCAGATTTAAATTTCAATAGAAAACATCCTCTGCTCATTCCTAAAAAGTGTAATTTCACAAAAATATTAATTGATTATTTTCATAAGATTTATTTACACGTTGGCCCTCGTACACTTCAAAGTTTGATAAGTCAAAAATATTGGATAATTTCCGCTCGTTCAACTATACCATCGCGTACTGTTAAATGCATATCATGCTTTAAAATTTCACCGTCGTTTAAGCAACCGTTTATGGGTGAACTACCAAAGTTCCGATTAGAGAACATTCATGCCTTTCATACGGTAGGTATTGATATAGGCGGTCCTTTCTATATTAAAGAGTCGACTCGCAAAAATGCCCGTATTTCAAAGGCATATCTATGTCTCTTTGTTTGCTGTGCAACCCGTGCAGTACATTTAGAAGTAATATCATGTTTGTCAACAGAGTGCTTTCTTGCCAGCTTTGATCGTTTCACGGCAAGACGAGGACTTTGTCATTCTATAATATCCGATAACGGTACTAATTTTGTGTCAGCTGGTGGACAGATGTATCAAAATTTCTTGATTCAAATTCAAAAGATATATCGAATGGCTTTATTTCACGTAATATCGAATGGAAGTATAATCCTCCAACTGGATGTCATTTTGGTGGCATTTTCGAGTCTGCTATTAAATCAGCAAAGTTACATCTAAAACGGACCATCGGTTTTAGAGCACTTACTTTTGAAGAACTTACAACCATTTTTTCTCGCGTTGAAGCGGTATTAAACTCTAGACCGTTATGTGCACTATCTAGTGATCCGAGTGAATTTGAAGTGCTAACACCAGCACACTTTTTGGTAGGTCGTAACTTATTATCAGTGCCGGAGTATGATATTTCTGAAATTCCATATAATCGATTAAGCCGTTGGCAACTTGTCCAACAAGTATCCCAATCATTTTGGAATAAGTGGAAACGAGACTACTTACATTTGTTGCAACAGCGTCAAAAATGGTTCAATAAATGTCCGAATTTAAAAGTAGGTGATCTTGTTCTGATTCATTCGGATGCTCCTCCTTGCAGTGGAGTCGCGCTCAGGTCACTGAGTACACCCAGGGCCAGACGGCATCGTTCGGGTTGTTAGCGTGCGGACTGCTAAGTCTGAATTCACCCGTCCAGTGGTCAAATTAAGTATACTTCCAATGGATGAGGAGACCACAGAATAATTTATTGTATTTACTATATTTCATTTAACTTATATCTAGCATGTTCAATTTAAGTTACTGTTTATTAGTCTATAGATAACTATTATTTCTATTATATTATTATATCTAATCTTTTACAGTCTTTTAATGCATACTAATATTTAACACTTATTTTCAAAATATTGGTATCGTAATTGGTGAAATCCCATCGGATTTCGGTGGGGGGAATGTAGGATCTTGGGCTCTTAAATATTCCCGCCGTTACGATTGTGGAGTTTCAATTACGCGCCACCGCGATCTGCTGGCGCTAGTGTGTGAAACGATTTCAAAAACTGTGGTCGACCTACGCGTGAGCTCCCAAAAAATATACGAAAAGAAGTGAAAACTGTGTCGCGCCTATACGAAAATATAATAACGAACGTTTCCTAAGCCGTTCCGGGACGTGCCCTTAAGGATTTCGACATTCCGGCGGCGTGGTGAGTCCTGAGCCCAAGAACTTTCTGGTATTATTTCTATTTACAAAACTTAGCTATCGTACAAACGGTATATATTTATAGGTTTCAAAATAAATCATAGTAATAATATAGTATAAATATTTTTTATTATTAATCGGCCACTATATCTCTCGGAGTACATGAACTCCATCCAAGCAAGAATTGAGCAAGAGCATAATATATCCCCAAAACGGTTCCCCGTTGCATATGAAGATGTGTTTGTGTTGTGTTCTTTGTGTGAAACACATAATCGATATGCCGAAGGTATAATCCCCATCGAGTTTCCTGAAACTCGGGGACTTAAACAGTAGGTCATTAAGATGAATTTGGACAAGATGCAAATCGTGTCAAACGTCCATGCCACAGCTACACTGATTGTTGTTGACAGTACTTCTCTCGAAGTTGTATATTTACTAAAAGTCGCGCAACGTGCTCTGAAGAGAGCCATACTTAATATTTCTCTACGAGTCCCGTAATCATAATATCCATAGATGAACAAAAATTATCAACATAGCACGCCGAATTAGCTGCCTGTAGTGGAAATGGACTACCCTTACAATTCAAAGAAGCAGAATCTTTCATCCTCAACGCTTATAGTAAGCAGGCTAAATCCTAATGATGTAGGTATACGTTTGTCTCTGTTTACTGTCCCTTTTTCCCAAGTGATATTATAACAGTTAATTCTTTTATCGAATTTACAGAACTTTATAAATACACAAGTCTTATTTGAGAACATAATTTACTACAACGCTCGCACTTGTACATAGTCGACGAGGAGTGCTTGCTGAGTCCACGTAGGGTATCAAGAGCTGGTATCGTTGTAGAAATTCAGTCGCGCTTTGCTCTCATTATTTATCCAAGGCTTCGGTGTTGTGTGGCTCGAGATGACACCATCTGGGAACTCGGCGATTCCGCCCGCTAACAGACCTAATGTGATGCCGAACTGTAACAATTAAAATGTTTTTTTTTATTTCAAATATTAATATACCTAACATTGTTGAAGATGTGCTGATTTCCACGCTGGATTCCCCATGTTACGATTACCAGTTAAGTACCTGTATATAGCTAGCTTAATTATGTCAAAAAGCCTACAATGTGAAAGATTTGTGTATATAAATTTTTTTTTATTTAAATTTGGACCGTGTTAATTATACCAACCCTGTTGATATCACTTTCGTCAGTGCTTAGGATAATCTAAATTTTTGTTTCGATGTAAGCATATTCTTTTTTTATGAAATTGGTGTAAAATTAAATAATAGTTTAATATCTATTTAGTGTTGAGTTGTAATGCTGCAAGTTAATAGATAAATTATTTTTACTAACTAAAGCTATTGCGAGTAACTTAACTGACGCATTTATTATATGACAAACGATGATAAATTTCCCCCGTGAGATACTTTTTTATTGAGGTTAATTTTACGTTGTAGTATGTAACAGAATTGCAGTAACTGCCTTGCACAAAGTGCCGTCGCGGTCAGTTATTTTAGAGACACATTAGGAGCGTGGTACTCGTATCAGCCGTGAGTTCATATATCATACTATCACCATAACATCTCTGTTGAGGACCATAAAAGATTGGAACGGTTATAGGCTATTAAACCTAAATGCTGTTAAAGTCAAGCTTCGCAGAAACCTTATAAAGAAGCAAACATAAAATAAAAATTAGAATTTAGACGCGCGACATCAAACAAAAACTAAGGATCGGTGCATATCGTCGATAATCAGACAGTGCTATTAATCAACCCCTGTTAATAAAGACAGTGAATATACAAATCAATCGCAGGCATCATACTGTATAACAGCTATTTCACGATCGTTGGTCATCCGAAGCCGTTATTCGTAAAGTTGCAGGTACTCGTATATACATGTGTAAATGTCATGAATAAAGACGAATCTGGTTGTCTACAAAATACAGAGTTAGTTGCCTAGATTCTTACAAATCCATCAAATGATATCTCACGAGATTCTAATAATCCCCGGAGTGGCTCACACGTATCTTTGGGTAGAAGCGCTTGGAAATCTCTTAGTTTCTACCCCATTCCTCTCCATCCACAAAAAGTGTTATCGTATCTGAAATTCCATCAATATACATTATTTAGCTCAAACGAATTAACCGTTCGAACTTCGCAATGATACATGATTCTAAGTTGTCCCAGGAGGGCAAACTGACTGACCCCCCGGGGGCCGCCACCTTGTCGTGGTGGGGGGGCTTGCGTGTCCTAGTGATCCCTGAGGCTATACGGCAGAGTTACTCATACCGGAAGTCGCAGGGTGAAGGACCAGACTAAGAGCGGCCCACGGAGTAGGTTCCTCCGGGTGTCGCTCTGTTGAGCGGAGGGCGCAGCGGACGGGAACATGCGGGGGCAGTAGAGCGCTCACGGTGCCCGAGAGCGCTCTAGGCGAAGGCGTCGCGGCGTCACGGTTGTATGCGCGAGCGATCCCGTGGCACCCCATGAAGACGATGAGGGCCCCGCTGGGTTTTAGTGGGTATTCTGGCTCGTAGCGGACGTCCAGTGAGTCCCACATACCCGCCGCCTTCTCGCGGCGGGATGCATAAATGCATTTCCCAGCGTTAAAAAAAAAAGGAGGGCAAACTGACTGCAGTATTTCGCTAAACTAAGAAAAGCAAAATCCATTACATTTCCGAAAATTTTGCAGCCACTGATGACAAAATTCGTCCCCTATAGCTCAAGACCAGAATACGAGCTACAGTATGCCCTGCCTGTCGTAAGAGGCGACTAAAAGGGGACTTCCGATGGTAGGCCATAACATCGACTGCCGGCTTTGGTTACCACCGCTGGCCGACCATAGTTAGTAGGGGGCCCAAGTAGTGGGACAGCCACCCACGAAAGGCTGCCAACTGCGAAAAATCCCGGGGTGGCCCCATCGTGCCGGTTGGCGACCGGAAGAGGGGACCTCATGGCAATCTCCGGGGGGGTTCGGGCGTCCCCGCAGTCTCCAAGCTAAGGCCCCAATGACGCGGCGATACTGACTCTATCGCGGGGTCAACAGAACTTCCGACAAGGTAATCCGCTGGCACAGGATTTTAGTTCGCTTCAAGTCTTTTCATTCACAATGAAAGGTCTTCTATTGATCGAACGGTAAATTCATACCAACTTAAGTCATACTTACTTACCTAATAGTAGCAATGGTTACGCTCTGCTAAAAATATATAATATTCGTTGGGACAGCTGAATGAGTACCTTCTTTTGGACGTCGCTGAATGAGAATTGTGGTACAAAACCCAGTTTAATAAGGCGGTACTTCTATACGATGTTAAGGTTATCTTTATGGTTGACTATTTACCACCTATATAAAATCAACCGTGAAATGTTTTAACATGTTTCCATCATCCTGTGTGAGATCCGTTTAAGAAAAAATTCACCGCATTCTCCCTAGCTGGTAAACCTGGTGGCCTAACGGAGTTATGACGTATAAGGGGTACGTAGACCACATGCCATCACGTACCCCGACACGTCAGTTGCCGAAATTTACAAGCAAAATCTACATAAACTAACCTGTAACAGTATACGAGAGATTCTTCTTGTCATATCCTTTTCCTCCCTTGATACCTACGTATATGTAATAGTATATGACGTCACCGACTTTCAGTTTCACGTTGTTATCTTCACCAGTCCAGAAACCATTCGGCGGTTTCATCACTTCAATTGATATGTCACGGACCTCACCATATTCTAGTTCGTTATTAATCCTCCCTTTACGCAACCGCATGTTTTTCCTATAAACTTATTTTCATCAAGATCGATCAAGACATTTTTGGGTCTGTCTGAAATTTGGAACAATCAGTTTAGCCTTACTCCTAGTATTAATACTGTGAACATTACTGTTCCTAAGAAAACTATCAGAGTATTTTTTAACGTACATAATATTACCTAAAATATATTGTGATGCTACAGTTAATATATCAATTTCTTTAAAGAGATCTCTAAGGGAATCCCTAAGCCTGAGGTTGTAAATGGCGCGTACTGCTCCTTTCTGTAATATAAAAATCGACTTAAAATCAGCAGCTGAGCCCTACAACAACACACCATAAGGCATCACACTGTGAAAGTAGCTAAAGTAACTAATCTTGCTGCTTCTATATCCGTTAAGAGCCTCACTTTCTTAACAGCGTAGGCAGTAGAGCTAAGTTTCCCTGACAAGATTTCAATATGAGGACTCCATTGTAATCGTGTGTCTAAAGTAATTCCAAGAAATCTGGTAGAATTTACTATAGTATAATTTTTTTTCTCCGTGCAGTTTGCGTCATAAAACGTCGGAGCGGTGAAGCGAGTATTATGCTCTCCTACTCACGGGCCTTATGGGCGGGCATAGTGATGCGAATTATTGTTGTCGATAAGCGTTATCGATAGTGTATTTAGTTTTGTCATGATATTTGACATGTATGTGGAATTGTGATAAAAATGAAAGAAAAATAGGTAAAATAACGCATTTATTAAAATAAGAATAATAATGATTTAAAATAAATTATTAATTGGGTATGTATGTATTAAGACCTATAAGTACAAAAGTTTACAATGTAAAAAGTTATATTAAAAATAAATATGAATACTTATATCTAAGTTTAAATTTTTGGGATCTATTTTCATTTCAGTGAAATATGTTAAAACATTGTTGATAACAACACGTGCTTGTGCTGGTATATTGGTGCCAACAGGCAAAATATTATTTTGAATAAGTTCTGCCGTTTTGGTACAAAACAAAGGAGTAGCCATTGTGTTACTAAAGAAATTCAGAGAACGAATGCGCAAAAACACTTATTTTCTCTTCGATATATCTACTAAATTAGCATTGCATTAATTTGCAGGTATTAGGTGGGGGTAATGATGAAAAACAAATTACGTAACAATTGACAAACAATGATCATAACATAAAAATATTGCAGCACCTTTGTATACCGCACCGCCGCCGTGCACCTGCCTCATTTCGATGACTCATTTGTTTTTATCGATAATGGCGTTGCGCCCGCGCAACATGCTCACGCCCTAGCCGGCTTATCTATAATGACCCAAACTGCACGGAGAAAAAAATTATACTATAGTTTAAATACTTCATTTATAACAATATAAGTTGGCATTTGTCTATCATTTGGTAAAGTGAATTTAGTACATTTACTTTTTTTAGCGTTTAACACAAGGTTGTTACATGTAAACCAGTGTAACACTTGCGAAACAGTATTATTTACATCGTCAAAACATTGTTTT
Source organism: Megathymus violae (assembly GCA_003671415.1). Lineage (NCBI taxonomy): Eukaryota > Metazoa > Arthropoda > Insecta > Lepidoptera > Hesperiidae > Megathymus > Megathymus violae. The sequence goes on along the minus strand of PDGT01000037.1, from coordinate 1,485,230 downwards.
TTCCTATCTATTTTAAAAAGTAAGGAGGTGTCATCAGCAAACTATACAGCTTTACACAAGTCGCTAGTAAAATAAGGAAGATCATTTATATATATTAAAAATAGTAGTGGTCCTAATATTGATCCTTGGGGGACCCCCATGGTAATGTTTGCCCCTGGGAATTAATTTCCATTGATAACTACTTTATGAATACGCTTAGAAAGATAAGATTTTATAAGGCTAACTGATTGTGTGGAGCCACCATAATGCCTAAGTTTATTCATTAATATATTATGGTCGACGCAATCGAATACTTTTGAGAGGTCACAGAAGCCACCAATAGCATCCTGTTTGCACTCCCAAGCATCAAAAAGTTGTTTAAGGAGTGTTATGCCTGCATCAATGGTATTTTTTCCTCTAGAAAAACCGAACTGTTTAATATGAAATAATTTATTTATTGAAAAATGTGATAGTAACAGACTGCAAATTACTTTTTCCAAAGATTTTACTGAGGGCTGATATGATGGAAATGGTCTAAAATTTGTGCGGTTTATCATCAGCTTTAAAAACAGGAATTCTTTTTCCATGTTTCATTAGATTGGGGAAGCTACCATCTTCAATACATTTATTAAAAATATACTTAATTGAGGCGCAATGGAATAAATTATTAGTTTTATTATAACTGTGGAAAAACCCCAGAGATCACTTGTTTTCTTAATATTGATTGATTTGAAAGTTTTTATAATTGTATATTGTATTGTAAATGTTCAGACAGAACCTACTGATTTATTTAGTAGTATAAATTTTGTAAACATAAAAAGAAAGAAAACATAAATTATTTCAATATGTAATGCAAAATAAATAATATTTTATTTAACTTTCACTTTTTTAAGTCAGTTTAATTTTTTTCCAATCAAAATTTTATCTATCAAACATTTAAAGCGAAACATTTTGTCATTGTAAGAAAGAAAGTGAAAAATGTTTTAAGAACGGGGTTTCACTCGATGATAATTCAATGATTGACCGCACAAAAGCTATAATCTAAATTAAGGAATATAATCACGATTCTATTTTATAAAGCGAAGCAAGAAACAAAGTTATGCATTAGAATAGTAACTTACCCCTTATTGAAATTTTAACTCCGTATGGTTTTATCGGACGTATCGACACATTTGGAAGTTGATATTCCTGGCCTATTAAAGCCTAAAGTTTATTACAAAGTAAAGCGAAGGCTACGAGAAGATTGCTCTCTGCAACGGCCATCATGTACTCGTAACTAAGCAACATTAATTTTTATTCCAAAAATACGTCGTTATCTTGCTTGACCATTATTTTGATTGTGTGCAGTGTATAAGGAAAATTAGTTGTTATTTCAATAAATAATCCATTTTATATTATGTAATAAAATATTGTTTCAAGGCTTCTCGAAGGATAGCCGAGAAGAGGAAGTCGGCAGCCTTACGAAGTTTCTGCAAGGGTGGCCGACCCTTACAGTGAAAACAATGGAGGCAATAAAAAAGAAACCCAGGTAGTAATAAAAACTACCTGGAATACACCAAGCCAATCTCGGCCTTATGCCTTAGACAAAAAGGGGCGAATATGGCACACATGGGCGAAATGGAGGTGTTTACCTGACCCGCTATTGTTGTCGATTTCCGGGTATTATTGTTCTTGATTTCTACGAAGGGCGTGGAAAGATCTGGAAGGCCCGGAAATCGATATAAATAGCGGGCAGGGTCGCCCACAGGGCATTCGGTTCCCAAATACGAAGCGAAGGGTTCACTCCCTACGAAGCGAATAACTGCGATCTGCGAGTGCAACTGCGTTTGTTAAGTGTATGTGAAGTGAAATAAAGTCTTTGCGGAACTATTGTGGCATTTCACGAACCTGCGGATCCTGATACGTAACAATTGGTGACAGAAGCGGAATGCCTGTTGTACCGCAGAGTGAAGACGGGGTATGTACGCGACGGCAGACAGCAGTGGATGCTACGCGTATGGAGTCGCCTGGACGTGACCGCGCCGGAAGAGAGGTCACCGTTGGACCTGTAGCTACGCTCACTGAAACCAGCTCACCTACGCCGACGCTCGCTGCATCAATTCCGGCTACTTCCAGTGGATTCGATATTGCTACCTTATTAAAAGCCATGGAAGCCAAGCTGGAGACTAAATTGAAGAGCCAGCGCGAAGAAATAACGAACAGCCAGTGCGAAGCAATGGAGAATCAGCGCGAGATGGGTCTGGGAGCGATCGATGCGAAGATGGAAGGTTTCCAAGGAGCCTTAAATGTCGTAAAAGAAGACTTGGAATTAGTGAAGGTGCGAACGACCGAACATCTTAAACTCTCAAAGCCCACGACGCATCAATAAACGTCCACAAAAAGAAGCTTGAAGATTTGGCCAACAAGCTTCAAAAAGTCAAGGCTTTAGGCACGGTTACTTCCGTAACTGTTGGAGCACCGAAATTTCAAGTCCCAGTCTTCGACGTCACTACCTCATGGAGTTTAATTTTTATTATAATAATATATTTATAAATAATAATATTTTTATTATAATAATTTTATTATAATAATAAGTTTAATTGTGTAATTTTTAAACTAGTCTTAGGTATTTTTCCTGAAATTTGAGGTATAACTAAACATGATGTAATGACACTGAATGGTCGTATCTTTGATTGTATTCGTATGTTACAAAATTCAGCTTTTAATTTGTACGTAGTATTACCTATACCGATAATTTTTTTTTTGAATTTGAGCTCAATGAATTTAAATTTACCTGTTCCTTTAAAGACTCCGTGATGAAAGAAGTCTGACTGCCGTTATCTAATAAAGCCTTGGTATCGACCAATCTGTTATTATCAGGATTAATAACGTTAACTAAAGCAGTACATAGCAATGTATCAGCGTGTGTTTGAAAAATGTGTGTGTAAAACAGCTGACATGTCAGGCACGAGCGCGTCCCTCGTTGTCAAAGTAGAAATGAATCCAGATACTGGCATCCACAGCAATGCCGATGCCATCCAATTACAATACAAGCGTGAGCGTGATATAAGGATGAAAAAGCTTAGCTAGTGTGAGATAACACTAGAAGACAGTGGCTTTGTTGGTCTTGTCTAAGTCTAACGAACGCAAAGACCAAGATTTGATTTTGGATTCAGATAAAAAATGTTAATTTCGAATGATTTTTTCTCCCATTCCCATGTTTCCCGCAACACAAGAAACCTCGTTGTTTCTGTTATGTAGGCATTTATTAGTATTTTAACAATAAAACAACGAAATACATCAGTGTATTTTTATTCCTGTCATGATTTACAAAATCGCACCGTATCCTGAAGTTAGCGTTACAAAGAAAACATTTAAGCTTGCAGCCATACAATATACTACGTCATTGGTGTCAAAACAGTTAACATAAACATTACGAACACAAATTGAATTGCGACCGATATTGCAGTCCGCGTTTGTACCGTCTACATCAAAAGTAGATAATCAAAACAGTAACAACATTAGTAAAAGGACAGTATTTAGTGTTACGTTTTGAAAAATAAACGTTAGATTAGAATAGCACTATGAATTTCAAGAATAAAGTCTATTATGAACTACATACCTAAATAAACAGACAAAAACAACGCGGTCAAATAATTATACGAAACAATGTTAAAACACAATACGGTAATATGATCACAAAGATATGAGTAATAAACATGAACGCAAACATCTCTGGAGCTTTTTAATGAGAGCTCCAGAGATGTTTGCGTTGGAATCGGCTCTCCTCAGCCTTCGCTCAGTGTTCACGGAATCATAGCAAACCACCATCTCATCGACGTATTCTAAATAACGATAAAATATCATGGACTGCAATTATAATTTAATATAAAATTGAAATGTGGACTCTAGGGTGTTAATATTTCGATAATCAATTTTAATTTATTTATTATATAAATAAAGTTATCAATGATTATTATTAAAATTGTAAGCGAACAACACTACATAGACCGCGGCACAAAGCTATAGAAAACGTGTAATATGTGACATTCAAAAAATTCATCGTTTTCATATCATACTATAAATATCATATAAGTCTAATGTGCTGTTATTGCAACATTTTTTCTAAGTAAATATATGATAAATAGTTGTCCAATCAACGTACATTATCATTTCATTCAAATTCAATACATCAACTACAACCAATAATAATACATATGATTCAATACGAGGGCAACTATCACATTCAAATTCTATACTATTAAAATGTGAAGTCAGATAGGAAAAATAACGTGTTTGAGTGTAAATAATTTATTTGTCAATCGATTCAACCGATTCTTAGTCGCTAGCATTAAATTCGCGCTCTCGATACGCGCCCATTGCTTGTTACCAGGTTTCTAGAGTACCTCAGGGGTCCTGGGGCTAGCAAATGGGAGGTACCGTTGCCTCCGTTATTCGTGATGCCATATACGCCAGATGAGCACGAAGAACGCTAGATCTAGAGATATTTGACTACAAGTATCTCTAGTAATGTACCACTCCTTACTACTAACAATTATAGTAATCTTGTGGTTTTATTCGCAGTCCACAAGCGGTCCAAATCGAGTTGGACTAAAATAAAGGGAATACAAAAGTAGACAGACTACCCTGACACCGCTACAATGTGCCTCATAAACGCGATGTACACCCTCCGATGGACCTAATGTAGGAAACATTTCACCCTCATTTTCCGAAATGAGCCTGTAAATTACCTCACACACTACAAAATTTTTAAATAGCCCACAAACAAGCCACAATAAGTCGAAGATGTCGCCCATTGTAATCTGTAACCGTATCTAGCAATACATTGCCGAAAGAGGAATCATAGCAAACACCATATAGTAATGAAGCTCAAACGCGACGATTGCCAACGTCATAAAATGCTAAAAGGTGGTCTATACTATATCAATAATTTCTTATAAACTCGTTATTATATAGTTAGTTAGTTATAAACCTTAAAACTTTAAACATTCTACTAAATACAAAAAAGCTATCGCTGCTTGCTGAATAATACACAAATTACTTGTAAGTGTACCTATGTAATTCGCTTAATTCAACTATGCCGATAAACCTATAACAGACGTGAATTTTGGACTTTATTGTGTGTGACTTAAAACTTATTTTTGAATCGTTCATCTGTTACCATCTAGATCGGAAAGTAATCCTAACAATATAGAACTATTTGCACCCACACGATCGGTTTTACTAAAACGAAGCTTCGCGGTGCCGTAGTTATAAATGTCACAATGTATTTATGTTGGTATGTAAAAAAAATTTATGAAATTTTGCCGCACTACATCGAAAAATTATTATAGTAAATTTTCGAACCATATTTATTAATTAATTTGCCCAAAGGCCGGCTCGGGGTCGCTTTCTTGCTTGTCTTCCGTAGTACGATAGAATTATAAAGCTTAAAAGAGCACTCTCGAGTAGCTTCTCCAAACTGACCAGCCTCGTTGGAAGTCATCGGATGTTATCATGGAATGCATCAGTGTTACACTCAATCTGTTCACGATCTCTGTTTTACGTCAAATATCCACGCGAACGGAGCCCCTAATGATTTCAGTCCGAACGCGCTAAATGTAAAAATATTTAAACATTACCTTACGACTGAGACCTTCCAATTTATAGGACATTCTATATACGATTTAAGAATCTCATTAGAATCTCTTTTTTATAACAAGAACCTTTGCATCAAAGATCGTAAATTAGTTATAACGTTATGAAAGACATAATTCGAATGTCCTAAAATCGAATGTAGGATGATACGATGATAATTTCCCTTGCTTTCCCACAATTCTTTTGTGACCAAATCGCCCTGTACGAGCGACGCGATCAGGCACACGAAGAAGCACTAACCTAAACGAAGCCTTTTCGCACTAAACACTCAAACAACAAGATTTCTCCAGAGCCTTAATACATTTTCTAAAATACCCAGCGAGAGATTATGACATAACATCAATAAAGTGATTTTAAAAATGAAAAGGACGTTTCTCTCGAAACACTGATGGCCCAAACGATCCAATGTACGATATGAATCGGAACCACAATAAGACGACCCTACCGATCCTACATTATTCTATGAATCATCTTATATTTTCAAATGAGAACAATAACATATTAAAACTCCATAGTATAATAACATGTTAAATATTAATAGTTATAAATTATTAAAAAGATAATTAAGAATGACTTTATTATATTAACCATTTACAACAAAGACTTCATTAATTATGTTACTAATTGGAAGTGCAAAATATTAGTAGTATTGGTTACTAACACCTACATTTTTACTTATGTACCGGCATCAGTAATCAACGCCGTGAGCTGGTCTAATTGATCGGACCTTCGCATGCATCACTCGTGTACCTAATACCTGATACCGGTACCGACCTAAATGTACTGTACTTATTTTTATAACAGAAAATAACGGTTTTATGAAATAGCGGTATATAAAAATCCTTCATAAACACAATATCAAAGCATTGTCCCGATATTTTGAGACACAGGAGGGTGTCGAACTAAGCAATACATCTACACAATGAGATCTTTATTCTCAGTTACTTGAAAATCGTTGCTACGAAATGAAAATGTCAACAAAATTTACCCGTTCGCCGCTAAGCGCACACAAATCCATCGACTGTAGCGCGTAAAGCACAGTTATACATGTTTATGTTCAAGACAACCAACGCCTACTATATTTAATCAATATACCACAAGCACAATATGGTTAAGTGCATATAATATATTTCCCAAGTGAAGCATAAACATATTTATTTCAGCTCAAACATTTTACATATTATATATAACTATAATTAATTTAACAATAAGATGAAAAATGTCATTAAATATAGAAAATGTTGATAAACAGACGCATTCAAAATTATTCGACCCCTCGTGAAGCACCATTCTTAGACCATTCTAGGGTAGATTTCGATTTAAACTTTTCTTCGTGCTCCAATGGAAAAAAGAGATAGATATATGATCGTTCCTTATCATTAATTAGTATGAAAAAACATTATACATAGAAAATTATTTAATTACTTATAGCTTGTGTTCTGTATACAAATTTAGTACGAGATATGTGATTAGTGATTACTTTAAAATATCGTAAAAATTTTAAATATTTAAGAGAATATTTTCATTAATTTGCCTGAGATATAATTAGTGTGTAAGTGGGAGGGCGATAGTATATCTACGAATCATCTACGAATGTATATAATTGGTTGCACAAAATTGCGTCGCCTGGGAGGTACACAGATGTAAGTCAAGTCGGTAACATGTTACAATTTTTTTTTATGCTTTAGAAATGGTGATCTAAAGATAGAACTCATACTTAGTGAGATCTATGTTAAAAATGTATGTATATAAAGGCAAAAGTCGTTTATATAGCGTAGCGATAGTATTAAAAATCTCAACGAAATTGTTGCGAGTTTCTACTAAACGCCGAGAGATGGCGCCACTTCGTTTCTATATCATACAATTGATGTTTTTGTATATTGTTTGTGTATGTACAATTTCTGTACATAAATGAATCGAAACACGACCATTCCTTGCGCTAAATCGCTTTTGTCTTAATTAACATTCAAAAAACATCACAGTAAATTGGGTCGAAAGTGTTTTAAATGTTCGCAAGTGACTTATATTTTGTGATTCGCTTACATCATTATACTTCCAAGGCGATGATTTATATATTAAACTACAATAACGTTTCTATGTACACAAAGTAAACAAAAATGAAGCACTAACACATTTTTCCACAATTAAAAACTTTGGGACTGTGGTTATTATTATATAGATTAGTTATCTATGGCCAAATACTTTACAAGTCAATATTATCTGTGATTACTAATAATATAATAAGTCCTTGAAAACAATACGCGTATATATAAAGTAACGATCCTTTGGTTGTGATTTAAAATCATCTGTGGACTTACTGACATACACAATAACATACACAATAACAGTATTGTGATGAATAAAGCCCGATGAAATAATTAAATTCAAGAACAATGAGATTGTTAGTAGGTTTCTACGTTGGTCACATTAGCCTTCCATTGATATGTACTCTGTGGTTAAATAATACGCTATAAAAGATTTAAATCGTAAGATTTATCGTACATTACTCTTTATTTTCATCACTTGGAATTTATAAAATGTCAATTGATTAAATAGCTTTTTAAATCTAATAGCAAATTGCTATGCAATCAGCTGCGTATTTATAATGCATACTCACAATAAATATTATCTTTAAATTAATTATTCATGGTAGATGTTATTTTTGACAAAAAAAACTTTTTCTCTAGGGCTCTTTGTCAACGCTAGTTATACATTTTTGTCTTAAGACCAATCTTCGATTGAAACCTTTTACTTGAAATAAGTCAAGATTAACAATATCATTAGTAAGTAATAGATAAAGTAAACACCATAGATAAAATAGGCTAACTTTTATTATACAGTAAAATTACCATATTTTTTCAAGACTATGATAACACACTGGAGTCCTTTAAAGTTCCACAATTTTAATTATGGATTAAATTTAATTTATATATTTATTAGGTATCAAATTTACTAGCTTTTTTTTCAATAAAATACAACTACTACACATCATTGTATGATGGGTCGTACCATAGATTAATGTGAAGAGATGCAGAGTAAAAAATATGAGTTATATAAACACTCAAGTATGCAATTACCTATGTCAAACCGGAATCCAGAGTCCATACTTGTTATGAATTTCGAACTACATTTGACATTTGTAACTGTGAAATCTTGCCAACTTTGATAGATTGATGAATGTTAGTTATCTCTTTCATGAACCACGATCGTCTGCAAAAGTATAACACAAACATTCATATATCTATCAGTACTCGGCGACGCACCATCTCTTTAACTGTTATTCTATCGCAAGTGTACAATGACTTTTAAATGTACACTGAATATAATCTATGTCTATGGAATTAATACAAAATATTTAGTTGTATGTCCTAATACATTACACTAAATTCGACGTAAAATGGCAAAAAAATGTCAAAAAAAAAACAATAAAAACCATAACCTACTAATAACATTGATAAGCGTAAAAATGTAACTAAACTCACAAGATTCCACTTAGTTTAAAAAAATAATTCACAAAACTAGCACAATACTGAGACCATAGAGTAAGGACATAAGGGGAGTAGTTGCCACGTGTCGAGTTTACCATCGAATCAATTATCAATAACCTCATATAACAATATAATAATACTAAACACTAAAGCCTAATTTTTATTGGTGTACATAATTCAAATTTATTTTAACTTTATATAAAATTAATTTTTTATTTCTTTTATCTGTACCTAGTCTCATGTTTTACAAAAAAAAACTATCGCATGGACTGATCTAATAAATTCGTCGGTCATACGACGGATGGCACAATGTTAAGGTAATTTGGAATTTATTGCATAAGTCTTAAATTCAAGACGATCGACAGTTTGGAAAATGCTGAAGCTTAATCATGACACGGGAACATTCCCATAATCGATATCCTTCTTCTATGACTAAGATCTAACCTCAAAAAATAATAAATTAACTACAAACGCATAGGAATATCAATTTTACCATCGTATATAGCGAAAGGTTCTTGGTCCGAATTGCGCGTTTGCACGCTTTCACCGTGATAACATTTTATTTTAGTACTCTGTCGTGACATAGGAAAATCACTAGAGCCAGCATTACTAATACTCTCCGCCGCATCTTCCAACTTCGACGGCTCATTCGCTACAACTGCATCTCTGCCTCCGCTATTAAAACATTTTAAGCATTGTAAAACCGCGATTCCGTCACATCTGAACCCGTCACTGCTAGTTTCTATCTCGTCACAGAATGTTAATCCGTCATCGTTCACTCGCGTCACCGTGTATAGTCTGTGAAACCGAACACTCGTCACGTCACGTGTCAACCCTCCGCACGCCGGCGCGCCGTTCACTGCGCCTTGCGCTCGGTCTCGTGTCATACGAAGTCCATGGCGTCGTGCGCTTTGCCGGTGAACTTGCCGAACGACCGCTTCCTGAGCGTGCGCTCGATCAGCTTCTTCACTTCGCTCACAATGAACACGCTCGACGTGAGGCACACGAGGAATATTATATCTGAAACGAGATACAGTAACGTACAGATCTACGTAGGGGAACGTAGCGTCTACGAACATAACGCGTCGAGGTACTTGAGTGAATACGCGAATGTTTTTTTGTTTATTGAGTGACACGACTGACGAATCGAACATTTCAACGCTTTCGAATATCGTAATCGTGAATTTTTAAAAAGACGCGCCATTAAATCTGCTTCGGTTCGCAGCCCAAAATTACCGGCCGAATTCGGCAGGTGTGAAGCTAAACTTAAACATAGCGTTATCTCTAGCTATAAACCTACGTATATATTGCATTATGTTACAAGATTAAAATTGTATTTTTATGTAATCACATAAAATTTTTTGCACAATAAATAATGCAATTCTATTTAAAGCTAAATACATTTATTTTATTGTAGCTGACAATTTTATCTTCGGCGTGAGATAGTTACCGATTTGTAATATTTAGATCTATGCTCATATCAAAGATCTTGACGAATCTTAATTTATGATAATGAAAAAAATTGTTAAAGAGAATTTTGGAAACGTTACAACTTCTACCTTAATAAAAGATTTCCAACTCACCGTGTCCAGTCAAGGCTTCGGTCTGAAAGACGCGTTGCAGCGGCGGGAAGTAAACCACGAGCATTTGTCCGACAAGACTCAAGGTGACCGCTATCAAAAACATCCTGTGAAATACGTTAATATTGAATGTACAGTCGATTCCGGTAACATCTAATATGTGACGATCGAACGTTTTAAGGCTATAGAGTTTAGACGGTCCTCTCTTGACAATAAATTCTTACACTGCTTATCGAGTTAAGTTTAGTTAACCACTAGTAATATCCATGATAGTCTGACTCGCCGGTTTGACAATATTTCAATTAGTACATAAATATTAAAATAATATTCATTGTATGCCATGACACAAATCCATATGACAAGACGAGGCAGTAAATAAAATTGAGACAGCCTGGCCGGGATACAACTAACAGAAACCCATCAATGAACCAATGCGGATGGTATTTCTCAACGTGAGACGTGGGGGTTTCCTCTACACGTTTCTGCAGCGAAGCGAGCGCGAATGACTAGCGAGTGATAAAATTGCTCGTTGGTGTGTCGGTGATAGATCGAGCGCTGGCCGTGAACCACTCACTTGTTGGAGAAGAGTCCGACCTGGAACACGGACTTGGTCTGCGAGCGGCACGACAGCGCGTTGAACATGTCGAACAGCACGAAGCACGTGAACGTCATGGTCGTGTCGCGCGGGGTGATCTTGTTGTCGGACATCTGGGAACATACACGTGTTGTAACTGGAGTTGTTACGGACATGAAATTTCCGATCGGTATTTATGAATAATATTTTACCGATTACGGTTATGGATGTAAAATTATTTCTGATTATCCGATTGTTTAGGATAATTTCGGTTGAGGATATTAGATGATTTACGACTTGGACAAAAAAAAATGTATTTACAAAGTTTGACTTTTTTTCTGGTATTATAATCACTGAAAAAACAAATTGAATAATAAAAAAACTTGTCTAAAATGAGAACGACACGGCTTATTTATCGGCCGGATCAAAGTAAACCAGTCATAACGTGTTCTCTGACTCTGTCTTTATCCGAAATTATCCGAAACTTTATCATCGGAATCGGTTACGGTTTCGCAAATATATTTTTTCGGATATCCGATAGCGGAGCTCCATAACATCCCTGGTTGTAACATTGTCACCTTATTTTATTCTCAATCCGTTACCTTCCCACTGCAAGGCACAGGTCTTTCCTTGTAATTGAGAAATCCTAGAGCATACGCCGTCGAGTTGGTTCTGTGGTAATCGATGCAGGGGTCGGTGATCGACTCGACACTCGGGAATTCTCATGTCGCCCGAAGGCTTCGCACGTCGGTGTCTATTAAGCTATTAAGGCCATTACTCCATTTCGGTGCCAATTTCAGCAATTTTAATTTTTAGAAAATTAGAGCAAAACAGGCGAGCATAGAAATAACAGTAGCCAGTACAACCTAATTAGTTTATGATGCTGTGCCGTCAAGTTGTACCGTTTTGCTGTTGTCACACATTCGGCGGTGCACGAGGTGCACCCCAATACACCGACAGTCGATCCTTATACCGCGTTCGTGCACACCGGGTCGTGCGCATGTTATTGTATGACTATAATGTAATTGCGCAATATAAAACAATATTTCAAATTATTCGGAATATCTTTTGGGGCTCCTCTATCACACACGCAGATCACACGCCCACCACACGCACAAAAATGGAAACTCCGCAGAACCATTAACTTCCCGGAGTCCCTTGGACTTACTCCAGGATGCCATGGCAAATGCGACGTAACATTTAACTCCACTGAAGCTGGTGAGCCACTCACCTCCCTGTTGAAGACCCACAGGGTGCCGGCAATGATGATGGCCGCGGACAGCAGCACCGACAGCAGCAGCGAGCGCGATATGATCTTCCGGGAGGTGTCGCGCGGCTTGCGACGGACCACCTCGTGGTCCACCGGCTCCACGCCCAGCGACTGCGCCGGTGGACCTGGCGGCCCCGACCGAAGGTTAATTTAAACACTAATTTAAAAACTACGCTTTTACAGCCACAAGAACTGCACCCCAAAATTTGGATATTTTTAAAGTACTTAAGGTAAACTACTGTTTTTAGTGAAAATAGAAGGTCAATAATAAAAATAGCTACTAAATTATTTTCCTACCATCTATATTTATATTCATATAAATATTCCACTGTTTCATACAATTGTAAATATATATTATTTAGCATAAATAACTATAACTATTGGTTATATTTACATAGTGTAATTTGTACTTTTATGTTTAATTAACCATAATATTTGCTGCTAAGTCATACTTTGATTTTGTGTGTGATGTGAGATTACAAAATTACGGTTAGGGAAAGCACACACACACACACACACATTTACACATGTAAATCCGGATCGGATTTAACACGGGGCGTATAAATATTATAATCGAGTACCGTCCATGATGATGTTGATCCACAGTATCTGCATAGCGTTGAGCGGGTTGGGCACGCCCATGAGCGTGGCGAGCGCGATCAGCGACAGCGCCGCGATCGACGTCGACAGCTGGAAGCGCACGAAGTTGCGGATGTTGTAGAATATGCACTTGCCCTCCTCGATCGCCGCGCTGTGGCAGTGGAGAGGATCATATTAATTAATTGTAACTAAAAAGCGACAGTAAATCGAGTGTCGGTCAGAAGGCGTCAGTGATATATCTTCGGTATTTATTAATACTTGGCGTAAAGGATATTCACCTGCACTACTAATTCCCACCCTCGTTCCGAAGTCTACCGCGTGACATATTTGCAAATGTAACATATTTAATTATATAAAAAAAATAATTAACCATGTAAACCCAACGATAATTTTAAATTTAACCGTTGCCATATGCTGTACAAATGAAGAGTTAACGCAACGAGTGAGTTAGTTAAAAGCAAACGTGACGTCAATGCCTCGGGTAGTTGATCAACGCTCACATGATGGTGGCGAAATCGTCATCGACGAGGATCATGTCGGCGGCCTCCTTACACACGTCAGTGCCATTTCGACCCATCGCGATACCGATGTCTGCGCGCTTCAACGCCACGCCATCGTTCACTCCGTCGCCTGCAACGCATAGTGGATTAAATGTAAATGATTTAATAAATAAATAAATGAATAAACGTTCACACACTCACACCCCCGTACTAGGATCCCCTGTGTTGCGGGCGGCATGGACATACACAATTATCACATCACAAACACCCATGACCCGAGAACAAACATTTATCTGTCACATAAATATCTGCCCCGGCCGGGAATCGAACCCGGGACCCCACGCTCGGCAGGCAGGGTCACCACCAATTGGGCTACGGGGTCGTCAATTTGAATTCAACAAGTAATTTTGAATCGTCCAACCTCTAAAAGTACATTTTTTTAACTCGAAACTCGAAATTCCGCGTGAAGTACCACCGCGCCTACACAAGGAACCAGAGTTTCCCTGCGCCCGCTGTAGCGTTTGACTCGATGCACCTAGTTACGTCACTATGACAAATGTGGATACCGAGTAAAAGCTATGACGACGTGATATCGAATCGTGAAAACGATCGTCATCGGTCCTGTTTTATGCAAACTATTACTTCGCAACCGCAGTGCGGTCTCCACACTTAAGCCAGTAAAACAGCCACAGACTTTCGGTGTGGGGCCCATTTGGGATTAGGTATTGTACAACGAACACATACCGTGCAATCTAAGTTAGCGTTTAGCGTTAAGTTAGTGAAAAAGTTACTAGGGCCATAAAATCTCGCAAATAAAACACTGAAACCAAGTACTCTTTCTATCTGATAATGACATACATATTTGTAATAAAAAGAACAATCATGACTTCGTGCAACAGACGTAATTTAATTCAATGAGGCATTTTAAAGTTTTTTTTTTTTAAACTATTAGACAATGTGTTATTCGCGATCCATCGAGAGTTGATTAGCAGATAAATTATATAAAAAGGGGATAATTATCCATTAAACTAACGCTTTGTCCGTCATGTTATAGGGCGACAATATATTTCGAGCAAACAAATTAATAATAAGTCTAACCTGTCATGCCCACGATGTTGCCGAGTCGTTGCAGAGATTTCACAATAGAAAGCTTGTGTTTAGGAGTCACTCTGTAGAAAACGCTTATCTGTAAAAAAATATTTGACATATATTAAGAGTTTCTTAGTAATATTATTATTAACAAAGAAATTGTACTTTTCAATTCTGAGCAATTTTTTGTAGGTATCACTATTACTAATATCAAACTCGACAGATGACTCAGGGACTGAATATTAAAATGGATATAGCACAATTAATTACACTACGGTGTTTTTAACATGAGACTACTCTACAAACTCACATACAGTAATCATACTTTATAATACACGATTTAAATACATTATTTCTAATTAATATAAGTAATATGAATATTTAAAGGTTTAAATGGCTCTACGTATAATAGGTAGAGCCATTGGAAGAAAGAAACAAATAATACTAATCGACATTAACTACAGCACTTACAGTGCATTAAAAATATATATATAACAAAATACAACATGTTACAGACATGATCGGGCTAATTTCCCTGCTACTGAAATGAATAACTATAACATGAATTCACTTACAGATTCAATGATGCCATCCAACTCTTCGTCCGACATGCTGTCGAGCTGGTCGCCGGACAGCGACTGCGAGTGCAGCACGTCCAGACCGACCATTTGTCCTGGAACATACACAAGCATGTAATCATTCTCTCATTATCATCACAAGCCAAACTTTCCCCTGGTTGGAGCTCAGGTTTCTTATTACATAAGAGACAGTAAAGACCCTCCACTACATTGACCACGTGCAGATTTGTAAACTTCACAATTGTATATACATTATGACAAATTACTTTGTTTTCAGCAATTGATAATATTTTTTTTATATGCAGGGAAGTTTGAAAAATTATAAGTGCCATTTTTACCCTGAGCGACCGGACGAGGCAACGTAGGTCACGTTCATACCACTAGGTTATCACTACCTTCGATTCATTAAATCCACCAGTGTATGGTACTGACCGACAGCCAACGCGGTGGTCTTTGCATCCCCGGTGACCATCTTGACGTGGACCTGCGCTCTCCTCAGCGCTGCGATCGCGGCGCGCGCCGTCTCCCGCGGCGGGTCGCAAACTCCACACACGCCAGTGTACACGAGATTCTCGAGACTCGGGCCCCGGCACAGGGCTATTATACGGAGGCCTGGGGATAGAAAATGGAATCAAATTAAAAATAAGAGCTCTTAAAAATAATTAAACAGACTTCAAAAATAAAATAAAAAAATAGAAAATAGTAGTGAAAATTAAATTGAATAAATTATTATTATATAATGCGCTCGATACTGAAATATATGAAGGCAGTGTCAAGCCAAATAGATCTCTACCTAGATAGATGGTAGATACGCTTGGTTCCATTCCGCCACATCGTACTATTTTTAGTAGGTATTATATTCCGTTAATAATTAAGGCATTCCAATCGCTAAAATACATATACACAAACATAGAACCTCTTCTATTTTTAGAGTGGGTTCGTTTGCTTATGTATGTACGCCCACATGGGCCCATTCACGCGAACATGTACATACATACATACATTTGTTCTGTAAAGTAACGCCAAACAACAACTCGATTAAATCACCCTGATACAATCAACATTACACTACACACACACCCATCCGACCAATGTTGTACGCCTCGTTGAGGAAGTCCGCCTGCTTGTCCTTAGTCATCGGCGCGTAGTTGCCGGCGCTGTCGATGTACTGCGTGCACAGCGGCAGAACCTTCTCCACCGCGCCCTTCACGAACACCTCCTCCTTCTGCCTCCCGTCCTGGTACTTGGGCGTCGCTTTCACTACCATCATCTTCGTTTCTGAGCTGTTCAAGGTAGTAAGTTTTAGTATTTATAACGGAACTTTCACACTGGTAAGTATACGACCGTTTTGTTCCAGCGTGGACGGTGGAAGGGTTGGGTGACCTTCAAGATAATTTCATAACAACTGATATCGTTAGATAACAATCACCTGAACGGTATCTCGTGCAGTCTAGTCCATTGTTCGCGGATATCGGACATTCCATTCTTGAACGCACAGGCTAACAGGGCGCCCTCTGTCGGCTGCCCGTATAGTACGTCGTCGCGGATGGTCGCATTGTTGCATAGAACACCCACCTGAAAATAAAATTCATTCAAAATGGTATGGTATCATTCACTTCTAGAAACAATTGTAATAGGAGGTATAATAGGATGAATGCACCTGATACAGACTTCAAGTAGGATTTCACAATTCATTTTAAAAATAATTATACAGTAAGCAGACGAAATTTAGGCACATGTGATTTGTATTTGTCCACATTTTTAAACGTAGGTTAATACTATTGTTATGCCAGCTATTAATAAAATCATTTGAACACAAACATACAATTTTCCAATATAAAATGCTTTACGTCATAATAGTTCACAGCCGAGGCATGTAATCCTACGAGGTCCACCACTATTGTCATAACGGTGACTATTGTGACAATGACGAAGAAGATGGTAGAAGTTGGTTCTTGATCACACTCCAGAAGTATAAAAAGAAACATTGTAAATTCCACAATGCAATACCAGTATAAAAAAAGATACAACGTTCAATACCTCCAACATGCAGTTAACGCCCATCCTGGCGACGTGCAGATCCCGTCCCTTGTAGGCCCGTAGCTGGACGTCGCCGCGCACGCAGTACCCCGCCCCCGTCACCTCGGCTATGTGCCCCCCGGAGGTCGATAGCGTGGTCACCGTCATCTCGTTCTTCGTCAGTGTGCCTGGGAACGACGAACGAAAATATCCAGCTTTACAAATTGTTGTACCGATTACCTACTTCGGTGTTCTCGTCTCGTCAGCTTTTGGTGGTCGACGTCGAGCTTAGACGTCGTATGATAACGCCAATCGGACCAAACCATTTTTGGAGCCTCGCTCAGGTTTCACGCCAACAGCTAAAACTTTTACCATACTGTTACACAACACTTCACGCAACGACACAAACCCGTTTTGTCGCTGCAGATGACGTTGACGCAGCCCAGGGTCTCGACTGTGGGCAGCTTCTTGACGATGGCGTTCCGCTTGGCCATCCTCATCACCCCCAGCGCCAACGTCACGGTCACCACTATCGGAAGACCTGGAAAGACACGAAAAATCTGTATAACATAGACCTGGTTAACGTTCCCTCAAACAAAACTAAACATCAAAAGCACACGTCATTTGCCGCAAAAACAACCAAATTATCCGTTAGCGTGTCTGTAATTTTGTGTTTCGAAGAAAACGTCAACTCGAAAATAGTCGAAAGAGACGTTGTTGGCTGTCAAAGCGAAAATTACGAACCCAAACCAGTAGTCAACTTTGCAACTAGTACAAGCCACCTAATTACAATCATCATTATCACCTTCTTCACACGATCATTTTATCATTACCTCATCATCACTATTAATAATTTTTCTATCGTCATCACCTTGATATCGTCGTCACCGTGATGACACCCTCACCTTCAGGTATAGCGGCGACGGCCAAACTGACGCCGATGGTGAACATGTCCTGCAACGCCTTGCCCTGCAGCCACCCGGCCACCATGATGAAGCCGATGATGCAGAACGAGTATAGCGACAGCTGAGCACCGAGCGCGTCCATCGACTTCTGCAGCGGCGTCTTGGGAGCCTCCTCGGCTTGCATCATGCGGAATATGTCACCGAACTCGGACCGCTCGCCCGTGCTCACCACTATGCCCTGGAGACAAACGTTACATGCTAATGTTAGGGTACTTCTATTGCCAAAATCTATAACTTCTGTTAGGTACCAATACAATAACACTATTTTAATGTTCAATCAATATTATGACCAGTTTTATACATACTAAGTTTTATATATTTATTAATAGTAGTCTTTTCGTTATACGGACGACCAATGTCCATGTTCTGAATGCCCTGAAGGTTTAATTTACCTCGGCACAAGGACAATGTCGCTCGAATTCCAAAAACCGCAAAACTTAAAATAAATTGGTTATTGCAAATTTTACTATCCGAATTGTAGAGCGGCAACGTTTCAATAAACAGAAAGCCCGACTGTAAACCTGCCGAGTATCTTTTTTTTTCAAAAATGTTTCTTAAAATTGGTATGCAGAGTTCGGCGGCATGAGAATTTAAACTACGACGTTTCTCTTCATAGTTCTTGCTATATGTACTCCGTCGGTATACACTAACTCACTAAAATATCTACCTTCCAATCCTAGCAGTTTATCGAAAATCGTATAACCGAATTAAGGAAACTGATGATATATTTTTATAATCGAAAAAAAAGTCTGCTTTTATCAAATCTCTAAATCAAACAAGGTGAATATCGCATTTTAGGAACCCTTTTACACACCTTGGCATTCCCGCACCGGACCAGCGTGCCCATAAAGGCGATGTTGTCCTTGTTAACCCTGCCCGCGGCCGCCTTGTTGGGCAGCACGCTCTTGACCGCCGGCTCCGTCTCGCCCGTGAACGAGGACTCGTCGATCGCGAGGTCCGTGGAGTCGTACAGCCGGAGGTCCGCCGGAACGCGGTCGCCGACGTTCAGGTGCACGATGTCGCCGGGGACGAGGTTGCGAGCTAGGAAATGCTCGACGCTACCTTCGCGAAGACTGCAAGGGCGATAATTAAGAATTCCATTAATTAGCAACGACTGCTGCACCGCTGTCATTTATAGGTCGAAAAATGTGTGATGCACGCAGAACGCTAACCTGACCTTCTCTGTGAGCGAGACCAATGTTTCAAGTACCAGGATATCACTGCTCGCATCTAATACACAGTTTCAAAACACAATTCACAGTTTGTCTCAATCGACAATCTTATGAGATCTATAATGAATCTATATTGCGTATACTTATATTGTTTTTGTATTAATAATATTAATGATTTTATGAGCTTGTGTGTATGCTGAGAGTAATCTGCGAAACCTCTAATAATTTTTATTGTGCAGAGAGTTGTTCAATGTGCTACTCTCTCTCTCACACATCATACATATCAAGTGCTGAAGGAATAGTAATCCACCCAGTTTGTTCTATATGTACGGGTTTGTTAAAACAAGGATAGAGAGCTCCACAAAGATTAGCAGCAAGCGTATTTCCAATGTCATTACGACGATTACGTGCTTACGCGTAGGACCTTAATACCAATTGAATGATTTTTACAAATAATAACAATAAGAAGATATGTTTTAATTGTTATTAAAATTTTATTCTTGAGTATTGATGTCAATTCAGTAACAATACAAGTAATTAACAGAACATCAATATATTGTTAGCAATAATAACGATTTTAAATTGTTCACTCGCCTTTATTTACTTTATACTACTAGGTAATAATTACAATCCTCACTTGATTCCGTACCACTTGAGGGTACCATACCGCTCGAACGAATCGAATGCCCGTGCTCGTGTCATACAGCCCTTTTAAAGGTTTTAGTTTTAATCGAACCAGCAACTATACTCATGACGACGAGGCCAGGCACTTATCGGTATTATTTTAAATTATTATAATATATGTTTTATTCGACCGGATTAATTCAGTGGTTAAATTAAATTACTTGAATAAAATAAACGCTCATATAAATATTATTTACAAATATGTATACAATATAGTCTCTTTGTATGTTTGCATTTGCTGGCACGTGCCGCGTTACGTGATCGCGAATTAAATTTCAATTGTAATTATACTCGTCTGCTGTGTACTATTACTGTATTGGTTTTATATAGATTGATAAGAAGTGTTGACTCGTTGCTTGGGTAACACGCTCTATAGCACTGTCAGTGTAGTGAGGATACGAAATATTAGTTCGATGTATATTGTCACGAAACATTGAAATAAAATCAAAATGCATGACTTAGTACGGTCCAACTGTACTGCAACGTAATGGGATAATCATGAGTAAGATTTTCAATGAAAAAAATAACACTATTGGTATATTAAGTACCATTATATATGTAAACATAATTTTGCTTATTATTTTTTAATTAATATTTCGGAGCGAAACACGTGTTGGTGACGGTATGTATGTTAGTATATACTTTTGTTTATCATAAATGCATGTTTTCCTTTGTGGGAGGGAGGGAGGTTCTATGCAAGTATAGAAGTATATACCATCATACATTGTGCTTGCGGATTGTTGCATAGTAAATTAACACTAATTTAATTATTAATATTTACTTTTTAAATTTATAAACTAAACTATGTTGCACTAATAGAAATCACAATGGTCTAAATCTAAACAATTAAATAAAAAAATATGGGAATAACATGTGCAACTTTTCCCCCAGATTCCACCATATTCCATGAATTCATTCTAAGCCGAAATGCATCCCAACTGGGGGCGCCCCTCATAATTTTTTCCATTGGTAAATTATTGGTTCAATTTTCCATGAATGATTAGAACAATTGCTCAATACAATATTCTGCAATTGGTTCATTCACTTCAATGTTGTCTCTTTACCACAATATGGCGCCTGGTCCTCGCCAATCGACTATTGAATACTATCATATATTTATGGACACTCGAAAAATTAAAAACAATTGATTGATGTATGAATAATCAAAAACGACCCACGCTTAGCGTGTCTTGCATCCCACAAACACTTAACACCCTTGGCGTCTTGCAGTCGGTTAATTGAGGTATATAATAAGCAATGTGTAAGTTATAAATTGATCAGTATAGAGTGATGGGTGAACCATAGTTGAGGGCATCTGTGTGGCATCGACAGATAAGGTGTTATGGGCTTCAACCGCCCTAGAAGCCAAGTTAACCTTCCCTGCTCGTGGTGCTTCTTACTGGTCCTAGAACGAGGCAATATCGCCGGGACCTTCCTGTTAATCTATACTAATAAATAAAATTGAAGTGTCTGTTTGTAATATTAAAATAACCGCTTTTTACTACATGCATATGAATGTATATACGGTACATATACCAAAATAACATTTTTTACCATTTTTGTCTGTCTGTCTGTCTGTCTGTTTGTTCCGGCTAATCTCTGAAACGGCTGGACCGATTTTGTTGGGACTTTCACTGGCAGGTAGCTAATGTAATAAGGAGTAACTTAGGCTACTTTTATTTCTAAATAACTTTTTTGTTTAATTCCACGCAGACGAAGTCGCGGACACACTTAGTATTAAAATAAAATAACTGCTCGCTGCATTACAAAAAACAAAACAATTTTGATATATTTTTTTATTTCATTCTATAATCGAAATGTACAAAAAAAGTATTACTACTAACGAAAATAGTTTAAAGTTTTACTAATAGATGTCTTCAGTAAATATCCTGAATCATGCTGTTGACTGTATCTTATAGACAAAAGAATATTTCATCTCCAACAAAACATCAGTGACACACGCATACAATACCTAGTTCAATGTTTACTTACAAAGAAAACTCAGCTTGTATGTTTCCAAAATATTATTTTACAGTTAAAAGTATAATATATTTATACACCAAAAGTTTAAACCCTCACCAGTTGCACGACGGCGGTACAAGCTTGTTGAGCTCCTCCAGGGACTTCTCCGAGCGGTACTCCTGGACGAAGGCCACCGTCACCACAATCATGATGGCCACGGTGATCGAGATCGCGTCGTCGTACTGCCGCATACACACGCTCACCACCGCCGACCCTGCCAAGATAAAGACGGTGTGTTATATTTATAATAATATTAATAGAATTATAGTTAATTAAAGCTAAATAATATACTTCTGCAGCAATCTGAACGACAAAGATGATTTTTCATTGAAATAAATATGAATACTAGCGCCATCTGTTGACGGACAAACCATTCATCTCAAATTTAACAGCACATAATACCGAACGAGAGATTTATGTGACCACTCAATGTTTTTTGTGATGTTTTTGTTTGTTCTTGTGTTTATGTTAACGTTGTTTATTTATTTATTTATCTTCTTTTTTATTGTTACCATCGTAAATTAAGCTATATCTAAGATTTACTGCTCTAAATTTGTTTGGTTTTGTCGAAAATAAATAAGTCACTCAGAACGGGAAGTATTGTACACTTTGCTTCGTATATCAATATATTTTCAATTTTACTCTAATCTCGAGGTGTTTTAAACACGGTCTCGACATAACTATAGAGGCTGTAGAAGTAATGAAAGCATCGACATACTGATTGCATGTATAAAATATGGATGTGTGTATTATGTTACATAAACTTATTTATTTTAAGAGAATATATAGGTATAACTATCTATGTCTTCTATCAATTTATCTAATACATATTAACATGTCTTATTCGCAAGTACACGCACGCACTCCGTTCGTTTGTCCATTGCCGCAAGAGACAGCGACCCGAACGATCTGTCTGGCCCCCCAGCCATCGCTGTATCACCAACTAATTCGTATTAAATAAGTTACTACATGATGCAATAACACCGATCGCCAATGAGAATTGTGATTTTGTAATAAACAGTACTTAATGCTACATTGAACGCCGCTCGTCATCCGCACGTCGGAGAAAACTTATTTTAACGAGCGTTCATCGTCATCTTAAAGTATTAAAACGACAAAGGAGTCAGAAGCGTGACAACAGTTAAATAGAAAACATAAAAATTCAACGACAAACTTAGACAAAACGAACATTATTACATTTAACGACCGCCAGATATTAAGGTACCAATCGATCTCGCCTGACCTGTATCGGTCGTACCACCATTTATCATTCTTATTATTAGTAGGATTATTATATATTAACATGAAATGGACATCGGTAGATGTCGCCGCTGTTTGATATTGACTTTGACAGATCAACATGAATGCTGTCACGTTTTGTATTTTTCGTAGCTTTTCAAACTTCACTTTGCTGCAATTCGCCACTAGATGGCGTTGTAATACATCAACTGCTATACCGCATAATTCAACCGATCAGCATGACATTTAGGTTTACAAAAGTATATCACCGTGGAGAATATAATTATTAGTACCGTTGTAACTAGCCATTATACTCTTCTGTCGATGTTGATAGTTGATTGTTAGTTATGTTGGTTTATTATGTTCACACTACACTATCATCTGTTATCTTATATAAACCCATTATCATACATTTCATAATGTAATTTTTGGTGATTTAATAATGGTAACCAATTGAAATGTCTATTGAGAAAATCAATCATTTCAAAATTCACTAGACACGCTGGCAAATGTCAGATGTGTAGAGCTGCTAAAATTGAAAATTCATATGTAATTTGTGAATAATATATATGTTGTGATAATGTTAAAAAAATCGTCTTTTAAGATACAGAATACAGAGAAAGGAAAACGAACGCACAGAATGAAAACGTTAATCGTAGCACGTTACCCGGGTGTTCGATGAACACTTATTCTGTAAAACATACCTTTGATCAGAGCAACAAACAAAACCCAACGTTAACATTGAATGGGATTAATTTGTATTACAAAGTAAATTATGGTAGTCATTTCATTATTAAATATAACTGAATAAGAAAGGCTCGTTCATAAATTTTCTCATTGTAAATAGGGTTTGAACGGGGTCGCGGTTAATATCTGTCGTAGGATTAAAAAGGAAAATTTATTGTGACTGGTAGGTATCTGGTTCGTCCTAAATCGTACTTTGTGTTTTTAAGTATCATTTAGGGTTGAAAGAGGTAAAATATCTTACGCAAATAAAACTTTCATTCGAATAGGAATCATAAAACATTGCCTCATCTAATATTTGGTATATTTTATAATATTTGAAGACCTGTCGAACGAAGGATCGCGGGTTCGATCTCGGTCAGGGCGTACATCAATGTCACAGATAAATGTACGTTGTTTTAAATTCTGCGAAAACAGATCCATTTCCCCGGGATGGAGCAGTAACCTATACCGTAATTTAAGTGACAAATACGCCGGGTATCATCTAAATCTATTCAATGGCTTCAGACTGACGGATAGGAAAATTTAAAAAAAAAGCTATATTTCGATAATAAAGCTCACCTGTACATTATGTCCCTACATTCAAAATTACAAAAAAAAATTTAAACGTAGTTGCAGTTTTATCATCAAAACATTTTTTTACGTATCTATCCGTGAAACAGGTCATTAAGTCATAGTCAGTTTAGCCTTCACTGAAAACCCATGGTAATGAGATGTATGTATGTATTTTACCGCCTGCCTAATGTTATCATGTACAATTACACGATTTAATTGTACCTGCATCCGGTTGTAGACGAAGGCTGTGCGTCTGTTCTCATCATTCAGATGTATCGACAATGGTATCTTACTTTGGAAAACCAAACGATTATTCATTTATAATTATCGTAACAGCAAACACATACACAATCCATTAGTTTTAATATTCACTGGAGCCTACATGAAAGGTAACCTAAAGAGTATACCTATTGCATATCGGTTATTTATTTATGACACTGCATTTGATAAATGTGAGAGTCTACAAGCCAAACATCTGAGCGGAGAACTGGCTCACCTGAGTCCATCAGTGAGTAGTATCTGACGTGTTGCCTACCGAAATGGAAACACAGGAACCGCTTAACTAGCTAGCTGGCTCTTCGACATTGAAGACGAAATCACGTAAAAATATATTTATGGTTGTTTCTAGAACGAAGCTAGATAAACTATGACCCGTCGAGATTAATATAGAGATTTGTATAGAAGTCAGCGACCTCCAGCAAGAGGACCTGCTCGCCATGGCCTCGTCCGTTGTTCACTAGGGCTGTTGAACCACGGGCAGGTGAGCTTGGCATGGACTCAATAATGGGTGAAGGCCTTACATCCCAAATATGAACTTAAGAAAAACAAATCAAGCCATTTATTCATTTAGATACCGATGCTACATTTAAGAACATCGCATATTTTTTAAGCAAAACAAGAAGAAAAGTTTAAAGAATCTTTTGCGATTCTTTTTTCTTATAAAACCAAATGAATAACAATTGAAATCAAGTCTTCGGTATATTTCAAACCTTTCAAATCTACTTGTATCTGTTGACCCTAACACTCAAGCGAAGGCCTCGATCTGTTCACGGTCGATATAAAACCTTTCATAGGAAAAAGCAGATGATGAATAGAGGTCGCGAACAGGAAAATTAAATATAACATTAGGCGCATCTAACTGACAACAAATAGTCCAAGTTCAAAGACAGAAATAATCACAGTTACATTTATTAAACATTCCCGTATTTACATATATAAAAAGATAACTAAATTCTTCGATGTCCCAGGGCTTCTAGAGTTAACCTGCAAATATTTATATAGTTTCAATATACAACGTGTCCCCTTTCTGCATGTAGCTACAGGACAACGATGTCTTAGTTCAAAACTCTACCAATAAATAGCTCAGTAAATGTCACCGTTAATCACGCTAAGTGTCTTACTAGATTCTACGGGAGAAATTGGGTCGGATGGATTTTTTTATCTTAAGTTTTTTTCTTAAAGTAAAATATTCATTTAAATTATGAGCTTTTTACTGTCCGATAGAGTCCGGGGAAAAAAGGAAGGACATTATCTAAGTGACAGACAGAGATGAGACACGGGTTGTGTTTAAGAGTTACGTTTTCATTTAAGTACGGAACCTTGCAAAAAGTGTTAAGCGACCAAAAATTAACTGTGAATATTTAATTCTACACGTTTTTACCGTATCTATTGGAAATGAAGAAGACGTCTGCAAGTTTTACATGGCAATATATATATATATATATATATATTATAATAACACATATACATAACATAATACACATAAAAGAGAATTGTTAAATATTAATAAAATAGTAACTGATATTGAAGTCTTGAAATAAATTAATAAATAATGTTTTTTTCATTGCAGTGTAAAGTGCGTGTAATAGTAATAATCTATATGTCGGAGATGGTCATTAGTATAGACGTGAAACGAAACTCAGCACGATATCCGAGTGATGGCAGCACCGCCGCGATGACGTCGATACTCGGCTAACATCGTGCTACAACAGAGCCTAGCTACTGGAGTGACGCCGGACGGTGCCACAGTTTACATTTTGCGGTCGAAGAGATCGGTTCCTCCGCACTGGGAACAGTTACTTGTTTCGTTTGCCCGGTGTGAAGTGTTTGTTAACAATTAATTAAAAGTGTTAAACGATTATACGCCCACGCTATGTTCGACAATGCTGCTAAAACTCCTTTCCATACCGCCTTCGATATTTCCTGTTCTCCTAAAGGTCGGCTAACAAGAATGCTCCGATTGTTATACTCACCTTTTGTACCACTCCATTGGGTACAATAAAGTAGGGATGCAATGGATATGAGATTCCGATTCTGGATATGGATACGGATATATAAATAATATTTTGCCGTTTCGGTTACGGTTACGGATATGAAATTATTTCGGATTATCCGATTTTGTCGGATAATTTCGGTTACGGATATTAGATAATAGTAATGGTTTGACTTTCTTTCTATGCATCATTTAGTATGATAATCTTGAAAAAAAAACCTTAAAAGTATTATAATAAAATAATAAGTGTATCGGCTCAAACAGCGGAAACCTATCATCTCGGCACCTATCCGAAATTTTTCGAAACTTTTTTATCGGATTCCGTTACGTTTTAGGATATATATATATATATATATATATCGGATATCCGATAGTTTTGGTAATGAACTCCGTAACATCCCTGCAATAAAGTATAAATAAATGAAGTATAAATATTTTGTACCTGGGCCTCTGTAACTATTCATCTGCGTGCCAAATCAATTAAACTAGTTGGAAATAAAGTCTAATTCGCACATCCCTAGTTAGGGTTCCCCACGTAACAAATATGTATATATTCACAAATATTTTTAAATTATCGTTGAAATTTTAAACTCAACTATATCCTTAACGTTTTCCTGTAAGCTATACGTGAAGACCTTAAATAAATAATTTCGAAGATAATATTTATCTGCGATTCTTTATATTTCAAATTGATTAAATTTATAATATTATCTTTAAAATGTAACACATCTAATATTATAAATATAATTTTGTGTTGTTCATAGGTTTTTATCACATGACAAAAGTTGAATTTTTAATTATCTAATTTGCTTCTTAAAATGAACTCTCAAAATGAAATTATTAATTTTATTATAATTATTCAAAGTTCACCACATAAAAATTTTCCATTTGTTCGTTCAGTACATTCAGAAAAATATAACATTACAGACAAACGAAGAAACACACGCAGCCCAACTGGCAAACGCGACAGTTTTCTGTCGTCCGTACAGAACCACGTAACCTTTCTCATTAACGGTCCGACCGTTTCACAACAAAGATATATGAGTATTAACACCCACATATATCTTTCAGTTCCACACCTGTATGCGCTCCCGGCTAAACTGAACATTAATAAATATTTACTTCTGAAACTGATACTTCATTTATTTATAGAGATGAAAGAAACGTCATAGTTACCGTTATATCCAAGGGCCTGCAACCTTTGCGATCAATATTTTATCTTAACGAATATCGACCTGGTGCTGAGTGTACATATGTATGTACATCGTGGGCTACGGACAACAGCTGAGACACGGCCAACAGGACGAGCGCTAATTGAATTACATGTTTTGTACTCCTGAAGTAATTAACATTGCATACGTCAACATGTCATTGGCCCCAATACATTTCAAATTGAAATAACATAGCTTGAAGTACGACACAATTAGTTGGAGTACCCTCGGTGAAGTGTGCTGACGCACGATTGAACGGAATTATTTAACTTTTCGTTCATTACATTCTGGTCTGCTCCTTAGCAACTTTAGTACGTAAAGTGCTTTAATGAAATAGTTATATAGTAGAATATAATTTACATGTATAAAATACTACATGATTTTACATATGTGTATTTTTATTATGCACCTATTCGTAGTGATATTGTTTTACCCTTAATTTATTTTTTATCAATTATGTATTTGTGGTAAAAATGACCGTTCTTTATCTATTTCAAAACAAATTACTACGTATGCTTAATATCACCCACGGTTAGGTGGTGTAGAAAGCCATAAATTATTACATTCGGCCCTCATATCAACTGTTTGAGATGACAATAAAGTATATAATTATTAACAAAAACAAAAACCGACTTCAAAACACAAACTATTCCAAAACAAATTATAATGCACTAAAAAGAATCATTACAATAAAAAAAGAATGATCGAAATCGGGTGGCGTGTTATTGAGTTATTCGTCCATTTGTCGCGCACATAATTAATGCAAATTTAACAACTGTGTGGTATTCTCACGGATGCCAACGTCAGATCTAGGCCAAATTGAAGTGGGACCACACGGGGACCACCAGATGTCAAATAAAAAATTAATCATCAAAATCGGTTCACCCAGTCCAAAGTTCTTGGGTAACAAACATAAAAAAATATAGTGGAATTGAGAACCTCGTCCTTTTTTGAAGTCGGTTAAAAAGAATCGCACATACAACGGTGCTGGTGACATCACAGTAACTGTCACTTATTTCTCAATTTAAAAATATAAATGTCGGTTCAAACATCCAACAAACATAGTTTTATTTTGAACAAAGTACTGGCTCTCAAGCCCGTAGCCGGAACACGACGAGTCGGTTAGCGGCTAACTCGAGCAGGAGGGCGGTAGCTAGCCAGGCAGGCTTCACGGAAAAATAATAATACCAGTAATAATATTAATGACTTAATGATATAATCCTTACGCGAAGCCCTATCACCAAGTAGGCTGACTACTGTCGCCTCTTACAACACCCTGTTGGCATGGGATTTGAGTAATTTAAGCCGCCCCTCCAATACGGCACAAACTCAATTTCGACATTACTGACTCGCTTACAGCAATATTTATTTATTACTTCGGTAGCGCAACGCATTCATTCGTTTAATAGAATTGATAATCGTTTTTAAAACCTAATATAGTTACAATTTAATGTTAAATTTTATGAATATTTTATTCCTCAAGCGTTTCCTTAAGTGAAAGTAGGTAAAAAAGATTAAAATATAACTAAACTAACGGCCCCGTTCGATTTCGATCGGGTTGAACTATTAATTATATATATACATCATTATTAAAAATTTCATATTTTGCCTGGATTAGACGTCATTAGGTTTACTGATATTTTATATAGCCTATAGTCTGCGGAATCACGTGTTGTTACTACATACCAATATATTTTCATAAAGATCGGTCTAGCCGTTCTTGAGTTATATCGGGACATAAAATTTCAAAATGATCAAATCGATATCATTGTGTCATAAAACGAATATTTATCATGAAATATGACAAAAAATGGAATATACAAACAGAGGGATATTTTATATAGCCTATCATCTGCGCAATCACGTGTTCTCGCTACATACCAATTTTCATTAAGATCGATCAAACCGTGTTTGAGTTATCACGAGACATACACGAAAATCTCAACAGATTTATGTAGTAGTATAGATAGATAGATATACCAATAACAAACGTAATATAATAAAAATAAACGCTTAAATAATAAATAAAACCGCTGAAATGAGTTCTATTCAAGGTTTATTTCTGCCAAATAAGAGTTCGAGAATCAAATCGAATTTGTCAGAAGGCAGCGCACGATCGAGCGGTCGATATCTCGAATAGGAACTAATTTCTACAGACTATTGCAAATTTAAATGTAAAATATAAATTACTAAAATAATTTTATATCACAACAAATAAATTAAATAAACTATTAATCAGGTACTTCAAAACAATTGCATAACTACTCTGACATGACATTTGTAAGTAGTAAAATCTTACAATCTTCATTTTATTGACCAGACGTTGGGTGGTAGAGAACGCATAAGTCCACCTTTGTACCATCATATATTTGTGGTTCAAAAATAGTAGATAAACATATAAATGTAGAACTAATCAAAAGCAAAACTGCACCGAAACTCAAATCAAGTACGAATAGTCTTCAAGACTACGTCCGGAGCTTAGATTTTTCTATAATTAATAATAATTATTACAAATCTTCATTATGCTCTAAAACATGTGTGTACATCTCGACTAAATCTAAAACCAACGAATACGAGTCTATTTCGACACCTATACAAATCATATGAATACAACATTTTGAATACAATAGTTATGTTCTTAGTGTCCCGTCAAACATTTACTTTAACAGAACACTCACAAAACTTACATAACGTGAATAATGTATATATAGCAAAAATTCCAATACCCCGTTCCCGTGGAGTTCTAAACGAAACTGTTTCTTACCCCTGTGTACAACTAACGATAATTGAGACACCGCGTCACCAGTGAACGACGCGTCGACGTGAGTAAGTACTCGCGAGGCAACCGCTCAGTAGTTATTCATGGATGTAGTACTTCTCACGACCCTTTGTTGTGTCGAACAAAAATGTTGCCGATCCCTAGCACCTAATCGACGACGCGTAACCGGGACGCAGGTGAGCTGCGTAATGTATCGCTAAAAGCTATCTTTACACAGGACAAAGTTGTACGAACATGACAACGGTTAAGCGAAGCTTTTCCCGATAACGTACAGGTATGTATTTAGGAGGATCAAACACACCTGTCTCCAGTCGGTGTTCTTTTGTGGATATATGGTTATATGAGTAAAAAACCCTTGCTGAGAATACAAGTGCACTTTAGAACAACTCACAACTGTTCCATAGAACTGACACTCATACATAAAACCCGAGTAAGTCAGAATCAAATGTACTACTATCTAAATATAAATACATAGAGAAAAAACTGTTCAGTACCCTTTTCTACTGTGGGTCTCAATAGAGTTTCTTTCCTTTTTAATAAAAAAAAAAAATAGAAATAATGCCTTAATTAAATTCAAAACCATTTAATCATTTGCATATTTTGTGAATACACTTATATGCACGTAATTTTTTGCTTTCACTACCGTTTTGAAAGGGTTCTTTAACATTCAGGAGTAGAAATGGCGAATCAAACACCTCCGCATATCTTATAAAGAACATATGGCAATCACAAAGTAATTAGTAATTGCCAGGCGTCCTTTTCAGTTATACATTCATCTATACCATGGTATCCTTAACCTACAAGCTGTGCTTTAAGGCGTCACTCAAAAGTTCCAATAGGTAAATCATGTACCAAGTATGGAACCTTATTGTAAAAACATACACTGAGCCCCATAAAGGAACGCTGAATTCATCCAAATTATGCCTATTTCTATTCTATTTATTTCTTGTTTCACGCCTGTGTGTATCCTTTTTCTGCTTGTACGTATGTACGTTCGACATTTCTCAATATATATTTAACACTAGCGGCTCGCCCCGGCTTCGCACGGGTGTACTTTATCAATAGTTTCCGCAGCGTATGCGATGAAGAAATTTTTAAGCATCTTTTTTTTACACCTTGGTTCACGTTACTGAAGTTTTAGCAAGGATCCCTTATTTTTTCTAGTAATAAATATAGCCTATGTTACTCAGGGATAATGTAGCATTCTTAGTTTCATTATTAGTACATTCAGTAGCAGGATTTTTAAAATCGGTTCAGTAGTTTTTGAGTATATTCGATACAAGCATACAAAAATACAAAGCTTTCCTCTTTATAATATTAGTATAGATATTCGTAATTGTAATTAACCCTGAGGCATGTTGCCATGATCAAAGCGCGACCTATAAAACTGTCTGTGTCCTCAGCCCTCCTCTCAAACTGAGACTTTAGGTTCCGATTTACATACGCAGCGCACCGCGCTAGAAGAGAAGTTTAGGAAATGTTAACAACTTTAAGAAATGTACGGAGCAATGTGAACCACATATGTTTCACACAATATTTCCCTTCACCGGAGCAAATGACAATCAGTTTTTAAATCGCATTTAAATGAAACGCATGTTTAGATAAATTCATGTTGTTAATTTAATGACCCATTATTAAATCGAATAAATTATTGCTTCTCGATGTAACTCGTAGTGTAGATTTGCACATTTAATACATTAATGAGGTTTTTTTACGATGTTCTTCTTACCGATACTATTATTACTCTTTGCCAGCACTATTCTCTTTGAACGTATTTTGAAACTTTAATATTTGAATTGGTTTTTTTTTTACTTATAACACATCAAGCAATTAAATACGAGTCGAATCGAACAGTTAATAATAGTAACTTGAATTCGATCGTAGGCGTAGTATCATTCGTTAGTAACATACAAAATCTAACTCGAGCAGAACTATCTAAAAAGCGACATGAATAATCCCTTATCACAGGTTTTAATTGAAACACGCTGAAATTTTACCTGTTGTTATCACTTACCGCCATTAACATAAATTAATGAAAATATTTATAGATGACGGTTAATTGTGTGGCTTAAAAACATATATTTACATACTACAACAGAACTGTTAACGCATTTGTTGCACGCGTTGCATTCGTCGACCACATAGCCTAGTTTGAAGTGACCCTGGCTGCCGAGCTAGGGATCCCGGGTTCGATTCCCGGCAGGGGCAGACATTTGTGTGACAGATAAATGTTTGTACTCGGGTCATGGGTGTCTGTAATGTAATATTTGTGTATGCCCATGCCACCCGCAACACGGGGAATCCTAGTGAGGGGGTGTGGGTGTGTAAACGTTAGAAAAAAAATTGTTAAGCCGGCCACGCATTATCAGCGGGGCAGGAGCATGAAAACCCGCTAGCGCTTCACTACCAACGGTAATGGCGTTTTTATACTGTTGAAAATACATCAACAGCTTCGGCCACAACGACTATCCAAGAAGCTTAAATCTTACAATTTCTGAGTTCGCACGAATACAAACACGTAGTCAGTACATACACAATCAAATCGAATTGCCGCAAGACGACGGAGCTACATCTTTTGACCTTTTTGAGAAACATCATGTTGCCACGCTACGCATTCAGCATCAAATCTTCCCGCGCCCGTATGTTCTATTTCACACCTCTTTAGATTTATGTACATATATCCTTCAAGGTATGTAAACATAACAAAGCGCAATTTAAAAATTATGATATGAGTCTTTATTCCTAATTTTACAGGCTATAGTAGAAAGCGCGCCTCACATATTTTTAATTTTATTTACAACAATGTTTCCCGGTATCCAGACACATTCTGTGCTCTCTTGCAAAGCAGATTTTTTTGCAATCTACAGTGTTACAAGTAAAGTGTCGATTCGGCGTTTACTACAACCCCATGCGTTCACTGCGCTGGCAAGACCAAAATTAGCGCTATCCGCCCGCCCGCATCCGCTCCTTGCACCGCTCCCATTGTATTTCATCACTGATAAAAGCTGGAGCGTTCGAAAAAAACTATTAGATTTCATCGGTTTTAAATTCTATGAGCTTCGGTAAACCTGTGTTCGAGTTGCTTCACTCTTATTGCGTATGAACGATCAAATTACACTTGATTTATAACGGCTATAATTGATTGATTTATAATGTACATAAATATGTGAAGTGATAGAACAAGGATTATTTCCAGCACTATAAACGACAGTTGTGATCGTTCAGTAAAAAAAAACTCTGTCAGTTCGAAACTTCCTTTAATCATCATAAGTCGCTAAACTAAATACAAGTTATTATCGCAATACTTCCAAATCAGGAACTTAAGGTTCCCGACTTACTTTCAGTAAATTTGTACGGTTTTTTATCGCACTGGGTTTATTTGTAGTCCGTTATAGTGCAATTTACAACGTCACGTAATGTCTTTATTTAGAAAACTTCAAAGTTCCACACAACCTGGTAGAGAAAGAGAAACACGTGGCTAAGTGATAATTATCCAGCATTTCATTTCATAGAACGACCAAACAACGAAGGAATATAAAACATATGACACCCATGCGTTAAGAGGTCTACTGCTGGTAATAGACATCACAAACTGGCGAAAAACATATCGAAATCCCAGATAAAGACCCCACACAGATGCATTGGCTGGCGAATAAAAAGAAATGAACCAATTTAAAAACAGTAATAACACGTAAAAAATTACTTTATGAATGCATGTTATGCATGCACGCAATTTATCACCAGCCAATACAAGGTTGATCTTGTTTTGGAGAACTGCAGCCACTCAAGCTGGAAAATAGGCAGGTGGTAAAATATTGCCACACAAAACCCCTTGGGATTATCTCGATCGTTGCACAAAAAGGTATACCACAAATAATAGATTGACCGAGTAAAGCACAACTGGTAGGTAAAGGATATTATAGTCGAGACACATTAATAACAAGAACGCCTCCAAATGACAGGGCCGCAAACGATTCCGCGCGTTAAAACTTACTTTTATAATTACCATGTGTTGTTTTAAAAGATGCGGTGAGGAGTTACTTTCACCGTTTCTTGTCCTGAATATTAAAACACCGCTAAGAAACGGTATTAGAAGCAAAAAAATTATGTACATTTAAGAAATGCTGAAATTATTAAATGATTTTGAATTTGAACAAACCTTAGCATAAATTATCCAAAAACAACAACAGGCAAACTAGTCTTCATCCTTCAAACCTGATTCGCAGTCACAAACATGGCTGTATGCATATTGCCGCAAAAAATCTACCTTAAAACAAGTTTATCCAGTACCGAGACCAAGCCACTTAGACCGTGAAAAAACCGACCTTGTGTTTAATTTCAATCCGCTATGTCAATACAAATATTCGCGAACCAACGTTGAGGGAAGATAAAAGATAATTCAATCACGCGAATAATGCAAAAAAAAAAAAAACAAAAACCACTTAATGAATGCAAGTTCTGGAAATTCGATGACAAATTTAAGGTTATGAAAAAAATTCAAACTAGTTTAAACTAGCAGGTACTCTTATTTACGCGCTTCGTTGTACATAACACGAACATAAGGATAGAGACCTTCAAACATTATGTATATGTATATGTAAATAAATTTAAAAAAAGAAACGCTACCAGAATCTATAGCATGTTTCGAAAAAACTAGGTGTAGGAAGTGGCATACAGTCTAATTCAATTAATATAATTATTTCAGGGCTCATTCGGGACATATTATTGACCAAAGATATATTTCTCCATATGACACATTACCAGAAGAGTACACCAATCAACGGTCAACAAAGCAACTTAGGAGGTGCTAACCGGGCGGAGGGCGGCCAATGAACCTATAGTTATCCAGCTACACGAGCAGATACCAGCCATAGGTGACAAACTGAGAAGCACATAGACGTTGCTAAGTTTGTTACCAACTACCAAAAGCTAGTGAATATGCTACTAACGATCTTGCATCCAACTATTAAATGCGCCTACACAGCTCCCTTGTACATAATTAATTCGTTTGGCCGTGAAAGCTTTTAAAATTTATTGTTAAGTCCACTCCAGGTGAACTGTTAAAGGGTTCTTTCTCTTCGCAACCTTTATATCGAGCACTATTGGGCTCGAATTTTATACCACAGATTAGTCCGATCAATATTTGCCGGTTGACAGATCACATACAACTTTCAGTACGTAAGAATCTTGTGTCCCAGCTTCCTTAAGATTCGTCGAATAAAAGAAACAAATTATATTTAATTACCAACACTTATTTGCAGGCATATCTGGAAAATTCTAAGAGCGATTCGAAACCGGATTGCTGGTGTACGTCCGAACACTCAGTGTTCTTCGCAAACCAATCGAGTCAATGATCTTATTCTGATGAGACTGATTGATCAAATGAAAGCAATCTCGCTTTTTTGTGTGGTTTAAAACAATAAATAGCAATCAATGTACAGTGCTCGTGTAACGCTATGCCAATTACTAGCTATATCAATGTATCAAGTTGCAAACATTTAGACAGAAGCCATTGAACTCCATTTAGAAAGTACAGGTCTAGAACATGAGACAAACCTAGCTTACGCGTACGTGCCACCAGCGTTTGCAATTTATTTAGTGCCGCTTTATTGTCCGCGAAATATTATTAACAATAGCTGTTATATGAGTTTCAGCTTTGCCATAATTGCAACATTTTGTCATGAAACTGATAATTTAGGGAGGCCCATATTTTATACTCAACATACATTTTACGACCGAATGCGAGTGAATGTCTTAAGTGTTATTTTTGATGTTTGTGTCAAAACAGAAGTTTCTTACGGATTCGCGAAAGTTTCCGATCGGTTTTTAGGAATATTTATGCTCCCGAGGAACTCTTGTAAACAGTAAACCACTCAAGTTTTGGCTCAATTGGTTATTATTTTTCAGTACTAAAAAATGTGAAAAGCATGCGTTTTGAAGTTAATAATTGTATATTTATTACGCTGAGTTAAATCAACATAAAAAACTCACCAAGCAAGAGCAGTATAAGGGGGTTCTGGAACTGTTCGATGTACTTCTTCCAGAGGGGCTCCTGTTCCTTAACTTGGAACTCGTTGGGCCCCACGAAGTTCATGCGGTCGTTGGCCTCGCGCCATGACAGCCCGCGACGGACGTCCACCTCCAAGCGCTCCGCCACCTGATAGGACATTAGGACAATTGGTTCTAATAATTTTAAGTTTATTTTAAATGTATTGTTTCACAATTAACGAGATGAAACAGACAATGCTCTTACTCTACCATTACTATGGTGTACTAGTTATTAGTTAAGTGTACATTTATATTTATATTATATAAAAAAAAAATTAACTGTCAATGATAAACTAAAAATATTATGTATGCACTTATCTATACTAATAGTAAAATTCTAACTGATCGCACTCTGTACATGAACGATATATGAGAAAAAATATTATTACGGGCCTTTATTAATACAATAGAATACAAAACAATAGTTATTAGATTTTTTGTCTGTATGTCTGTGCGTTTGTTCGCGCTAATCTCAGAAACGGCTTAACCGATTCCGTTCTGGTGTACACTAATGTATTGCAGTAAGCGTCACTTAATACTTAAAGTTTGTTTCATTGCAATCCGTCCAAAAATAAAAATGTTGACATACTAAGGCCAAGGCATTAATGGTTTATTAAATATCCAATTCATCTCTCATCACCCGCTTATTAAATATGTATATTTAAATTAGTTACGTTATTACCATAGTGAATAGTGTCGTTTAACTCATATAAATTCTAAAGCGAAGCTGTTTGTTGTTTGTTGTCGAAAAGTGGCCCGGAGAAATACCTGATCGGAATCCCCTCACAACGTTACACTCATACACACACAAGAACACAAAAGAACACTTGAAAAACAATCATCCGTAAAGCATGTTCTAAACAGTTGTATTAGGCCATTGAAAGTACCAATTTGCAAAACTGAGAAAACGTAGTAGAACAGAAAGTAATTCGAAAAAAAAAAAATTAATATTTTTTTTTTCAATTAAAACGTTACGCGCCTTAACACATTCGCACTCATCATGTTTAGTCAATGTGTCAGTTGAGTCATACAACACTCTCCTAACCTATACGGCAAAGGGTTCGCACTGAAAACCAGTGACCGTTGCTTTGGTTTCACACCACGTTTATCTTTCTGTGCGTATTATCCCTACATGTCCTGTTAATTGGCCTTTTTTCCTGATATGTTCCCAATAACACAGTAGATGCACGACAAGTTAATAATATAATTTGTAATTAGCACACAAGGCGCATGTCTAATAAAAAATGAATGTATACAAAAATATACTATCGTTGGATCGAGTTAAAAATACATGCATATTGTAAATATGTGCGTATATGATGCATGCAGTTATTGTCTTAATGTCCTTCGAGGCCGAACGTTTCTTAGATCACAGACTTGATACTTATGTAGACATCCACTTTTAGCCATTCCTGAGACTTTGTTGTAGCACAGTCAAATTACCGTTTCAGGGCCCGGGTTTGATGCCGTCATAAACATTAATTTTACAACATGTTAAATATAATTTTTTTATGATAATGGTAATTTTTCTCATCTGTGTATGTATACTACCCGCAAAGCAGATACCTCGCCCGTGGGTATGAGTGAGTTAACGATCTAAAACTTCTAACTAACTAACTAACTAAAACTTCTAAGATCTTCGATTTCTAAGTTTAATACGAAACGTAAGCAAAAAATATTTTATCATGAACCTGACGCAGTACACCGTTCTTGTTTTACAGTTATTATGCTATTTTTTTCAGAGGCGTGGAGAATTCTATACTTGCAAACGATATGGATGTCAACTACAAGCGTATTACATTCAGTATGATTGACACAGATTCATGGCGCCGGCTCGTACGTATGTGAACAGACACTGCCTGAACTCGCGTGTCTAGATTCAAATTATGAAAACCAATCCAGACGACTTCGAACTACTTGTCAGTCTTGGCCAACGCGTAGATTAACGTGTCTACAGAGATGAACCACACACAAATCACAATCTATATAAAGATCTACTACATTCTCCTACTGACAATAGTCAAAAGAAACTCCTTTTTACGTCACTCTAATGCTATCTGCCAAAGTAAAGTAAGTTTTCCAAACGTAATGTGAAAATTGAGTGTTAAAATTCACACATATCCTCTCAAATATAATAGTACAGTATACGTACATAGAATCACCATATATCGTAATGCTAACAACAATGACACTAATGGTCTTCCAAGGTTGTACCATACAATGTTTCTCCTCGGCAAATCGTCGCGCGTCGTTCTGTATCTACTTCATTTGATTGTCATTAAAATAATATCAGTGAAGGATATACATAATATAATATCAAACAGATATTTACAGTCTGTCTATCGATATCACTGGTCTGAGATCGATTCTGGATAGCATTATCTACAAGGAATATACATTCTGTATGAAATAAACGACAACTTTATTTGCAGTCGCCCCAACCAAACCAACAGAAGTATAATTAATAAGAATATTAATAAGGAAGAAAATTAAACTACAATTAATCACAGCAACCAGTAGAAACTAGCATCTTATCATTTTTTATCTACAAGATAATCATTTTCGGCAGTTCTTTGATATCAGTAACCGGCAACGAGCAAGCGGTCATCGACGCATACGGCACTAAAACTAAAGGAATCATCGAGATATCATCATACCACCGGCCAACAAGGAAGCGATGTCGCTCCATTTCTAACTAGATCTCACAACAGTAACCGTAATATGTTACAAACTTTTTTACTTTTCGGAGGAAGAATAGTTTTTACGTTTCGGAAAAAAAAGACGAGCCATCTGACATAAATTGTCACCGTCATCGACCATGGACTCCAGTAACACTAGTCATCACCGAAGAGTTGCCGACAAAAAAGGCGACGGGATGACCCAGATTATTACTGACTCTCGAACACGATTTTAGGAAGAAGATGGTAGATAGTTCGCCAGGTGGATAATAACATTCTCATGAGTAACAAAGTATACGCGCATGTGTGAATTACACAAATTTGTTCAAAATGCAAGTGACTATAAATTTTTAAAATTCGGATCATTACAGATGGGTTCAACTAACCAACTATATTGGAACCTAGAACAGCTAAATGTCGGTAGGAAACCACTTTTCTTTTATTATTTTACACTGGCAAGCCGTCCTCACTTCGGATTCAACAATTCATTATTATACTTATGTATACGATTGATATTTAGCCCACATCCATCTGGAATAATGTACCTTTCAAATGATAAAAGAATTTTCAAATA
The DNA here is from genome assembly GCA_003671415.1 of Megathymus violae. Lineage (NCBI taxonomy): Eukaryota > Metazoa > Arthropoda > Insecta > Lepidoptera > Hesperiidae > Megathymus > Megathymus violae. The sequence continues at coordinate 1,444,973 of PDGT01000037.1, read as the reverse complement.
GGTGCCATTTTGACGAAGATTACCTTTCGCATATACTCACAAAATTCTTAAACACTCTTATAATATTAATATATATTTACGTTATTGTTTAAATAATATGATATGGAATAGAATATTGATGTCATAGAAATAAACTTTATATTTGTTTGTTTCTGCGCTTGCCCAGTAATACATTGCAACCAAGGAGACTCCTTTCTACGTACTCTGGTAAGCACAAACATTATATAACTGTGTACGATCTTTAATCGTTGTACAATAACGGTTGCACACCTCCTCCCAGCTGAGTATGGAGCTCTCGACCGCGCTGATCCACATGGCTCCGGCGCCTGCACTCACGTCCCCCGCACCCCGCCGCTCCCCGCCACCCTCCTCCGGATTCGAGTGCTGGAACAACAACAGTAACTCATTACAGGGTACACAGATGCGCAAGCGCACATTACAGGTAGAGTCTTTAACGTGATCATCAGTGCCGTAAATATTATCAAAAAAGATAATAATACTCAAAAATTGCTATAGGAAGTCAGCGTTGTTAGAAATCGCTTTGAACTGGAGAATTGTCGTGGAATAAGCTCGTCTTCCTTAGTTGTGGGCGGACGTATGACAACTGCCTGACATAGAAGATTTTTTAACCAAATGACACAGTGGCTTGGCGAATTAAGGCATGAGGTTTGATCACCAAACACAGCACGAATTTACATGACATATTGCAAATTACTCTGGGTATGATGAACCTGGTGATTTTCAGGGTGTATGACATCGTTATGGTATAAGAAATAAAGGAAAGAAATAGATTCTCGCTTTGGTGGTGGAAAGGTCCACCCATATTTCTGCTCAAACTGAGTGAAATAGACTAGTAGGATAACAAAATAACGATTCTTACGGC